>OU342745.1:207015411-207353738 GCA_910589775.1 Avena eriantha | reverse complement strand
TTGTTTAGAGGAACAGACATGCAATGACACTGGGTGTGGTTCATGAAAAGAACAGACATGCAATGAGGCTGGTGGATCCATATGTGGTTTGTGGAAGGAACAGACATGCAATGACTCTAGCTGTGGTTCATGAGAAGAACACACATCCAATGACACTAGTGGATCCATGTGTGGTTTGGGAGAAGAACAGACATGCAATGACAGTTGGTGGATCCATGTGTGGTTTGTTTATAAGAACACACATGCAATAACTCTAGTTATGGTTCATGAAAGAACACACATGCAATGACACTGGTGGATCCATGTGTGGTTTGTGAAAAGAACAGACATGTAATCACACTAGGTGGATCCATGTGTGGTTTGTTTAGAGGGACGGACATGCAATGACACTGGTGGATCCGGATGTGCTTTCTGGAAGGAACAGACATGCAATGATTCTAGCTGTGGTTCATGAAAAGAACAGACATGCAATGACACTGATGGATCCATGTGTGGTTCATGAGAAGAACACACATGCAATGACACTGGCAGATCCATGTGTGGTTTATGAGAAGAACGTACATGCAATAACACTGGCTGTGGTTCATGAGAAGAACACACATGCAATGACACTGGTGGATCCATGTGTGGTTCATGAGATGAACAGACATGCAATCACACTGGGTGTGGTTCATGAGAAGAACACACATCCAATGACACTGGATGGATCCATGTGTGGTTTTATTAGAAGAACACACATTCAATGGCTCTAAATGTGGTTCATGAAAAGAACACATATGCAATGACACTGGTGGATCAGTGTGAGGTTCATGAGAAGAACACACATGCAATGACACTCGGTGTGGTTCATGAGAAGAATACACATCCAATGAAACTAGGTGGATCCATGTGTCGTTTGTTTAGAAGAACACACATGCAATGACTCTAGAGGTTGTTCATGAAAACAACACACATGCAATGACACTGGTGGATCCATGTGTGGTTTGTGAAAAGAACAGACATGCAATCACACTATGTGGATCCATGTGTGGTTTGTTTAGAGGAACATACATGCAATGACACTGGTGGATCCATGTGTGGTTTGTTTAGAAGAACGGACATGCAACGACTCTAGTTGTGGTTCATGAACAGAACACACATGCAATCACACTAGGTGGATCCATGTGTGGTTTGTGAAAAGAACAGACATGCAATCACACTAGGTGGATCCATGTGTGGTTTGTTTAGAGGGACAGACATGCAATGACACTGGGTGTAGTTCATGAAAAGAACAGACATGCAATGACACTGGTGGATCCATATGTGGTTTGTGGAAGGAACATACATGCAATGACTCTAGCCAGGGTTCATGAGAAGAACACACATCCAATTTCAATGGTGGATACATATGTGGTTTGTGAGAAGAACAGACATGCAATGACAGTAGGTGGATCCATGTGTGGTTTGTTTAGAAGAACACACATGCAATGACTCTAGTTGTAGTTCATGAAAAGAACACACATGCAATGACACTGGTGGATCCATGTGTGGTTTGTGTAAAGAATAGACATGCAATCACACTAGATGGATCCATGTGTGGTTTGTTTAGAGGAACATACATGCAATGACATAGGGTGGATCCATGTGTGGTTTGTTTAGAAGAACACACCTGCAATGACACTGGTGGATCGATGTGTGGTTTGTGAAAAGTACATACATGTAATCACACTATGTGGATCCATGTGTGGTTTGTTTAGAGGAACACACATGCAATAACACTAGGTGTGGACCCATGTGTGGTTTGTTTAGAAGAATGGACTTGCAACGCCTCTAGTTGTGGTTCATGAACATAACACACATGCAATGGTAGTGGTGGATCCATGTGTGGTTTGTGAAAAGAATAGACATGCAATCACACTAGGTGGATCCATGTGTGGTTTGTTTAGAGGAACAGACATGCAATGACACTGGGTGTAGTTCATGAAAAGAACAGACATGCAATGACACTGGTGGATCCATATGTGGTTTGTGCAAGGAACATACATGCAATGACTCTAGCTGTGGTTCATGAGAAGAACACACATCCAATGACACTGTGGATCCATGTGTGGTTTGTGAGAAGAATAGACATGCAATGAAAGTAGGTGGATCCATGTGTGGTTTGTTTAGAAGAACACACATGCAATGACTCTAGTTGTAGTTCATGAGAAGTACACACATGCAATGACACTGGTGGATCCATGTGTGGTTTGTGTAAAGAAAAGACATGCAATCACACTAGATGGATCCATGTGTGGTTTGTTTAGAGGAACATACATGCAATGACATAGGGTGGATCCAAGTGTGGTTTGTTTAGAAGAACACACATGCAATGACTCTAGTTGTGGTTCATGAAAAGAACACACATGCAATGACACTGGTGGATCCATTTGTGGTTTGTGCAAAGAACAGACATGTAATCACACTAGGTGGATCCATGTGTGGTTTGTTTAGAGGAACAGACATGCAATGACACTGGGTGTGGTTCATGAAAAGAACAGACATGCAATGAGGCTGGTGGATCCATATGTGGTTTGTGGAAGGAACAGACATGCAATGACTCTAGCTATGGTTCATGAGAAGAACACACACCCAATGAAACTAGTGGATCCATGTGTGGTTTGGGAGAAGAACAGACATTCAATGACAGTTGGTGGATCCATGTGTGGTTTGTTGAGAAGAACACACATGCAATAACTCTAGTTGTGGTTCATGAAAAGAACACACATGCAATGACACTGGTGGATCCATGTGTTGTGTGTGAAAAGAACAGACATGCAATCACACTAGGTGGATCCATGTGTGGTTTGTTTAGAGGGACGGACAAGCAATGACACTGGTGGATCCGTATGTGGTTTCTGGAAGGAACAGACATGCAATGATTCTAGCTGTGGTTCATGAAAAGAACAGACATGCAATGACACTAGTGGATCCATGTGTGGTTCATGAGAAGAACACGCATGCAATGACACTGGCAGATCCATGTGTGGTTTATGATAAGAACGTACATGCAATGACACTAGCTGTGGTTCATGAGAAGAACACACATGCAATGACACTGGTGGATCCATGTGTGGTTGATGAGATGAACAGACATGCAATCACACTGGGTGTGGTTCATGAGAAGAACACACATCCAATGACACTGGGTGGATCCATGTGTGGTTTTATTAGAAGAACACACATTCAATGACTCTAGATGTGGTTCATGAAAAGAACACATATGCAATGACACTAGTGGATCCATGTGAGGTTCATGAGAAGAACACACATGCAATGACACTGGTGGATCCATGTGTGGTTTGTGAAAAGAACAGACATGCAATCACACTAGGTGGATCCATGTGTGGTTTGTTTAGAGGAACATACATGCAATAACACTGGGTGGATCCATGTGTGGTTTGTTTAGAAGAACACACATGCAATGACTCTAGCTGTGGTTCATGAACAGAACACACATGCAATGACACTGGTGGATCCATGTGTGGTTTGTGAAAAGAACAGACATGCAATCACACTAGGTGGATCCATGTGTGGTTTGTTTAGAGTAAAAAACATGCAATGACACTGGGTGGATCCATGTGTGGTTTGTTTAGAAGAACATACATGCAATGACTCTAGTTGTGGTTCATGAAAAGAACGCACATGCAATTACACTGGTGGATCCATGTGTGGTTTGTGTAAAGAACAGACATGCAATCACACTAGGTGGATCCATGTGTGGTTTGTTTAGAGGAACGAACATGCAATGACACTGGGTGGATCCATGTGTGGTTTGTTTAGAAGAACACACATGCAATGACTCTAGTTGTGGTTGATTAAAAGAACACACATGCAATGAAACTGGTGGATCCATGTGTATTTTGTGAAAAGAACAGACATGCAATCACACTAGATGGATCCATGTGTGGTTTGTTTAGAGGAACAAACATGCAATGACACTTGGTGGATCCATGTGTGGTTTGTTTCGAAGAACACACATGCAATGACTCTAGTTGTGGTTCATGGAAAGAACACACATGCAATGACACTGGTGGATCCAAGTGTGGTTTGAGAAAAGAACAAACATGCAATCACACTAGGTGGATCCATGTGTGGTGTGTTTAGAGGAACAGACATGCAATGCCACTGGGTGTGGTTCATGAAAAGAACAGACATGCAATGACACTGGTGGATCCATATGTGGTTTGTGGAAGGAACATGCATGCAATGACTCTAGTTGTTGTTCATGATAAGAACACACATCCAATGACACTGGGTGGATCCATGTGTGGTTTTATTAGAAGAACACACATGCAATGACTCTAGATGCGGTTCATGAAAAGAACACACATGCAATGGTACTAGTAGATCCATGTGTGGTTCATGAGAAGAACACACATGCAATGACACTGGGTGTGGTTCATGAGAAGAACACACATCCAATGACACTGGGTGGATCCATGTGTGGTTTCTTTAGAAGAACACACATGCAATGACTCTAGATGTGGTTCATGAAAACTAGACACATGCAATGACACTAGTGGATCCATGCGTGGTTTGTGAAAAGAATATACATGCAATCACACTATGTGGATCCATGTGTGGTTTGTTTAGAGGAACACACATGCAATGACACAAGGTGTGGACCCATGTGTGGTTTGTTTAGAAGAACACACATGCAATGACTGTAGTTGTGGTTCATGAACAGAACACACATGCAATGACACTGGTGGATCCATGTCTGGTATGTGAAAAGAACAGACATGCAATCACACTAGGTGGATCCATGTGTGGTTTGTTTAGAGGAACAGACATGCAATGACAGTAGGTGTGGTTCATGAAAAGAATAGACATGCAATGACATTGGGTGTGGTTCATGAAAAGAACAGACATGCAATGACACTGGTGGATCCATATATGGTTTGTGGAAGGAACAGACATGCAATGACTCTAGCTGTGGTCCATGAGAAGAACCCACATCCAATGACACTGGTGGATCCATGTGTGGTTTGTGAGAAGAAAAGACATGCAATGAAAATAGGTGGATCCATGTGTGGTTTGTTTAGAAGAACACACATGCAATGACTCTAGTTGTGGTTCATGAAAAGAACAAACATGCAATGACACTAGTGGATCCATGTGTGGTTTGTGAAAAGAACAGACATGCAATCACACTAGGTGGATCCGTGTGTGGTTTGTTGAGAGGAACAAACATGCAATGACACTGGGTGGATCCATGTGTGGTTTCTTTAGAAGAATACACATGCAATGACTCTAGTTGTGGTTCATGAAAATAACACACATGCAATGACACTGGTGAATCCATGCGTGGTTTGTGAAAAGAACATACATGCAATCACACTAGGTGGATCCATGTGTGGATTGTTTGGAGGAACAGACATGCAATGACAGTGGGTGGATCCATGTGTGGTTTGTTTCGAAGAACAAACATGCAATGACTCTAGTGGTGGTTCATGAAAAGAACACACATGCAATGACACTGGTGGATCCATGTGTGGTTTGTGAAAAGAACTGACATGCAATCTAGTTGGATCCATGTGTGGTTTGTTTAGAGGAACATACATGCAATGACACTGGGTGGATCCATGTGTGGTTTGTTTAGAAGAACATACATGCAATGAATCTTGTTGTGGTTCATGAAAAGAACAAACATGCAATGACACTGGTGGATCGATGTGTGGTTTGTGTAAAGAACATAGATGCAATCACACTAGGTGGATCTCTGTGTGGTTTGGTTAGAGGATCCATGTGTGGTTTGTTTAGAAGAAGACACATGAACTGACGCTAGTTGTGGTTCATGAAAATAACACACATGCAACAACACTGGTGGATCCATGTGTGGTTTGTGAAAGCAACAGACATGCAATCACACTAGCTGGATCCATGTGTGGTTTGTTTAGAGGAACAGACATGCAATGACACTGGGTGTGGTTCATGAAAAGAACAGACATGCAATGACACTGGTGGATCCATATGTGGTTTGTGGAAGGAACATACATGCAATGACTCTCGCTGTGGTTCATGAGAAGAACACACATCCAATGACACTCGTGGATCCATGTGTGGTTTGGGAAAAGAACAGACATGCAATGACAGTAGGCGGATCCATGTGTGGTTTGTTTAGAAGAACACACATGCAATGACACTAGTAGATCCATTGATGGTTCAAGAGAAGAACAGACATGCAATGACACTGGGTGTGGTTCATGAGAAGAACACACATCCAATGACACTAGGTGGATCCGTGTGTGGTTTTATTAGAAGAACACACATGCAATGACTCTAGATGTGGTTCATGAAAAGAACACACATGCAATGACACTAGTGGATCCATGTGTGGTTCATGAGAAGAACACACATGCAATGACACTAGGTGGATCCATGTGTGGTTTGTTTAGAAGAACACACATGCAATGACTCTAGATGTGGTTTGTGGAAGGAACAGACATGCAATGACTCTAGCTGTGGTTCATGAGAAGAACACACATCCAATGACACTGGTGGATCCATGTGTGGTTTGTGAGAAGAACAGACATGCAATGACAGTCGGTGGATCCATGTGTGGTTTGATTATAAGAACACACATGCAATGACTCTAGCCGTGGTTCATGAAAACACATGCAATGACACTGGTGGATCCATGTGTGGTTCATGAGAAGAACAGACATGCAATCACACTGGGTGTGGTTCATGAGAAGAACACAAATCCAATGACACTGGTGGATCCTGATTTGGTTTGTTTAGAAGAACACACATGCAATGACTCTAGCTGTGGTTCATGAACAGAACACACATGCAATGACACTGGTGGATCCATGTGTGGTTCATGAGAAGAACACACATGCACTGGGTGTGGTTCATGAGAAGAACACACATCCAATGACACTGGTGGATCCTTATATGGTTTGTTTAGAAAACACATATGCAATGACTCTAGTTGTGGTTCATGAAAAGAACACACATGCAATGACACTAGTGGATCCATGTGTGGTTTGTGAAAAGAACAGACATGAAATCACACTAGGTGGATCCATGTGTGGTTTGTCTAGAGGAACACACATGCAATGACACTGGGTGTGGACCCATGTGTGCTTTGTTTAGAAGAACACACATGCAATGACTCTAGTTGTGGTTCATGAAAAGAACACACATGCAATGAGACTGGTGGATCCATGTGTGGTTTGTGAAAAGAACAGACATGCAATCACACTAGGTGGATCCATGTGTGGTTTGTTTAGAGGAACAAACATGCAATGACACTGGGTGGATCCTTATGTCGTTCATGAGAAGAACACACATGCAATGACACAGTGGATCCATATGTGGTTTGTGAAAAGAACACACATGCAATGAGACTAACTGTGGTTCGTGAAAAAAGCAGACATGGAATGACATTGGTGGATCCATGTGTGGTCTGTGGGAGGAACACACATCCAATGACACTGGGTGTGGTTCATGATATGGTTTGTGAGAAGAAAACACATGCAATGACACTAGTGGATCAACAAGTGGTTTATGAAAAGAACACACATGCAATGAGACCAGTGGATCCATGTGGTTTATGACAATAACACACATGCAATGAATTCTAGTGGGTCCATGTGGTTTACGAGAAGAACACACATCCAATGAACTCTAGTGGATCTATCTTGGCATAATTTGATGCATGCCACGATGTATTTCATTGTACAAGACACTCACTTTCCATTTTTATATTACTCAGTTTTGCCCTTGGTTTTATGTGGTACTACTCAGTTTTGCCCCCTTTCTCAATCTTTCGTAGAAGCCCAAACCTGTGGTCACCCTGTCTGCTACTCCCTGATTGGTTGTCACAGTTGTCATGCGGATCGTGCGCACCAACCGTTGATTCTGTGCGATCCAACGATGATAGTTGCACACGTCGTGCCCTTCACAGTACATTGTGAGACAGCACGAATGTCTCCCTCAGCGAGACTTCTACAAGAAGGAACACGATGCCGTCCATGAAAAAAGTTGTCGAGCGGTCATGTCATGTTTAATCAAGTCAGAAAAGCCTACTACTACTACACCACAACGCATGCGTCATCGAGTGCACGGTCGTCGATGGATAACTACAATTTATTGCCACTTGATTTTAATAAGACATATCCCTTTTTTACGCAGCGGCTCTCAATCTCACTTCCAACTGGGCCCGACCGTAAGAAGATTTCACGCGCTAGCCGGACACCGAAGAGTTGAGCTCGACGAGACCTAACGTGTCCGCCTTCATCAACACATCCCTCTACCCGATCTAGCACAACCCCACAAATCTCAACGTACAACCACCTATCTTCCCCTCTACATTTCCACTTTTAACTATCACCAATTTTAGGGCTGTGTCAAACTTCGTACATCGAATTTGTGTATGCGCCCTTTGCATGCGGCTCAATATAGAACTACCATGCATGGCCCAGGAAAAAAACGTGACGTACCGTGCACGTGTCGCGGTGCACGGTGTAGTAGACTACACGGCACATTGCACGGTGGTGCAACAAAACGTACCTTGCTTCCATCCACCTTAACTATAGAGCCCCTCTCCGCACACCCGCTCTCACTCTTCTTCAATCTCCCCACGCAACCCTCTCCACTGTCCCACCAGCATCCGCAAACTCCCGAGAATACCCCGTCCGTGCCAGCGATTTCCGAGGAGGATAAGGTGGCCATCATCGCCTCCAAGGCCGCCGGCGAGGAGTCCCCCGTCTCCTCGCCGGTCCCCCTCGACGCATTAAAAGCAGACGCCGTCCTTGTCTAGGCCTCAGTCAAGGCATCGATGGTAGCCGCCGTTCCCGTTTAGGCCCCCATCCCCGCTACCGGCAGAGCCGCCAAAGAGGAGCCCCCCGCCGGCGAGGAGGCCCCCGCTGGTCACAAGCAGATCGAGCACTTCTGGGGCACCTACGATCTAGATAAGTACATCGCTCCACTGAACCCCTACGACACCGGCATCGACGACCGACGGTCGGAGGTAACTAGGGTTTGCTCCCCTCCCCTGGTTCTTCTACGGTTCCCATCATTAGATGCTAGATGTTGGTTTATTAGGATTCGCTTGTTCGCATTTCGATTGCTCGATCTTCTTACATCATCTACTCCCCCATTTTCCTTTTCTTCCAATAGGTTTCCGGCAGCGACGTCTGCAGCGATGACGAGTCCATACACACCAAGACTCGTCGGGTGCTGAGGAGGCTGCGGGCTGGCCAGTACGACGCCTTCTTTAGGGGCGGCCCCTGGCGCTGCCCCTTCCACAAGGGGGTCGCCTACAGCTGTGCGAGTCGCGCCGGCCGCACCGACTTCATCTCCTTAATGAAGCATGCAGAGTCCGCGGGCTCCGGCATCCACAAAGGCGGCGAGCGCGAGACCGTGAACATCAATGCCTACATCGTTGAATACCGGGCACTCGGCATTCACCTCCGAAACCTCCAGCGGTTGGCCATCAAAGAGGGTCGCACCGCTCCAATCAGGTCCAAGGTCCCCAAGATCAAGGGACTGGACAACAAGAAGTGGAGGAAGCGCTGGAGGGAGGAGGAGGAGGCAGAGGCACAGGCGCTTGTAGGATGTGCCTGCAGCTGCGGTGGCTGCTGCTGCTAAGCAGCTTCTTTCTAGCTATATCCTATTTCTGGCTGAATGCATCGAACCTCGTTAAGTAACCTACTTTCTATCGCTATATCCAATTTAGCTGCCCACAGCTATATCTACATTTGTTTTGTTTTCTGAATGAATATATTCTGCCGGGTGTGATTTGCTGCTCTAGATTTGCTACCTGATCGGAGGCAAAAAGAGGTCCAAAAGGGAATGAATTATCGAAGAGAGAATCTTCTCTAGTTTTCTACCAATTTGGGGAAAATGAAACATATCTGTTTAGCGAGAGAGGAAAAGGGTACTCTTTCAAACTGCCAGTTAATGAGCTACCATCTTGACGAGGCCCCATCTTGACGTCTCCCTCTACAAGAAGGAACATGATGCCGTCCATGAAAAAAGTCATCGAACGGTCATGTCACATTTAATCAAGTCTGAAAAGCCTACTACTGCTACTACACCACATGCACAGGGCAATGGGGTCATCGAGTGCACGGTTGTCGACGGGACACTGCAATTTATTGCCACTTGATTTTAATAATACATATCCCATTTTTACGCAGCGCTCTCAATCTCACTTCCAACTGGGCCCTACCGCTAGTAACTTCCATGAGTCAAGGGCCCCCCTCAAGTAGATCTAACATTTTTAGAAATTGGTTCCGCGCCACTTGCATGCAGTGGAATCGAGGTCTACCATGAGCGTGTTTTCAATGCAGCTCTAAAGTGGAGATCGTGGTTGTTTCAAAAAAAAGGGAACCCAAAAAAAGGTGGAGATCGTGGTAGCCCCCCGCCCACCACACGTGTCCACTCGAGGACTATGAATGGTCCGGTGTTTATAACTCCCCTCGACCTTCTTCTTCCATGTGCTCGTGTCATTTTCCCCCAGTCTGTCTAGTCCCAAGACCCCAATCTACACCTACCGCGCGCGCCGAAGCTCCCTCGCTTGCACTACCTCCTTCCCTTGGTAATCCATGAAGCCTACGCGTGGAGACGAGCCGGAGGTGAAGCGAGTTGAAGGCGCATCAGCAGATGGCTCACTTGTCGCCAAGCAGGCGGAGGCGTCTTCTCCGGGCACGAATGCCGCTCGTCACCATGCCGTCGTGGGTGCGAGCTCATCCGTCTAGCTAGTAGCCATCGCCGCCGAGCAGCAGGTGGCCGACAACATCGTGGTGCCAGCGGCAGATCTGGATGGGGGGCAGGCAGCAGGCGGAGGCAATCCGGTGCCCCACATCAACGACCCCATTGCCGTCCAAGAAATCTTCAACACAATCACGGAGAATGACGAGTTCGAGGAGGAGGTCCCTGATGAGGAGTCTGAGGTACTACATGGTTAGCTTCTCTAGTCGCAGCCACAGATTTCACTGTTCATACATAGGATTTGCTCAATCGTGTACATATTCTTTTGCTCTTGAAGTAGGGTAGTATATATACGGTTCGAACGGTCGATTGATGCATCTGCCATCTAGCACAAAACCCCAATCCTTCTAGTCACAAAACCCCAATCTGCTCATCTGCCATCTAGTTGAGTTTGCTAGTTGACTGTTGATTTCGATACACAGGAGGCCTATAACATTACATTTCTATTCCTTACCGATCCCAATGATTCAATTTTTCCCCAAAATAGTGCAAGGGCATCTGATGGTGTCATTTTCTTAGGGATGGTTAGTGAACCTCAGGCAGCAATGCACATAAACAATATAGGTTGTGTTGTTGGTATTTTGGTTCTCCAACTCCATCACTGAAAAAATGAGGCCCTAATTTTTTTCTCATATGGAACCTATATATAAAATCTTTGTATTGTTTTTGATCTATGAATGCGTTGTATGATGCATATCTATATCCCTGAATATTGTTTTGTACGATTACATTTCAATTTCTTATTGTGGCCAATGATTCAAATTTGCCCCAAAGAGAGGCAGACACATTGGTGTCAGATTTTTTGAGGGATGAGTGAGCAAACCTGGGGCCGTGTACAAGATCAATATAAGCTGTGCAATTGTTACTTGGTTCGCTTACGCCATTCCTGTAGAAACTTATGATGCCACAATCTTTATTCTACATTCACAGAACTATGCTATTTGAATTATCTATTCCATGCATTCATAGTGTATAAGAATTACATTTTAGTTTGTCACCGAAGCCGATGATTGAAATTTGCCCCAAAAGAGTTCAACGGAGACACGTATGATGGTGTCGTGTTTTAGGGATGGGTTGGTGAACCTGAGGCAACAATGCACACAAACAATATAGGTTGTGATGTTGATACTTTGGTAATCCAACTCCATCTCTGAAACAAATTATGAGGCCCTTTATTTATTCTCATATGGAACTACATATATGATCCTTGAATTGTTTCTGATCTTTTAATGATTGGCATGATGCAGATGTATATGAATGGTTTTAATCATAAGTATTTTGTAACATGTACCTGAAGATCAATTGTTTGGTTTTTTATTTATAATTACAATATTTAGGCTTGTTTTTGTACCTGACTATATATATCCCTGAATATTGTTTTGTACGATTACATTTCAATTTCTTATTGTGGCCAATGATTCAAATTTGCCCCAAAGAGAGGCAGACACATTGGTGTCAGATTTTTTCAGGGATGAGTTAGGGAACCTAGGGCCATGTACAAGATCAATATAAGCTATGCAAGTTTTACTTGATTCGCTTACGCCATCCCTGTAGAAACTTATGAGGCTGCAATCTTTATTCTACATTCATAGAACTATGATATTTGAATTATCTATTTCATGCATTCATAGTGTATAAGAATTACATTTCAGTTTGTCACCGAGGCCGATTATTGAAATTTGCCACAAAAGAGTTCAAGGGGAGACACGTAGGATGGTGTCGTGTTTTAGGGATGGGTTGGTGATCCTGAGGCAGCAATGCACACAAACAATATAGGTTATGCTGTCATTACTTTGGTTCGCCAACTCCATCTCTGAAACAAATTATGAGGCCCTAGATTTATTCTCATATGGAACTACATATATAATCCTTGAATTGTTTCTGATCTTTTAATGATTGGTATGATGCAGATGTATATGGATGGTTTTAATCATAAGTATTTTGTAACATGTACCTGAAGATCAATTGTTTGGTTTTTTATTTATAATTACAATATTTAGGCTTGTTTTTGTACCTGACGATGTATATCCCTAAATATTGTTTTGTACGATTACATTTCAATTTCTTGAGTTGTAATACAATTCAATCATATGTATAAGTTCTAAGTTATGTTCTTAAAAATCAACAGGAGGATGATGATGAAGTGGACGATAGCAAGGTATCCAGGGACAACAAGAGCCGCTACGTGCTGAGGCGGTTACGGTGTGGGTTAATCTGTTTCCACTGTAGGGGGAAACTGTTTTGCCCATTCTATGGCAGAGCAATCAACGTGGACCTCGACAGCATGATCCAGCACGTGGATGGTGTTGCCATAAGGGGAGGCAGAAGCCATAGGCCGATTACCTTGGCGCGGCACGCAGCCTTTGGCATATTCCTCTGGGATTATGTCAGGACTGGCCTGGGTCCCATCTACTAGGCTGTCCCTGCCTCCTGCTAATGCCCCTGCCCTGCTAGGCATCTCCGTGTCATGGCCTCCTACTGCCGCCCCTGCTTTTATTTTGTTCTAGTTAATTATTACCTGTGTGGGCATGTAAGACAATATATTCGTGCTGTCTCTAGTGAACCATCTATATTGATCTACTCCTTTATATGGAGTGCCTTAAAGTTTCTAGTGTTCAATTATATTTACTGATCATGCTCATGCACACTACAAAATATTTCTAGTGCTCGATTATATTATAATTGTCAAAAAATACATCAACAAGTTTCCTCTGTCGGACCGGTGACCACCTCAATAATTAGCTTGATATAGTGCCTCATCACCTTGACCTAGACGATGAGCAGATCATCAAGGAAAATTCTAGCATAGAATTCAGCCCAGGGGTCGGTGAACTCAATGCAATCTTCATATACTTCCGATATGTGATATCGCCCCAAGATTTTCAGGCCTTTGTTACAATTGTTCTTCATGCATACACAATAGAACCCTTACAGGTCCAACATGGCAGAACTTGAGCTACCACAGAGACCTCGGCAGAGGTGGCAGAATTGGTGCAGGTGCAACCACGGCGACGGCGAGCTCGGATTCTAGAGGAGGAAAACAGAACCGAGCATGGTCGACACGGTGATAGATCTCACTGGGAACCAATTCTCGTCCCCGCACTGTGCCATGGGTGTGTCCATGGTGAGGGCGAGCTCCGACTCGGGATGGGGAGGAGAGCGGCACCGAGAAGCTTCGTCACGTCCTAGCTCTACGCCATGGCCGCGACCACAGATTGCCGCTCCAGGGAGGAAGAAGACGCGTAATGGATGCAGGCGCCAACACTCAAAGCCTACATGGAGGAGAGCTAGGCCGAGCAGGTTCGTCCATGTCCCAGCTCCGCGCCATGGCTGCGACGCCCCACAGATTGCCGCTCCGGGGAAGAAGAAGACGCATAATGGATGTAGATGCCAATGCTACAAGCCCGATTGACACCTAAGCAAAGGGAGCGACATAACGGCGAGAACTGACAGTGGGCCCAAGTTGACGGCCGTTAGCCTGATTTTTTGTATTGAAACGTAAAGTTAAATTTGTGCCAAAAAAGACCCTCTGAGTATTTGGCACACCAACTGTAGTCATCCCGGCTGATTTCAGAGAACTAGGGTACCGCGTTGCCTAGGGGACCCAACTTTCGGGCCGCAAAATGATATTCTCGTATTTTTGATGATGTTCTATCGCTGGATGAATGCTCTTATTGACTCTCTGGGCTTCTATTTGCATGCCCGCAATTGCTCTAACGATGTGGGTCCTTTGAATGTCGACTAAAAGTGTTGGATGAACTTATCTTTGAGATCGTTCCAGCTACCAATAGAATCTTTGGGTAGTTGTCTGAGCCATGACCTTGCAGCACCTGTAAGGTGGCATTGTAAACTTTGCATTGCGGTAGCTGTGGAGCCGCCCTGTCACTTGACAGTGGCCAAATAGTCTGCTAACCAAGCTTCGGGCTCCTGAAGTCAATCGTATTTTTGGCGGTCGTGCGGAAGTTTAAATTCCTTGGGTACTGAGGTTTTGTGAACCCGCTGAGTGAAGCAGCTGGCTCCGCATAGCTTGTAGTCGTCTTCGTTGTCGCCGTCATGGTATCTTTGGTTGCGGTTTTCATCTCTTGTGTTACTTCATGGCTCCAGTCCGGAAGGATGTTCCTGATGTGGCGACCGTCGGGTGTGCCCCGCTTACCGAGGGCTGTTGCGACAGCGTGGGGATCTGTCGGATTGATGCGTAATTCCTTGTTCCGCTTATGTGAGAGTTGCTCCTACCATGTCGAGGTTCATCAGGGTGGAGTGGTGGAGAGCTCCACGAGGATCGTCGGGTGCAGGTTGAGTTGTGATCAGATATGTTTGTGCGGCCATAATTGCTGCTTGAGCCGTTTTTGCTTTGATGTTTCCTGCTTAATCTACTAACATAAACAATAGATCAAGGTCTCGGATCAGTTTGTTTCTTTCTGTTTTGGGGATGTTCTATAATCGAGATGTTCCCCTTCTTGGCGGTGCTCCTCCTGTTACAATCCCAGACGTTCGGGTAGAGCTTAGTTGTGCCTGTCGTAAGTTGGATTCATCGGCTAACCTATTTCTTTCATCGAGTTGCCTTCGCATCCTTAGTAGTTCTCTCTTCTTGTGATGAAGCAACGGGTTGGGCATAGATACTGTAGACACGGCGATGTACCCAGGTTTAGAGCCCTCTTGTCGAGGTAGCACTCCTACTCCTGCACGGATCTACTATATGGGGAGCAGATGCTCAATACCAGTGCTCCTTGAACTGTTTCCCTAGCTGCTATTGGGAGCTAGAGGAAGATGAACTACTTAACTTGGTGATTCTGGCTAACTTGTAACTCTTAATGCCTTACCTAGAACCCTGGCACTACCCCTCCTTATATACTGGTAGAAGGGTAGGTTACAATGTGGGTTCTAGGGTTTACTGTTTTGGGCTTTGGGTTTAGCCAGTGGTCGGGTCCAGCCAGTGGTCCAGGACCTAGTCAAGATCCAGTACAGGAGGGGACAGCACCACAGTGTCTCAGCGCCTCCACTTTGGGCGTCACCCGGTGCTTTATCCATCAGCTTGGTGCTTTATTAGTCAGTCGAAGCTTTATCTGTCATCTCCTAGCCTTAGTGCTTTGGCACCCTTGTCTGGTATTGCCGGCAGGGCGGCGAACCAGCTTGTCCGATCAAGGGTGTGCTCAGCAAGGAGCGTCATCCCCTCCTGTACGTTTGGCCAATAGATCTGAGGCGGCCGGGTAGAGGTGGCCGCCCAGCCGGCTATCCTGGCCCTCGGCTAGATGGGCCAGCCGGGGAATCTTGATGCTGACCGGGTGAAGCATATCACTCGGCTGGGGTTGTTTGTCTTGTGGCCATCCGGCCAGATTTCCCTGGAGCCGGCCAGTTGATCCTGGCTTGGCCTACCGGGGGGTCATCCCCTCGACACTAGTCCCTGGGTGCGTTGGGACTTTGTTTTGCAGAGAAGTTCCTACGTGCTCATTGACTGCTCTTGAAATGATTGTGGGTGAAGATCATATTGAGAATTTGTCTTGTAGTGCTTGTCATTTTCCGGCTCGAGATGCCCAGTTTCCCGGCTGGAGTTCACCGGCTACAGGTTCGGTGATCCACCCACAGGGTGTGAGTGACGATTGCGTATCCCGGCTGCCAAGCCTAGCTGGTGAGGCGAATCACACAGTTGATGACGTCAATGCTGCCGTTTGGCGTGCCTGCCTTCTCTGGCACGCATTGCGTCAGTTTGACCTCTTGTCCTGCCGCTACAGTTTTAGTAACTGCGCACACGCTTTCATCATAGTGGTTTCTCGGGGATTGTGCATGCGCTTGGCCTCAGTGGTAACGCCTGTGGGATCTTCTGTGGCATTTCCTTCGGCGCAAACAATTCGACACCGAAGCGTCGTGGGGGTAGTGGAGCAGTTCTTGTGCCACGTGGCTTGGGGGAGTGTAGGAGGCGCGGTTGCCCTACCTCGAAAAATAGGGGCACCAGGGAGGGCTTCTCCCTTACTTTGCCTTCTTCCTGCGCGGATTTCCCTTTGCGCTTCTACCTCCTCAATGCTACCTTGCGCCACCGCCCTCCTTGATCACCGGTGCCGCCGTTCCTTGTTGAGTAGCTTTTACGGTGCAGCTAGCGGAATACGATATGGGGGAGGGTGAGCTCCTTGAGTTCACCGCCAACCGCAAGCCACCGAGGTTCCCCCAGACGGAGCTAGAGCGGTTCCCCACCCGGGTCGATGAGGGCTGCGAGTTTCCACCCGATGAGAAGCTTTTCTTGCCCGGCTTGCTCTTGTTCTCCTTTTCTTATATGCTTGACATTGTATCCATGTCTTAGCGTAGCCTCCCACGGCGAGGACGTGGACCTGGCCGAGGCCACCACGTGCAAGGCTCGTGGGAAGCGAGCTACTTTGACAAGCGCCGCTCCAACCGGGGGTGGGGCGAAGAGGAGCCGCCGTCCAAGGGTTGCAGCCGTCGTGCCTAGCATCGCCGGGTACGTGCCCTTTTTGTTCTCTCTCTATGCATCTGTTGGTTCCTGTATTGCTCATTGTGCTCTTCTCGCCCTTCTTGCAGCGATGCGATGTCCTTGACTGGCTCCGCGACCATCGCCATCACGTCCGTCCCTCCTTCGGCTGGAGCGGAGGGGCCAGCTGCTGCCTCTGCTGCGAAGGCGGCTAAGGATGCTGCCTCTGGTGCTAAGGCGGCTAAGGCTACAACCTCTGCTACCAAGCCGGCCGAGGCCATGGTGGACGCGGTGGAGACGGTGGTGCCGGCTGGGCCCTTGGTCCTGCATCAGGCCTCTGCCGCCTCCCGAGTCGTTGATCTGTTCCTTGCCCTGGTCCAGGTACAAGTGGGTTCTACTGCCTACTAGGTGGAGGAGCCCATGGAGGTGGAGGGGAGGCCCCCGCGCAGCCGGTGGCCGAAGTCGGAGGTAGGGAGGTGGTTCCCGGCTCGGGATTGGGGGCTCTAGAGGCGTCACGTGTTTCCTCCGGCGACGACGACGAGCTCCAAATTACTGGCAGCCGGTTGGCTCTGGTTGCGCCACTACCGGACTCTGTCCTGGCGCAGCTCTCCGAGTTGGCGCCCATTGCGCTTGGCCAGGTTTGCCACCTGGTGGACATGATGAAGCAGGGTCTTGGGGAAGCCAAGGCCCTCGGGCCGTCCCTTGAGGTAAATAATTCCTCCGTCTTATTTTGTTGCCCTTCTTGCCATTCTCTTCTTAGTCCTTCTGCTCTCTTTGTAAAAAGTCTTTGCCGAAGCCACCAAGACCTCATAGGACCTGGGGTGTAAGATGTCTTGCTCTGCTTTGTCTTCCGGGCTGCATGAGTTTCGCGCTTCTTGTTGACCATCGGGGACCCCCCTGCAGATCTGTTAGCGGACAGGGACCGCGAGGTGGAGAGGCTGAAGGTCGAGGTCGCCCGGCTGGAGGAGTCCAACCAGGCATGCCAGGCCTAGATCGGCCAGCTGCTATCGCATCAGCAGTAGATGGAGGTCAAGGCTGGCCAAGGAAAGAAGACTGCCAACATCCGGGCCGAGGCACAGTAGATCCAGGCCTGCTATGCGGAAGATCTGAAGACCGCCAAGGCCCAGGAGAAGGCGGCTCTAGGGGAGCTTTGCCAGATCACTGAGATGGTAATTAGTATGTGATTCTTTTGGCGAGCTTGTTGCTCCTCCTGCTGCAGCCAGAAAAGTTTACAGTTTCCTTTATCCTTGTGCAACTCAGTATCCTGAGGCGCCGACCAAGCCTTGGCGCATGTCCCCAAGGCGGACGTCAGCCGCAACCTGCACCCGATGGAGCTGGTGACGGTCATCAGCGAAGAGGACAACCGGCTGCGTGGTGCTGCCCTTGAAGTCTTCAACTATGTCTGGCCTGACACCAACCGCCCGAGCACAATGCCCACCTTAGCCAGGATGCTCTCTGGTGCCCCGGAGCTCATTGACGTGGCGCGGGACTAGGCTACTCGTGGTGGTGCCGAGATGGTCTTGGCACTGCTGAAGTCCTGGTACTTGGACGTGGACCTGCGGAGCCTCTCTAGAGGGTTGCGTCAGGGGACCAGCTACGACCAGCTTTGGGCTAAATTTCTTGACATCCACTCCTGCGGTGTCAAAATTGGGAGCTTCATCCAGCTGGATTGGGACTTCGCTGACCCAGCCGACTCGGAGGGATATCACTACACCCCTCTACGCGACGACGCCCGGCTCTGCCAGGTCTTGCCTCTGCCAACCTTACTTCCAGCAGCCGCGCTCCAGCCGGTGCCTCTGGCCCTTCTAATGACCCTCAAGCCTAATCCCCAGAATGCTGGGTGTATTTGTATTTGTCTCGAAAACTTGTTGTCTGTCTGTCTGAACAATTTGTCCTAACACAGTGAATTTTTTTGGAGTTCTGGCACCTTTTTGCGATGTTGACTTGTGCTGTTTTTGCACTGCTCTTGTTGTTGGGGATATGCTAAATGGTATCCTCATAGCATGTCAATAATCCGGCTAACCTGGGTGGCCCATAGTTGGTAGCAAGGCCTATGGCCTGCTGGGCGGCCCAGTTAGAAGGATCCAGAAGGGAGGCCCTTCCCGGATAAAGGAAGGCTACACAAGAGTCACCGACATACTCGGATACTTGGAGTGCAAGGCACGAAAGACTAGTTCGTATTAGTGTAAGACTCTTTACCTTGTCCGGCAAGGACCTTTCCCTGTAAACCCAAGGTTCTAGTGCCTTCATAAGCCGGACCTGTGGGAGCCTTTAGGGCACAACCAAGATTGTTACGTATAACATGCAACATCTCGCACAGCAAACCTATCTCTGTAACTCGGTGTATTGCCATTATAGTGATTTATAGAAGGAGTAGAGTTCCGCCACCGTTGCGGGACTTGAACCTGGGTAAGCTGTGTTACCTCGTAGCCGCCAACTTGCCACCTTACCCCACTTCTCTAAACACACACTGTGAGGACCCCTCCATGGTGTACTCGTCGGAAATACCACGACAGTTGGCACCCACCGTGGGGCAAGAGGAATTTCGAGCTCTACAATGGGTGAGGTCCAATCTCTTCGCAGGAATCAGCAACACTTTAGCCATCAGACGCGTTCTCTTCTCCGGCAATGTCCCGATCGTCCCTCCAGATGAGTTCTGGGTGCCGGTGAAGACAAAATCTATGCGCTGCTCCGTCATCCCCTTCGGAGACATCCACATCTTCATCAGCGAGACTAACTCGGGTCCTAGATCCTAGAAAGTCAGAAGCTCGTCAAGCCCCGCACGGATTGCCTATGAGGAGGACACCTGCACGGAAGGATCCGGGCCATACCTCTCCTTAGAGTATGGTGGCTCAGATCAGGAAAATTCAAGGCCCACCCAAACCACCCCTGTGCAGAATATAAAGGTGGGACGACCTCGCAAATCCGCTTGGCTTCCTAGAGTGTCAGAGATGCGCAGGTCACACTTTGTCGGCGTCGTCACCATCTTCGATCTGGCCAGATGTGTTCAAAGGGATGGAGAACCTCCCCACAAATACCTTGTTAGATGGATGAGGGTGAGGGAAACCCTAGAGGGCGAACGTGCTGACAAACTCATGTAACACTTCATGGAAGGTCTCACACCCGGAACACTCCTCTGGCATACCCTCTGAAGGTGGCAGGCCACGGGCCCTCTCACCCTTTGTGAGATGGTTGGAATCGTCAATGAATACATGGATGTTGAGGAAAACACCCAAGCTATGCCTGGGCTGGAAGCCGGAGTAAACAACAACAACAATGGCCCACCTCCATCACCCTCAACATCCGTCGTCGACAACACCGAACCCAACTCTGACTCCGTCCTTGATGTCTTATACGCCGACATCAATATGGGTGGCGGTGGCTCGGACGCTAACTCGGAGGAATATGATGTTGTTATGAGGGAGATCGAGCAGGAGATCGAGAAGGAGGAGCACGCTGAGAAGACCAACATATCCCACCAGGTGCTAGTCGACATTGGGAGTGTGATGGAAGAAGACGGACATGAACTAGAACGTGAAAGAGCTCCGCCACGCCAGCGGTTACCAGAGCAGAGGCGGCCAAGAAAGCCACCGAGCCTCCGGCTCTATCCAAGGCCTTGCCACCTCCGGTTATCCTCCCGCAACCGGCGTAGGAACTCACCATGGCCGCCAGTACTACTAGATAGTCAAACCAGCCGCCAATGCCACCGTCAATGTTGGCAGCTGGCAACCCATTGGTTACAACTGCCGACAAGGCAATCTATGGCATACTCCTGGTGGATCCCATCACCGTCGCACATATCTAGAGCGTTACAAAGCTTGATGAGAAGCATGGAGCAATCCTAGCGGAGGCCAAGTGCATTGCAGAACAGGGTGCTACGCTAGAGGAAGACATGGCCAAGGCGCAACAATATATTAAGGTGGCAAGAGCTATGGAGGTTGAGTACAAGCAGTTGTTGTTAAAGCACAAGTCAAAGAAAGTACCAGCTCAAGTCGTCGAAGACCCCGGTGTTCGGCGCAGGTTTGGGTATGACGGGGCTAAGAAGACAAAAGCCACCCCATACATTGATTCAGAGGGGAGGCAAGTCATGCCAACTCTCGCCCTCAACATTGCCGTCGCCAAGACCCTACTGGAATAGGACAGGTCGCTAGAGGCAATACCTGTGGTGTATGACCTCGTTGCCAAGGCATGGAAGCAACATGAAAAGGTTACCTCATAGAGGCTTGAGTCCAACCCAGAGCTTTGCTAGTCAACCCTAAACAGCCGCATAAGGCCAAAATCTCCCCATGACGAGGGATCACACACAAGCTCTACGGAGCAAAGACGAAGGGAGGCGTGCAAAAGGGCTGAAGCCATATCCATATCCTCTGATCACGGAGACAAGGCTCGCCCTGGTCAGTCACCACCTCCACCACCATTCCGGCGTCACGAGGAACCACAGTCGCACTACCATACAAGCATGCCACCGCCTATGCTTCTCCAGGTTGGCATCGTTATACGCGACCAGGGCGAGCAGCCCTAGCATGCTGGAGAGTGCAGCGGCATCGAAGGACATAGAAGCAGGTCCCACAAGGAATCTCCACGTCCTACAAGCAACCGCGACAGGCGTGAGGAGTCGCAGGAGGGTAACAACAAGAAAGCTAACCCACCGCCCCCACCGCCACCGTCGCACCTAGCAGCCATCATGGAGGAGGACATGGTGGATCTCATAGATTGCACCGCAACTCCCCTTCCCATGATGGAAAAGGCAAGCAACCAGAGCCGTATGACGCACGTTCATGGCTGGAAAATATCCAAGAATCTCGGGAGCTCCCATACCTTGGGCCATGTTGCTTTGGACTAGTGATACGGGACACAACCTACCCCCAGGGTCTCCGGATAGACAAGACCATCAATCCCTACAATGGCACTGCCAGACCAGTTACATGGTTGCAGGACTACAGTGAAGCGATCCACATCGTAGGGGGAAACCCTAATGTCGCCGTCAAGTACCTCCCACTTATGCTCACTAGCACCGCTCGACAATGGATTGATGACTTGCCGGAGAAATCAATATGCAACTAATTAGACATGCATGAAGTGTTCACCAAGAACTTCAAGGGTACGTACAAGCATCCCTGCACTGTCGGAGACCTACAGCGGTGTGTGCAAGAAAAGGATGAAATCTCTCGTGTCAACCTCTCTCCCTGGCTGGATATGAAAAATTCCTGTGCAGGGGTGCACGAACAAACCGCTATGGCCGCCTTCATCGACACTCTAGAGAAGGGAACTTTGCTTTGGCATAAGTTGACGCGCAAGCAAGACAACAATGAGCTCAACCTCAATGCAATGATCGCCATGGCTAGCGAGTTCACCGCTGCTGATGGCGACGCGTGTGGATCGTTGCCGACAATAGTAATCCCTAACCAGGATAGGAAGAACAATAATAACAACTGGAAGAATCTGCCTGAAGAAAAGCAAGTAGCCGGCATGGTCGCCGCTATGTTCAGTGCTAGAGGCAGAGGCGGACAGCGTGGACGTGGTAGAGGAGCTAGCAATGGCCAGAAGAGGAGTGATTCTACACCCTCAGCGCCCCGCGTTCCCAAATGTACGAAGAGTACTGTGATATACCGTGTTTCGTCCACCTTGACACAAATGGTAAAGCCACCCACACCAACCGCCAATGCAGGTTTGTCAATGATCTCAAGGAGGACTCTGAGTCAGGCTACAAGCAAATCCGGAAGAATATACCCCATGGAAAGGGTAAAGGGAAGAAGAAGGAGGAAGAATCCCAGGAATCAAGCGATATGGATGAGGACCTAGAACCCAAATCTTCCGACAAGGGAGAGGGTAAAGGGAAAATTCCCTTCGAAAAGAAGGCTCCATGTTACCATTCCTTCCTTGGCACTCCCACCGTCCGGGCCCAGAAAACCTCTCTGAGGATACTGATGGCTACCCTCCCACCAGTTCCCAGTACATCAGGTGTTCGGAGATTCCAATTACTTGGGATAGGAAGGATCACCCAGACCTTATCCCAACAGAGAAGCAGTATTCCATGGTCATCAACCCTTTGATTGATGGCACAGAGTTCACCAAGTGCGGTGTGGATAGTGGAAGCAGCATCAACATCATGTACCTGGATACACTGCATAAGATGAACTTGATGGAGACCCAGCTAAGGAAGAGCAACACCATGTTCCATGGGGTCGCCCAGGCCGACAAGCAAATTCACTGGGTTCATCACCCTTCCGGTCGCTTTTTCCGATGTTAACAATTACCGCCAAGAGCGCACGACCTTTGAAGTGGTGCCTTTCAAGAGCGTGTACCACGTTATATTTGGATGCAACATCTGCCTTTCAAGACTCTTCCACAACAAGCTCAAGATACCCGGACCAAACAACATCACACCGTTGACGAAAGCTTCACCAAGGCACGGGAGTGTGAACTCAGTGAAGCCGCCTTCAAAGAAGCAGTTCTCCACGGTGAGGAGTTCAAGGAGATCCAGAACCAGGTCGATGCCAACTTCGAAGAAGCAGATCACTGCTGCCGAACCCGCATTCAAGGCCGCCATCAAGACCAAGCAGGTGGAGCTTGTTGAAGGAGATTCCTCCAAGACCACTACCATTGGCACGGACCTGGATCCCAAATAGGAAAGCATGCTCGTCAAGTTCCTCCGTGAAAATAGGGACATCTTTGCCTGGCAACCTGCCGACATGAAAGGTGTACCTAGGGAACTTCCTGAGCACAGCTTGAATATTGATCCTCATGCCAAACCGGTGAAACAACCTCTACGACGCTTTGGTGACGAAAGACGATGGGCTATAGGCAAAGAAATAGCCAGGTTACTTAAGGATAGCTTTATCCGAGAAGTTATTCACACCCGATGGGTGGAAAATCCTGTACTTGTCCCCAAAAAGGGAACCAATGAATTAAGAATGTGCGTTGATTACATCGGCTTGAACAAAGTGTGTCCAAAGGATCCGTTTGCTTTGCCTCGCATTGAACAAGTCATTGATCCGACGGCTGGCTCGGAACTTCTATGTTTTCTCGATGGTTACCACCAAATCTGGATGCAAAAGTCGGACCAACTGGCCACTTCGTTCACCACACCTTACGACATGTATTGCTACATCATGATGCCCTTTGGGCTAAAAAACGCTGGTGCCACGTACCAACGGACAATGCAATGCTGCCTACATGACCAAATAGGCCGCAACGTACACGCTTACGTGGACGACATCACGGTAATGTCAAAGAAATCAAACGACCTTATCGCCGACTTGCAGGAAACCTTCGACAATCTCCGGAAATACAACATGATGATGAACCCCAAGAAGTGCGTCTGAGGGGTACCTTCCAGCAAGCTATTGGGTTTCATTGTTTTGCACCGTGGAATCGAGGTGAACCCGGAGAAAATCAAGGCCATCCTCAAGATCAAACGTCCGACATGCCTGAAGGACATATAAAGGCTCACATGCTGTGTAGCAGCAGTAAGCCAGTTCATCAGCAGGCTTGGGGAGAAGGCTATGCTTCTCTACAAGTTCCTCAAGAAGGCGGAAAAATTCATCAAGACAGACGAGGCTAACGTAGCACTTCAGGAGTTGAAGAGAATACTCTCCTCCCCACCAATACTTGTAGCACTGGTGTCAAGGGAGCCTATGTTAGTTTATAGGGCGGGAACCAACCGAGTAATTAGCATCGTCATCGTGGTGGAGCACAAGGAACCAACGCATGGATACGGGGTTCAACGACATGTTTACTATGTAAGCGAGGTCTTGGCGAAATCCAAACAACCTTACCCGCACTACCAAAAGATATCTTATGGAGTTTTCCTTGCTTCACGCAAGCTAAGGCATTATTTCCAGGAGCACCCTATCACAATGGTGAGCAAAGCTCCACTGTCCGACATCATCAACAACAGTGACGCTATAGGAAGAGTGGCAAAGTGGGGCATTGAACTTGCCTCCTTTGAAATCACTTACAAGAGACACGACGTTATCAAATCACAAGCATTGGCGGATTTTATTGCAGATTGGACATAACTTCTAGAAGACACTCCTGTGCTAGAGCTAGAATATTGGGTCATGCACTTTGACGGATCAAAGCTACTCAATGGATCGGGGGCTGGTGTATTATTGCAATCACCAACATGAGAGAAGTTGCAATACGTCCTACAGATCCACTTCAACGCTACCAACAACATGGCGGAATAAGAGGCCCTCATTCACGGACTTCGTGTGGCCAAGGATATTGGCATCGAGCGCATAGTTTGCTGTGGAGATTCTGACTTGGTTTCCCAGCAAGTAGCTGGGACCTAGAACGCGTGGAACCATGCCAGCTATACAAAAAAGTACCATATGAGTTTTTCTTCGATGCGTCTCCTAGCAGCAAGGTATTGAAATCCTTAGAGAGATACATCTCGGAGATTGCGAGCACCATGCCGCTCCCCAACCATTGGTGGATAAGGCCTTACGACAAGGATTCTACTGGCTAACTAGCAAGGCGGACACCGACAAGTTGGTAAAAACATGCCTTGGTTGTCAGTTCTACGCAAGACAACCAAGTGTTCTAGTTGAAGAATTGTGAACAATACCAATAACTTGGCCGTTTGCAGTCTAGGGACTGGACATGGTGGGACCTTTGCAGACAACACCCTGTGGATTTACACACTTGCTAGTAGTAGTGGATAAGTTCACAAAATGGATTGAAGCTAAACCCATTAGAAAGCTTGATGGGGAAACAACCCTAAAATTTGTCCGGGATCTAGTGATGAGATTTGGTCTCCCACACAACATCATCACCAACAATGGCAGAAATTTGTCTCTCAGAGAAGTTGAGGAGTACTATCATGAAAAAGGCATCCGCTGTGACCTAGCATTTGTGGCACACCCACAGTCAAATGGGCAAGTTGAAAGGGACAATGGACTAATTCTGGATGGAATCAAGCCAGGCTTAGAGGCACCGCTACGTAGAGAAGTTGGAGCTTGGGCGGAGGAATTACCATATGTCTTGTAGAGTTTACGAACAACCCCCAACAGATCCACCGGCTTGACTCCTTTCTTCATGGTTTATGGAGTAGAAGTCGTCCTTCCATCCGACATCCTCCACAATGCACCAAGAGTCGCTGCCTATGAAGAAGATGACGCTGAAGAATCTAGACGCCTATATATGGACCTACTTGAGGAAGAGCACGTGTTGGCATGCCAGAGATCTGCCGTCTACCAGCAGAAGCTACGTGGATGCCATAGTCGCTGTGTAAAGCATCGCGGGTTTAAAGAGGGATATCTAGTGCTTAGACTCAAGTAGGAGAAATCAAAAAAACTATCCCCGTCTTAGGAAGGACCGTTCGTCATAAGAAAAGCATTGCTAAATGGTTCCTATTACCTCGTCGATATCCGCGAGTTGAAAGATAGGCCAAAAAATTGCAAGCACAAGCAACGCGACTCCGATGATGATTACCCGAAGACAGGTTGGCCTTGGAACATAGCATAGCTACATCCCTTTTACACTTAGCATATTTATATTATGTAATAAGTTTCTTATATGATCAATGAAATAAAGCATTCCGTTGTTCATTTTTGTATCAATGAAATAAAGCCTAGGGTTCACTCATATTCTCTGAGTCTTTTACCTCCTTTAGTTGTTCATTTTTGGATCATATAAACCCTTTATGCGCAAGTTTGCATTTGCACTTGTGAAAATTCTGCCTACGGGCGTTAGCTTAAGTTTTATTCCTATCAAGCATCATCACCTAAGGGCATAGTTCTGTGTTGCGAGTATTCCATTTTATGAAAGGTCAAGCATACGAACCAGAATAATGGATAAGCCAGCACTTGCTTAAAAAATATACACATGCTGGAAACATATAAGTAGCAGGAAACTTGAATACAAGTTCTTCCGCCTTAAGAAAACACATAAAGTTTTCCCCATATACATCACAGAGACACATTTAATACAAATATTGTTTTTCATGGCTCTGTTGTAGGAGACTTCGTGGTGGCATCATCGGGAGAGCCAGGCCAAGATAGCTCATCAAACTCGGAAGGAGATGGGCTAGACTCAGACGAAGCCATGTCTTCATCAAGAATCTCGGCAGGCACGAAGACATCCGCATTGACCATCTTGGCAACCCTGGTGTCCAAGCCGGTGAGGGAATTCCAAATAGCTTTGCTATCAATTTCTTTCCCTTCCTCGTCCAGCTTGGGAAAGCCAGAGGTCACCAAATCGATGTCAGCGTTGTCGTAGTGTGCCTTGACCAAGGACAAGGTCATCATTACACTAGCCCATATGCAAGAGGCTTTCCAGTCCTTGACTTTCTCGAGGGCTCGATGTAGGATTTCCGAGTACTGGCCGCTGAGTCTGCCACCTTGTTGTTGATTCCTAGAGGCTAGGCTGTCTCCTTGGCCTGGGCAATGGCTGTGCTGATGAAGTTGCCGGCAAGCATCATGCACTTCTTGGGATCCGGAGCATTCTCACCCAAGTTGGCCAAGCTAATGGGAGTTGTGGTTTTCATCAAATACAAGGATCATGAGTATAAAAACATGAAACGTTTGTCCAAAGTACAGAATTGACCATGACGGGAGAAAGTTACCAAAGATGCTCGTCTCCGCCTGCTTGCATGTCTCCGCCAAGACGTTCCGCTCCTTCTAAACTATCTTGTACACCGCAAGGTTCCTTGTATTCTGCTCTTTGGCTGCTTGGTTCTGTTCCTTGAGTTGTGCAAGTTCATTTTTTAGGCGCTGCAACTCAGCGTCAGCAGACTCTTGGGGCACCCTCATTGCCTCTTCATGTCCCTGGATAGCATCAGCCAGGTCTTTCTTCAAGATTTTGTTCTCATCGTCGAGCCCTTGAATATGCTTGGATTGCTCGACAATGCTCTTGGCTTTGGCAATGGCCTCTATATGACGGAAAATGGAAAGCACTATGAGAAGACGGCAGAAATGAATCCATGAGGAAAAGTAAGGAGCTGTTAAAAGAAACAGACTCTGGCTATTTTTGATCTGTTGCTTTAGGAAGTTTGTTTTACCCTGTTCAAAGGCCAGTTCCTTCTGCAAGGCAGTAAACCTCTCACTGGTGGTGATCCTCTGTCTATTCGCATTCTGCAACAAGTAAACTGGCTTAGTTTCTCTAGAGCATTTAGTCGGAACTATCTAGTTTCAACTATACGCTCGGGGGGCTAAAGCACAAGATTTTAATCAGCAAGTATGCTACTCTTAGAGCATCTATCCAAAAAATTTCTACGTTTCCACCTAGATGCTCGAGGGCTAAATTATCAATTTCTACTCTTAGTTCTGTGGAGCACTCAGGCCAATAACTTTTGTTTATCCGCCTAAGAGTTTCGGGGGCTACAGAGGGATACATTACACAAAGTAAAAGAACTGAAGTTTAAAGACTTACAATGGCAATAAGCTTGAGATCAGATTGGCATATGAAGTATGGAAGATGTCGGCATTGTTATACATGACATCTGCATGTGCAATGAGGTCATCCAGGCACAATGTTAGAGGAGTCGGGGCCATAGGAGATGTTGAAGCCAGAGGCATGGATGATGCCCTAGCCGCTTGTTGTGCTTTCAGAACAGTTGATGGCTGAGAGGCTCCCGCCTTGTCTGTTGCTGCAACTACCTCCGCCTCTGCTCCTTCCATTACTAGCTTCCCTTTCTCACTGGCATCCTTAGCCGAAGCTTCAGCCACTTTGGAGGAAGTGCTCTCCTATGTCGCCTAACCGTTGGGAGCAACGTCCGCCTCGACAGAGCCTGAGATATCAAAAATTGGATTGACATTTGTCTCCATGGTGGAGATCTCAGGGATGACGGGGGATGAAGGCCTAGTGGGGCCGGTAGAAGGCTTGGCGGTAGGAGTAGGGGGAGCAGTAGCAGGAGAGGGCTTGGCGGCCACATCTCTGGTCAGCATGTCACGAATGTTTTTTGACCCTCCAACATCTCTAGAGTATCGCTTCAAACTAGCACGGGCTTTCCTCCGGAAACATACAAAGTATAAGTACAAGAGTTTAAAAAAGGTATGGGCTAAAAGTACAAGCCGGAGAATGAATACACTTACTCCACGGCAGGAGCCTTGGTGAGGGGAATGCCGGTGGATTTCTTCTTCTCCGCCTCTAAGGCAGTGGTGGGTCGTCTGGAGACTCCACTCTCCGATTTCTTCTTCTTATTGGCCTCGGTAGTATTGTTAGAGGTGGAGCTCTTCCGCTTTCACGCTACCGGAGCTAGCTGATCCTTGGGGGTATCGTCGTCGAACACCACTTGGATATCCTTCAGCTGGGGATCATAGACCTGGGAGGCCATCTGATCTTCTGCCAAGGTCGCCATCTGGGAAACAAAGGAGTGTTAGACTGACAACTTCAAGACGGAAAAACCTTAGAGTATATAACAAGCAACAAAGGAACAAAAGTTACCTCTAGGTATTTGTCACAGTCAAACATGTCATAGGTGATCTTGAAGCCACGCTTCCTATCCTTCACCTTGACGATGTCCTTTAGCAAGATCTTGACAGAGTCAGTGGAGAAGTTATCCCACGAAATTTGCATGGGATCCCTTCTGTCCTGAGTGTACTTACACATCAACTTGGTGCGATGCTGCAGAGGCTCGATCCGCCTAACAAATCAGCTCATGGCTAGGTCCAAGCCCGTCAGACCTCCGTCCACAAGCCATTCAATCCGCCTTATGGCGCGGTTGCCTTCGTCGTCGGACGGAAGGGAGGCTGGGGTTCGCCAGGCAGGCACTTCGGTGGTTGTTGGGGATATACTTTCCGGGTATCCTCACTGTACCTCACTGACCAGGCTGGCCCACTTCGGGTTAGAGCTTTGCTCCACGGGTGGCCCAGTCAGAGAGAAGAGACGGAGTCCATTCCTGCTATGGGAAGGCCCAGAAGACTTACCGAGATAGGCCCATAGTATTACTTGTAGTTCAAGATGTACTCTTTGACCGAGTCTTAGTTGTAGCCGGATAGATCTCTCCTGTAAACACTAGGCCGGATATCTATATAAGCCGTCCTAGGGAGAGCCTTTAGGGCACCAGACAATACCCTCACAATATTCTACAATCTCAACTCGCACAGGCGAAACCCTTGTAACCCATATTTCGGCTCTGCTGTATTACTGGATTGCTAGCAGGAGTAGGATCCGTCCAAAGCCGGCGGATTCGAACCTGGGTAAACTTGTGTGCTCACCATCCCAGAATCCCGTACGTCTCACACCCCTCTCTTCCACACGCCTCGAGGACCCCCTCATGGTGTACTTGTCATCATTCCGATGACAGTTGGCACCCACCGTGGGGCAAGTGAGCTTCGGATCTACGTTTGGAGCAGAATCTGCAAGAATCGGAATCGGCGAGACTATCGACGTCGGTCGCATCCTCTACGCCAGTGACGTCCCTCTCATCATTCTCGACGAGACCTGGATTCTGGCTAGGGAAGCCGTGACCACCTACACCATCATGTCTTTCGGTGAGATCGATGTTTACATCGGTTTCGTTGAACGTGTCCCACCCACCCTAGTAGTGATGATAGAGGCAGAAGAAATTTTTGGGTCCCCTTTGTCCACGCAGGCGACAGAGTTCCGGATCTCAGAAAACCCTAATGCCACCAAGCCCGCACCCGTTTCGGAGATAGTGGAGAAAGCTGAACCTGAGGCAGATCTCGCGGTACAAGTCGAATCTGGAGTGGATCTCCCTAGCAAGGTCGAATCCCAGATCGATCCAGCTGCGGAGGTCGAAATCCAGGAAGCACAAGAAGATAACTTTGGTTCCAGCTTTGATGATGCCGGAACAGACAGGCCTTTCTTGAGATACACGTTTAGACGCATGATGATGCAAAACGCAAGCATGGATGCGATCCTCAAGACCATCAGGCGTTTCGACGAAGCCTACCAAGAAAACCGCAACCATCTCAGGAGGCACGCACCACACTTTGTCGGATACGTTGGATCCGGATCTGGCTCTGCCGATGCTGGGGACAACGAAGACTCGGTGCTGGAGGCAATCGGAACAAGCGTCGACTTACCGGCATCTTCGGATGATTCCATGACGTCGGCAGATTTCTGGAAGTTCTCCGCAGAATATGAAGAGGAGCTTAACTCCACAGCTGCAGAAGAAGGAGAAGCCATGGACGAAGGATCCGGAGAAAACTCTCCTAATGCGCAGGACAACATGGATCTTGGAGATAATCCCGAGGACCAAATGGCCAAAAGTACCGATCAAAGTTTGACTCTGGGAAACGGGCCCAAAGCCGTCTTTGCTACTAGCGCTGCCAAGAAGGCAAAGAACAAGAACAAGAAGAACAAGACCCCAGCAAAAGACCTTCCGGCAGAGGAAGTGATTGCCGAGGAATATGAGGAAGACTCGGATGGAGCACTTATCCTAGACGAGCCCAAAGAAGAGTCGGTGGATGGACACATGATCACCAAAGGTGCGTGTAAACTCATCGATGCTGCATGAACCACACCTATCCCTACAGCTACAGAACTTATTGCTGAAGAATTGGATGAAAGGGCCCATGCCCTAGAAGCGCGTCGCCAAGTACTCCTGGATGAAGCCAAAAACATTGAGGAAGAAAAGAAATGCATGGAAACTACAGAGAAGTACATCTCTCGGCAGCATCACAAGACCTGGAAACGTCACACGCGTGACGATCAATTTCTGGAAGTTCACAAGCTTCTCTTTGAGGGAGACCCGGGGATGCCTCGACTTGACAACACGGGAGATCTGGTGTACCCAACACCGGTGCAGAACACTGTTGCAGCTCGAGATATCCTGTCAAATAATGCAGGCTCAGAACAGGTTCGATTGGGCGTTAAGCTCCTCACCAAGGGTTTGGAGCAGCAGAGGGCCGCGGAACCCGGAAGCAAAAAACTGGTCTCCCAATCCGACCAATGTCACACCTAGAATGACGTAAGACCCCAACGTGCTCCGGAACAACATTACCGTTCTGACCATCGGGAAGACAACTACTCAAGAACCAGATCTTTAGGGCAGCATCACAGAACTGCACGTGACTGGCGCAACTTCGCCCCAGCTGCTGAGCAAGAGGCAATTGCTGCACTGTATCCGAGGAATCCTCACCGGCGAGAGTCGAACAACCACAGGGAAGAAGACAAAGAGAAGCATCGGGAGGACGACCATCAAAGAATGCCACCTCCTAGACCTACAAGCCGTCCGGCTGAGCCCCACCGTGGTGGGAGTGACGGACGAAGAAACGACGGACATCGTGCCGATACAAGTTGGCAGGGGGCTTGTCGCAATGAAGACCATCCCCGGAACCGGAATAATGATGCTCTGTACGGAGGCCGGCAATCAGCCGAAAACAATCCAGCTATCCCACCCTCTCCACCAAGTAGCCATCACAACGTCTCTCAAGGAGGCCAAGAAGGGCGTCGTGGTGGAGGAGGTGGTGGTACAAGCCGAAGTCCGGCTCCAAGGCACCGCAACCATAGTCGTCACTCAGGATGATGATCTTTGTCTCCAAGTGACGCGATACACCGGATTAATTCCAACATAGAGGTGCGACGCTATGAAAATGATGATATATACGTGAGCCCAAAATGCTTCGGACCACGCATAAGAGCAACAAAATTACCGGAAGGATTCGCTATCTGAAGACACATCCAGCCCTACGACGGTGTGGCTCGGCCAGATACTTAGCTCCAGGATTTTTTACAGGCTTGCTACATCACCAAAGGTGGAAATAGCTTGGTGGCAACCCGATATCTCCCACTTATCTGGCGGAAGACGGCACGATCATGGCTCAATGCACTTCTAGAGAAGACCATCGACAACTGGTATGACATGCAAAGTGCGTTCTTTCAGAATTTTGAAGGCACATATCGGAGGCCCTATACGGTAGGAGACCTACAGCGTTGCACCCAGAAAGCCAGAGAAACTTTCCGAGATTAGCTCGGACGATGGATTGACACCAAGAACTCCTGTCAAGGAGTAAATGACCAAACTGCGATTGAACTTTCATTGCAGGACTCCCAATTGGTTTACTACGTCATCGCTTGAAGTGTGACAAGGTCACTGATTTGGGAGAGATGATAGAAACAGCGAGCAAGTATGCAGATGCTGACGACGATGCAGAGGGATTACTGAATGCCCTAGCTATGCCACAGTCGGCAAAACAACCAAAGCATCAAACTCGGAAGCGCAAGAACCCCTCAGAAGAAAAAATCAACGCGGAAACGGCAGTGGTTACTACTACTTTCGGGTCTGGAGGAAGAGGAGGACATGGCGGTGGCTGTGGACGCGGTCGTGGGACATCAAGCGTCAGGGGTAGAGGAGACCAGCAACCCATGTGTGCATCATTTAGATGCCAATGGGGGCTTGTCTCACACAAACGCCGAGTGTAGTTTTAATGACGACATCAAGAAAGATGGTACCGCTAGCTACAGGGCTAAGCAGAAGAAGGGAAAGAAGATTCCCAAAAAGGATAAAGAGACCAAGGAAGATATCGACATGGAGGAAGCCGATCCTTCAAATCCCAAGCCGGAGGGGAAGAAAACCTTCCCCACAAAGAAAGACACCTATGTCACCTTCCTCGGATCTCAACCAGCTAAGGTCAAGAAAGCAGTTCTACATGAGCTCAACGTAATAGTTTCGGTTGTCCCTCAGTACCTAGATTGGTCGGAAGTTGCAATCACCTTTGACCGTCTTGATCATCCGCCTAAGTTGCACAGGTGAGGAAAATATGCCTTAGTCGTCAATCCACTTATTGACGGCTATGGTTTCTCCAAGACTCTCATGGACGGTGGTAGCAGTATCAATATTCTGTATGTCGAAATGCTACGCCGGATGCGAATCTCGAAGTCCCAGCTGAATCACAGCTCTGTGATCTTTCATGGAGTTGTCCTAGGAAGACAAGCAAATTCCTTGGGAGAAATCACTTTGGATGTTACCTTTGGAACTCCGAAGAACTATCGGACGGAAGAACTTTCCTTCGAAGTGGTCCCGTTCAAGAGCGCGTACCATGCTATATTCGGACGTCCGGCTTATTGGGCTTTTATGGCTCGTCCGTGTTACATTTACAATATGATGAAAATTCCAGGTCTCAACAGGGTGATCACCATCAGGGGAGACCCGAAGAAAGCGCGAGAGTGCGAGGATGGAAAAGCCGCCTTTGCTGAAGCCGTGCTGCACGCCCAGGAGTACCAGGAGATCAAGAAGACCATAGACCCGTCCGAGATGCCCGCAACGAAGAAGGAGGTGACAAAGCCGAATCCAGAGTTCAAGGCATCGGAAGAGACGAACAGGACGTCGTTGAAGGATGATGACCCCTCCAAGGTGACCTAGATAGGCGTAGGCCTAGATAGCGCATAGGAAAGCGCACTAATCAAGTTCCTCCAAGCAAATCAAGATATCTTCGCATGGAAGCCATCTGACATGACCAGGGTACCTAGGGAACTTGCCGAGCACTCTCTAAAGTACACCCGAACGCTAAACCCCTCAAACAGTCCCTACGACATTTTGGCGATGTAAAGCGCAAGGCAATAGCTAAGGAACTAGCCCGGCTCAAGTTAGCCGGATTCATAGAATAGGTCATCCATACTGATTGGTCGGCCAACCCTGTAATGGTCCTTAAAAAGGACACCACTGATTTAAGGATGTGTTTTGATTATACTGCCTTGAACAAGGCTTGTCCGAAAGATCTGTTTGCTCTGCCTAGAATTGATCAAGTTATTGATTCTACAGCTGGCTTGGAACTCCTCTGTTTTCTCAACGCATATTTCGATTATCACCAAATTTGGATGAAGGAATCGGATAAAATCAAAACTTCATTCGTAACCCCCTTCGGAACCTTCTGTTTCGTTACGATGCCCTTTGGGCTCAAAAACGCAGGAGCCACATACCAACGCACTATGCAGCGTTGCCTCCACGACCAAATTGAACGCAACGTACATGCATATGTGGACGACATTGCGGTGATGTCCAAAAAGAAGGAAACACTAATTTCCGAATTGGAGGAAACGTTCAACAATCTACGAAAATACAACATAATGCTTAATCCGAAGAAATGTTTCTTTGGAATCCCAGCCGGAAAATTGTTCGGTTTCATCGTGTCTCAAAGAAGCATAGAGGTGAACCGAGACAAAATCAAGGCTATACTCAATATTTCTAGGCATACTCGCCTGAAGGACGTTCAAAGACTAACTGGTTGCACTGCTGCAGTCAGTCGGTTTGTAAGTCGACTCGGAGAAAGATCCGCACCACTTTACAAGCTCTTGAAAAAGACCAAAAAATTCGATTCGACTGATGAAGCTGAAGCTGCACTACAAGACTTGAAAGAAGTGCTCTCATCTGCTCCTATCCTTGCAGCACCGGAACCAAGGGAACCGATGTTGCTCTATCTCGCTGCGACAAACAGGTTCGTTAGTGTTGTCATGGTATTGGAGACACCAGAGGAAAATCAGGAACACCTGGTGCATCGTCCGACTTACTACATCAGCGAGGTCCTAACTGAATCGAAGCAGCGGTATCCGCACTATCAAAAGTTGGCTTATGGTGTGTTTTTTGCATCTCGTAAGTTACGGCATTATTTTTAGGAACACCTAATTACTATGGTGAGCACAGCTCCCATGAGAGATATAATCAATAACAGCGAGGCTACAGGATGCGTTGCAAAATGGGGCATAGAGCTTTCAGCTTTCGAAATTGAGTATAAACCTCGAACAACAATCAAATCCCAAATCTTTGCTAACTTTGTTGCTGATTGGATAGAGACAAAGGAGAATATGACCCTCCCAGAGTCGGAATATTGGACCCTATATTTTGACGGGTCTAAGGCTCGAGGACGCTCGGGGGCTAGCGTGGTACTAAAATCATCCCAAGGAGATAAACTTCTATATGTGTTGCAGATCCACTTCATGGTGACAAATAACATTGCCGAGTATGAAGCACTACTGCATGGAATCCGGATTGCTAAGGATATCGACATCCGACGTTTGATGTATTACGTAGATTCGGATCTTGTTTCTCAACAAGTGTCGGATATTCTTAATGCAAATAAGCACATGGCAGCATATAAAGCTGTCGTGGATGATCTATCTAGATCGTTCGAAGGGTTTGAGGTTCAACACATCCCTCAAACAGAAAATGAGGAGGCAGATGCATTATCTCGAATAGGCTCTGCACCGAAACAGGTCCCGGATGGCGCTTTTCTAGAGCACCTCAAAGTTCTCTCTATAAAAGGAGTAGACGAGGAATATCCGACCAAACCGACTCACCGTTAGTAGCAGTTCTGGCTGTAATTCCCAGCTGGACTCAACCCTACCTTGATTACTTGGTAGATGGCAAATTACCCGGAGACGAGGTTTTGAGACGGCAGATCGTCCGACGAGCAAAAGCCGATACTATAATTAGTGGTGAGCTCTATGAGCGGAGTGCGTCTAGGGTCTTTCAGCGCTGCATATCTCCGGAAGAAGGAGTGGAAATCTTACGAGAAATCAACAAAGGCGAGTGTGGTCACCATGTTGCAGCCAAATCTTTAGTGGCGAAAGCTTTTCGACACGGTTTTTTCTGGCTTGCAGCCAAGGCAGATGCCAAAGGGCTGGTCAAGATGTGCAAAGGTTGCCAAAAATACGCCAAACAAACTCATGTTCCGGCTGATCAGCTGCGAACAATACCTATAACATGTCCTTTTGCGGTCTGGGGGCTTGACATGGTAGGACCGTTTAAACGTGCTCCAAGTGGATTTACTCACCTCTTAGTGATGGTGGATAAATTCACCAAATGGATTGAGGCTAAACTCGTCACTAGTTGTGATGGAGCAACAGCCAGAAGATTTGTCGAGGATGTTATAATCCGATATGGTTATCCGCATAACATTATAATGGACAACGGGAGTAACTTCTCTATGGGAGAGCTTGCCGAATTCTACAACGAACAAAATATCTAGCTTGACATTGCGTCAGTCGCACATCTGTAGGCTAATGGACAAGTCGAAAGGGCAAATGGTTTAATCCTACAAGGCCTAAAGCCAAGACTCAAAGCACCACTGAGACGTGCTGCGGGGGCTTGGGCAGAGGAATTACCCTCTATAATATGGAGCTTGCGAACAACTCCGAACAGGTCAACCGGATACACACCTTTCTTCTTTGTCTATGGTGCTGAAGCAGTTCTTCCTAGTGATTTGATTCACAATTCTCCCAGAGTTGCCGCGTATATCGAAGAGGATGCCGAGATTTCTCGACAAAATGATCTCGACTTAGTCGAAGAAGTTCGCGTCGTTGCTGAAATGAGATCAACAGCCTATCAGCAGAAGTTACGCAAGTATCATAGCCAGAGAGCCAGAAATCGGCCTTTCAATAAGGGCGATTTGGTTCTCTGGCTTGTGCAGCAAAGAAAGCACAAACTTTCCCCAGTATGGGAAGGGCCTTTTTTGGTTCGTCGAGCATTGCACAATGGTTCATACTACCTAACTGATATGCGGCTAGTCATAGAAAGACCTCCTTCTAACAAGAGAAAGAGAGCTGGAGGCAGTACAAACCCGGAAGAATTAGACAAACCATGGAATATTGCTTAGCTACGTCCCTTTTATTCTTAGTTTATCCTTCTTGGTAATCATATATGTGTATATCTTCAAAAAGAAATAATGTATTGGTTGCCTCAAATTTTTTATGAGAAGTTTTTACCATCTTATTTCCGAATGATCATGTCACATTCGAAAATCCTAGAATACTTGAAAGTACTTTATGCTCATGTTTGTTCTGGTTTAAGATTTTCGATTCTAAAATTGCTACCTTCGGGTATAAATTTAAATTTTATTGTCTATGCTTTAGTTATTTGTTTGATTGCCGGATGCGGGTATTTTCCGAGTTGTGAATTGTTGGTACTGGAAGCCGACTTTTTTTCCAAGTTTAAACTAGTTTAGCAATTGAGCTCCGTTGCAGGAGGTGGCATGTTCACGTGGGTGAAGAAAGGAGTGTCGTAGCTGGTTAAGTCAGCTATGTGACACCCATATCCGGTGCAGGAGTCCATGGTAGCCTTGATGTCTTGCTCATGTCCGTCCTTGATGGTTCAATGCACGGCGCCCAGAAAAATGCTTGATGGCGGTGTTGATGTAGAGCTCGTTGGGAACCCCAAGAGGAAGGTATGATGAGAACAACAACAAGTTTCCCTCAGTTATGAAACCAAGGTTTAATCGAACCAGTAGGAGCAAGGAAACACCCCAAAGGTGTTACTAGCTGAGCTTTAGCAGGGCGCACTACCGGTGCTAGTTGCAACGTGGAGACCTGCACAACACAACCACAGAACTTTGTCCCCAACTTGCGATGAGGTTGTCAATCTCACCGTGTTTTGCGGTAAACAAAAGATTTAACGTATCGAATGGAAAGAAGTAATAGTTTGCAGAAAATAAACACAAAGAAGTAAATAGTTGTAGATTGTATGTAAAGAAAAGGACAGGGATCCATAGTTCACTAGAGGTGGCTCTCCTTAAGAAAGAAAACATGCTGGGTAATTGACAAACACCGAGAAAGCAATACATGCATATACTAATCATCTTGACTCCTTTGAGATTCAGTTGGGCATTAGAACATTATACATAGATCGCCATCCAACTGCATCTATGACTAATAATCCACCTTCAGGTTATCATCCGAACCCCCTCCAGTATTAAGTTGCAAGCAACAGATTATTGCTTTATGAACTGTGTGTAAAGTAAATAATACGATTGTTCTATGAACAAAAGATTGTTGTTTTCTCCCTAGTAGAAACAGCACATCTAGTACCTTAGAGATTTCTGTCACTTCCCCAGAATACCAGAGGCATGAACCCACTATCGAGCATAAATACTAACTCTTGGAGTTGCTAGCATCTACTTGGCCAAGATAGCTACTAACAACAGAAAGCATGCAAGATCACAAATAATAAAGGCATGATAGAATCAATAATCAATCTGAAATAGCATCTCAATATCCATCGGATCCCCGCAAACACAACATGCAGAATTACAAATAGATGATCTTGATCATGAACAGAGCTCACAAGATCTAAACATTAAAGCACAAAGTAGGAGAACCAGCCATCTAGCTACTACATGGCTCCGTAGTCCAAGGATGAACTACTCACGCATCACACCGGAGGATTGCATGGTGATGAAGAAGGCCTCCAGGGTGAATTCCCCTCTCCGGCAGGGTGCCGGGAAGAGCTTCAGATCCCTCCCGATCTAGGGATGGAGATCATGGCGGCTACAGACTCTTTCGTGGATTTTTGATCGGGTACATAGGGTTTTTGTCCTGAGGGCAATATATAGGCGGAAGGAGAGGCCAAGGGGGTGACGGGAGCAGCCACACCACCCCCTGGCGCGGGCCAGGCCTGGCCGCGCGGCTAGGTGGTGTGGTGGCTCCCTGACCCCTCTACGTCTCGTATTCTGGCACTTGATGACATCCGGAAAAATAGGCACTTTGGTTTTGTCCCGTCCAATTCCGAGAATATTCATTTTCTGACTTTCCTAGAACCAAAAACAGCAGAAAACAGGCAGCTGGCAGTGTGGCTCTTGTTAATAGGTTAGTCTAAGAAATCATATGAAAAGTATTCCAAAGTGTGGAAAAAACACAATAAAGTGGATAAAACCAAGCATGGAACATCAAAAATTATAGATACATTTGCAATGTATCAGTCCTCATCCAGTTTGTAGTACCCTCTGGTTACTTGCCAGATTTCCATGTTTCCATGGTGGATCATAACCATGGTGAGAGGATTCTACGCTGCGGTTCGCGCGTAGGACATGTTCCAGTCCTAGACAAGCCGCAGCATCTCCTTGGCTTTGTCTCGCACTTCAAAGACGGACATGCTATGCATATCCGGAACCTTAAGAACTTCGCCAATATCCTCGATGGATTGGCGGAAGTCATGAAGCAGATCGCCGACTTGTGTAAGCCGGCTGGTGCGAGACTCGACAGAGTTTGAGTCCAGTAAGTTCAGAGGACATATGCATGTAATGCAAAATGGTTAATGAAAGAAATCCGACTTCGAAAGGTCGAAAGATGCAGAAAAGTCAGAAAGATGGAAACATATCGAAGATGACATCGTCAACTTTGGTCTTCTCTTCTCAAAGACTCTAGAGTTTAGCCCGGAGGGCTTCGGTGATATCCCTCTCTCTAAACAAGTCATTACTGAGTTCCGAGATTTTCTTATCTTGGAGCACAATCTTACGATCGTGCTCCTCGGTGGCCATGGAGGAGGATTTGAGAATTTGAGCAATGCTCTTCTCATGATCTGCCTTAACTTATCCAGCTCTTGGCGGAGATCCTTGTTTTCCACCACCAGGGTTTTAAGATTCTCGGCCTCTTCAATCATTGCATAAGACAACTTTACCAGTGCTATAGTCAAAGGAACAACTGTTGAACAAAAATTCTAGTATGAAATAAAAAGCAAGGTTTGAGTGTTCAAATGATTACCTTTAGCCTCATCCCTGGATACTTTTAATTGAGAATTTTCAATCCGGAGAGCTTTGATCTCTCTCCGCTTGTTGCAGATATTCTTCAATAATTCCTGGTTATATGAATTAACTTCTTTTAAGTCAGAATACCCAGAGTCAGAAGTCTACTAAAGACTTGGGATAATATTTTTAACTAATATCAGCACGAGCCTTGGGGGCTACACTAGTTCATTCTTTGGCATCCTAAGGAAGCATAAATCTGTATTTGTCTATCCAAGTTCATGCTTGGGGGCTAGAGGATATGATATAACATAAAGAAAAATGTGAGTTGGAATTCTGACGTACATGTTGTTCATGTGTGAGCTTGCTCAAACACATGTTCACCTCAGTTGTAACCTTCTCAGCAAGGGTGAGCAGGATCACTGGTGGAGGTGGTAACACGCGAGCTCTCAGTCCCTCGTCGTGAAGGTGGACTTGTTCAAGAAGTTCTGAGTACTTGACGTCCTCCCCTTCTTGTGCTTCTTCTTAGGCAGTAATGATCCAGCTTTCTAAGCATTGCCAGGCCAGCCGCTGGATTTCCTTCACAGATTTCCAAGAAAGGCTACCGAGGGACCCGAAGAGGGTTCACCCTTATCAAGACCTGAGTCACCCATGGTGACTTCAGTTTGCGACTCAAGGATCACTGGCTCTGATGTTTGAGCCGGATCTTCTGTAGCGTTTGGAGATGCAGTAATCTTCGGCACTGTAGAAGGTTGAGGGGCAGGACTCGAAGGAGTTACGGCAGGAGAACCCAAGTTTAGCTTCTGCTGGCGTAGGGGCTTTGAAGTAACTCCCTTCGCCTTGACCTTGATGAGTTGTTTAGCTCTGAGAAGGTAATAGAACAAAGAACATTACATCTCGGAAAGAATTACAAACAAAGTACAAAGGTGGAATTTGGGAGGAAAGTTACCTCTTCACAACAGGCACCTCCTTTGTGCCGATAGCCACTATTGGAGCTTTACGCTTCCGAGGAACAATGTCCGGCAGTGGGACCAACTCTCCCTCATCCTGAGAAAACTCAGGAGGATATCCCTCGATAGGAGCAAGCTCCGACTCGGGGAGGTCGGCAAGCTGAAAAGAAGATAGTATCTCAACATTGCAAAATTATATAAAGATGAACACATGAAACGAGTTGCTGTTGAAGCTTACCAACACAACGGGGTTTTCTGCCGTGTGCATGTCTAGAGACAGCTCTGGTGGAGTCAACATGCGCTTGAGGTCGCGGAAAGCCTCGTCCGCCTGTGCCGCCCAGACAAACTTGCCTGTCTTCTTCATGAGATGGTACAGGGGTAGTGCCTTCTCGCCTAGCCGACTGACAAACCGGCTTAGAGAGGTCAGGCATCCGGTGAACTTCTGTACGTCGTGCAGGTTCTGCGGCGGCTGCATGCACTCGATTGCGGCGATCTTCTCCGGGTTGGCCTCGATTCCAAGTTCTAAGACGAGGAAGCCGAGGAGCTGCCCGGCTGGGATGCTGAATACACACTTCTTCAGGTTCAGCTTCATCTGGAACCGGCAAAGGTTCGCGAATATCTCCTTCCAGTCTTCGAGGAGAGTCTGCTTCTCCTTTGTTTTGACCACCACATCATCGACATAGGCGTGCACGTTTCTGCCAATTTGCGATTATAGGTGCGTATGCATGCAGCGCTGATATATGGCGCCTGGATTTCTTAGTCCAAATGGCATGGTGGTGTAGCAGTAGGCCGCATACGGGGTGATGAATGCTGTCTTTATTTGATCAGCGGGGTTCAGCCGGATCTGGTGGTAGGCATAGTACGCATCAAGCAACGACAATAGTTCGCAGCCGACTGTGGAGTCGATCACTTAGTCTATCCTTGGCAGGGCGAATGGATCTTTGGGGCATGCGTTGTTGAGACTGGTGTAGTCAACACACATGCGCCAAGTTTTGTTCTTTTTCAGCACCAACACCAGGTTTTGCAGCCATTCTGGGTGGAAAACCTCCATGATGAATCCGGCTGCGAGCAGCCGGGTGATCTCTTCACCGATGGTTCTTCTTTTCTATTCCACGAAGCGGTGTAGTAACTGCTTGACCGGCTTTGCATCTGGCCTGACATGTAAAGAGTGCTCGGCGAGTTCCCTCGGAACACCAGGCATGTCCTTCGGGGACCATGCGAAGATATCCTGATTCTCACGGATGAAATCGACAAGTGTGCTTTCCTATTTGCTGTTAAGGACGTATCCGACCAGGACGAACATGTCTGGCTCAGCCTCGTTCAGCAGGATCTTCTTGGTGCCCTTTGATAGCTTGAATTATGCCTCTCCGGCTGGCTTTGGCTCGCCAGCCGGTATGTCCACCAAGAGGGCCGCCACGTTCTACATGATGATCCGCTTCTCTTCTGCAATGATCATGGCCTTGGCAATCTTGGAGCCGTTGATGTCTACGCACTTCTATTCTTGTAGACAGTTGTTGGGCCTCCAAGTGTATATGTTTGTAGAACAGCAGCAAGTTTCCCTTAAGTGGATTACCCAAGGTTTATCGAACTCAGCGAGGAAGTGGCCAAAGGTATCTGATGACCCACAAGTATAGGGGGTGTATCGCAGTATTTTCGAGGGAAGTGAAACCCAATTTATTGATTCGACACAAGGGGAGCCAAAGAATATTTATAAGCCTTAACAACTGAGTTGTCAATTCAGCTGCACCTAGAAACAATCTTGCTCACAGCAGTTTATCAGTAGCAATAGTTTTGTTTTAGGAATAGTAAAGTAACAGCAGTAGTAAAGCAAAGAAAGTAGTAACAAAAGCAGTAAACAGTGGGATTCGAGTGCGGTAGGCATAGGGATGGATGGACGGGTGTTGCATGGACAAGACAATTCACATAAATAAGATAAAGCACCCAAGTACTAGACAATCCTAGGCATGTGTTCCATATATAGTCATACGTGCTCGCAATGAGAACTTGCAGAACATCTTTTGTCCTGCCAGCCCGTTTGCAGCGGGGCCTCTAGGGAACTACTAGCAATTAAGGTGCTCCTTTTAATAGAGCACTGAAGCAAAGCATTAACACTCCGTGAACACATGTGATCCTCACATCAAAGCCTTTCCCTTCCGGTTATCCCGATTTCTGTCACTTCGGGGCCATAGGTTCCGGACAACAACGTGTGTACACAACTTGTAGATAAGACCATAAACAATACTATCATAATGAATCAATAATAAGTTCAGATCTGAAATCATGGCACTCGGGCCCTAGTGACAAGCATTAAGCACAACAAGTTGGAACAAAGTCATAAAGCACTAATAAAAGATACTAGGCACCATGCCCTAACAATCTGATGCCATTACATGAACAATCTCATCCAATCCCTACCATCCCCATAGCCTACAGCGGGGGATTGCTCACTCATAGATGGGGGAAACATGGATGGTCAATGAAGATGATGGTGGAGGTCGATGGAGATGGCTCCGGGGGCACTTCCCCGTCCCGGTAGGGTGCCGGAACAGAGACTTTCTGTCCCTCGAATCTCCCCTTCGATGGTGGCGGCGCAGCGGAACTTTTTGTGGAAAAACGTCGAACCCCCCGAAGTTTTTAGGTCACAAGGCTTCTTATAGGCAAAGAGAGAGGTTGAGGGGGTGCCTGGGGCCACCACACCATGCCCTGGCGCAGCTAGGCCCAACCCGCGCCTAGGGGTGGTGTGGTCAGCCCCTGGCCCTCCTCCGTCTCGTATTCTGGCTCCGTGAGTCTTCTGGAAAAATAGGCACTTTGGCTTTTGTCCCGTCTAATTCCGAGAATATTCATTTTCTGACTTTCCTGGAACCAAAAACAGCAGAAAACAGGCAGCTAGCATTGTGGCTCTTGTTAATAGGTTAGTCCAAGAAATCATATGAAAAGTACTCCAAAGTGTGGACAAAACACAAGAAAGTGGATAAAACCAAGCGTGGAGCATCAAAAATTATAGATACATTTGCAATGTATCAACATCCCCAAGCTTAAGTCCTGCTCGTCCTCGAGTAGGTAAGTGATAAAAAAGAAAGAATAATTTTTGAGGTGACATGCACCATCAAAGACTTGATCAAAGTATTCATAAAACATTCAAATCTAGGATCATAGTACTTCAATCATAACATGAAAGACAAAGTTCTAGCAATAAGACGAAGAAACTATGATGCAACATGAAAAGGCACAAACAAAAGATTCATGAATAACAATGCTTTGCAAGACGTTTGTTTGTTTCACATAAAGAAAACATATCATAGTGGCATTCAGCTTGTCCGTCATAGAGTAGCAAATATAAATGCATAGGACACCTTCAAACTTTACAAGAGTGACTAGATACAAATAGTTTAAAACAAGCAATATCAAGGTATGCATCAATCAACAAGTCTTGGGACAATGCAGATAGAACTAAGAATGGCCACTATGCTCTCAAGAAAGTGCTCATAGAATGTGTGGAGACTCAACAAGGAAATGAAAAGGTTTTGAAAAGTTTGAAAGGCTTCCAAATGCTGAAAGTAAGGTACTCATTAGCTTTGAGCTCTCATTGCCCCTATCATAAGCATCTTTAAGTGGTTAAGGTTAAAGTGACACAACTAAGAGGATATGCTTGACAAGTTATAAATCAAAGTCTCATGCCCCTTACTTACGAAGACCTATCCTCATGCTACTCAACTTTAGTCACAAGTAAGATCTTGTCATTGTAAGTATATACGTATCACATAGAGAACCGCCAACGAGGTACCCCTTGCACATGACACGGGAGCTATCCCATAATCAAAATAACAAGGCAAGCAGACAATGAGCATCTCGGCGACCTTTTTATTTACTATGTGCATAGATTTTTATTGAGGATGCTTCATAGAATGCTCATTATGGTTATGCTGCAAGTTTCCACCATGATTAGGCATGGCTTAGGCTAGCGGCCCAGGCGTTTCTCTAACATACATAAAAACTCCATGATCTTACAAGTTCCACTTTTATTTCACATCGCTGGGATCCGTAAGCAAAAGAACATGATATCAACGGGGTACAAAGTACAAGTGCAATGTTGAAAGCGTTCACCATGGTACATGGTTCTGCTAATTTCAACTTATAAAGCGCAAGCATATACGCAACAAAGAAGGACCCAATGGTTCAAGTTTATTAGAGGCAAAAAAGTAAAGTGTGCCATCAAGTTCGTGAGAGCTTTAATCACTAGTTTTCTCATAACAAGTGGAAGGTAAAAAAAAGCATGAATATACTTGGTATAGCATAAGCTAGTAGGTAGGTATGGTGGACTCTTTGGAATAACTTGGTTTAGGGAGTTGGATGCATGAGTGGAACTCATACTTTGTTGGGGAGGCTAGCAAAAGACTGGGAGCGACAAATTAAGAGAGCAATAATGGCCATAATCATGCAGAGCGACCAAACATCATTGATCAGAGCATAAAGTGATACTACAAGTTGAAAACTAAAGGATCATAAAGGCTTATGGTGACTTGGGATAGTCATAACATGGTGTGAGCATGTGCCAAGTCAACCCAAATAAAGCATCAAAGGAGAATACCACTATACTATGCTTTAATATGCTAAAACAACGCATGATTCATCCAAGGCATATTAAGCAATCTCAATTGTTTATAACAAGTCATGCTACAACAAAGAATACTAAGCATAAAGCCAAAACAATATCAAGCATGGCATGCCAAAGCATAGGCCACAGTCAAAAACAAGCTGTCTTTACCACTTAAGCATGAACTTTCCTAATCTTTTCCAAGCCAAAAGCAAACTATTTGAAAGCCAATGTATGAAAGAGGGGGTCAAACCAATTTATTCAGAAAACTAAGCAAACCAAGCAAACTAAAATAACAAAACAAAAACGAAAAAGAAGACGCTCCAAGAACAACACAACTGTGCATGAAACAATAAAAATGAAGCGTTCAGAAGAAACCTGAGATTTTTATTGATGAAGAAGGGGATGCCTTGGGCATCCCCAAGCTTTGACGCTTGTACTTCTTGGATATTTCTTGGGGTGACACGCGTGGCATCCCTGAGCTTGAGCTTTAGTCCATCCTTCATCTCATTACTCATTCCTTCCATACACCTGAAATTTTTCCTTCATCCAAAACTTCACACAATCTCATTAGCAACATTAGTGCACTTAAGATAAATAAGTCTAAAGTTTCAGTTCTAACACCAAATAAACTTCCATTAAAACACTAGCTACTGTAGCACTTCCCTCAAAAATCTCAATTCCCCAAAGGAACTCAAGAAGGAACTAACAAGAAGCAAATGCAGTAAATGGCAGAAATCTGTCAAAACAGACCAACAGGTAAAGACGAATTTTTTCGAAGACCTTCTGTTGCTCAAATCAAAACGTGTTTAACTAATGAAAGTTATATAACAACCTGGGGTAGAAGCACAAAACATTACAGCTCAATCGGACATACAGAGCTCTCGCAAGAATTTTTACGGTGAAGCACAGAAATCTGTTTTGGGACAACAACTTTCCCAATCATTACTTCTCTCTCATTAGAGGTTACTCTTGGCACAACAAGCAAATAAAAAGGATAAGGAGCGGTTATTACTGAAGTAATAACTTCCAAGACTCATCTAAAACTTTTGGGTTATCTCCCAATAAGTACTTTTCTTTAACGCCTTTAAGTTAGGCATAAGCAAAAACTTAAATGGGTAGAATAGAAGTAAGCGGAGATAATCATTGTGAAAACATTGTTTTTGTATTCCACTAATAATTATGTTACCTCAACCTTGATAGCAATGGTCCCAATCATAATAGTTTCAAAAAAAAATCTCTTGATATGGGACAATATATTTCTCCAACTTGAATGCCCTCAACATGTTTAATTGAATAAAAACCATAAGTCATATCAATCTTCTTGGGGAAATAGATAGTATGTTCCTTGTCATTAACATTGAAGGTCACCTTCCCTTGATTATAATTAATAACAGCTCCTGCAGTATTTAAGAAAAGTTCTCCCAAGAATAATAGACATATTATCATCTTCAGGAATAAAAGTTTGAGAGGATGCTCTCATAAGGAATATGAGTTGAAGTAAAAGAGAGCATCAAGAAGCAAATTCAAAACACATTTAAGTCTAACCCACATCCTATGCATAGGAATCGTGTAAGCAAATAACAACGTGACAGGCATAGGAAGATAAAACAAGAGTAACTCCAAAACTTTCAGCACATAGAGAGGTGTTTCAATACCATGAAAACTTCCACAACCATATTTTCCTCTCTCATAATAATTTTCAGTAGTATCATGAAGAAACTCAACAATATAACTATCACATAAATCATGCTCTTCATGATCTACAAGCACTAGAGCTTTATTACAAACATTTTCAAGAGAAACCTCAGGAACATAACATTCACTCTCCTTTAGTAAGCAAGGGGGACAATCAAATAATGTAAGGGATAAAGAGTTACTCTCATTAGAAGGTAGGCATGGGTAGCTAATCCATTCTTCCTCCTTTTGTTCATCACTCTCCTCCTCCTTTTCATCTAATGAGATTTCAGGTTCATCAATTTCTTCTTCCATAGGATCCTACAAGGCATTAGTCTCTTCCATTTGTGGAAAGCATCTATTAAAATATTCAAGAATATAGCCATTTTCATCCTTGTAATTATCAAAGCAAAATTTAAGTATACCATACACCTCATATTTGTAAGGTGAATCATCAATATTTTCAAGAAAACTAGCAAGTTCAAAAGCACCCTTCCAAGCAATAAATTCTTCAATTTGTTCTGCATCATAAAATTCATAAATTCCTTTAGCATAGGAAGATATGGTATCATTATCACTATACTCACATTGAAAAGGGAGGTGTTTGTACCTCTTTCTGCAACAAGACTCGTCACAGCAATAAGTAACATTATAAATAGAGCACACGTTCCTAGCAATGGTATACAATCTATCTATTTGTTACCATAAGTGTTTCCCTTTTTGTGACAAGCGGTGTTCCTTATAATAATATTTTTGATCTTCTGTGAACCCACCTTGCCAATAAGCTTCAGTTTCAAAGAAACCAACCATTGCCAACAAGCATGATAAAGCAAGACAATAACAGACCAATGAAAATAACAACTAGAGTAGGAACTAATTTTTTTTGTATTTTTGATAAAGAAACAAGCAAACAAGGAGAAAGATAAACTTAGCTTGAACAATAGTGAATCCAAGTGGACTTGATGAATAAAACTATGCTCCCCGGCAACGGCGCCAGAAAATAGTCTTGATGACCCACAAGTATAGGGGGTGTACCGTAGTATTTTCGAGGGAAGTGAAACCCAATTTATTGATTCAACACAAGGGGAGCCAAAGAATATTTATAAGCCTTAACAAGTGAGTTGTCAATTCAGCTGCACCTGGAAACAATCTTGCTCACAGCAGTTTATCAGTAGCAACAGTTTTGTAGTAGGAATAGTAAAGTAACAGCAGTAGTAAAGCAAAGACAGTAGTAACAAAAGCAGTAAACAGTGGGATTCGAGTGTGGTAGGCATAGGGATGGATGGACGGGCGTTGCATGGACAAGACAATTCACATAGCAATCAGAATATAGGGCAATTGCAGATAAATAAGATAAAGCACCCAAGTACTAGACAATCCTAGGCATGTGTTCCATATATAGTCATACGTGCTCGCAATGAGAACTTGCACAACATCTTTTGTCCTGCCAGCCCGTTTGCAGCGGGGCCTCTAGGGAACTACTGTCAATTAAGGTGCTCCTTTTAATAGAGCACCGGGGCAAAGCATTAACACTCCGTGAACACATGTGATCCTCAAATCAAAGCCTTTCCCTTCCGGTTATCCCGATTTATGTCACTTCGGGGCCATAGGTTCCGGACAACAAGGTGTGTACACAACTTGTCGATAAGACCATAAACAATACTATCATAATGAATCAATAATAAGTTTAGATCTGAAATCATGGCACTCGGGCCCTAGTGACAAGCATTAAGCACAACAAGTTGCAACAAAGTCATAAAGCACTAATAAAAGATACTAGGCACCATGCCCTAACAATATGATGCCATTATATGAACGATCTCATCCAATCCCTACCATCCCCATAGCCTACAGCGGGGGATTACTCACTCATAGATGGGGGAAACATGGATGGTCGATGAAGATGATGGTGGAGGTCGATGGAGATGGCTCCGGGGGCACTTTCCCGTCCCGGCAGGGTGCCGGAACAGAGACTTTCTGTCACCCGAATCTCCCCTTCGGTGGTGGCGGCGCAGCGGAACTTTTCATGGAAAAACGTCGAACCCCCCGAAGTTTTTAGGTTAGAAGGCCTCTTATAGGCGAAGAGAGAGGTCGAAGGGGTGCCTGGGGCCACCACACCATGCCCTGGCGCGGCCAGGCCCAGCCCGCGCCTAGGGGTGGTGTGGCCAGCCCCTGGCCCTCCTCCGTCTCGTATTTTGGCTCTGTGAGTCTTCTGGAAAAATAGGCACTTTGGCTTTTGTCCCGTCCAATTCCGAGAATATTCATTTTCTGACTTTCCTTGAACCAAAAACAGCAGAAAACAGGCAGCTGGCACTGTTGCTCTTATTAATAGGTTAGTCGAAGAAATCATATGAAAAGTACTCCAAAGTGAGGACAAAACACAAGAAAGTGGATCAAACCAAGCATGGAGCATCAAAAATTATAGATACATTTGCAATGTATCAGTATCCCTCTCAAGCAACCCTGCAATCAAGATACAAGAAGTCTCTTGTGTCCCTAACACACCCAATACACTTGTTAGGTGTATAGGTGCACTAGTTCGGCGAAGAGATAGTGAAATACAAGTGGTATGGATAATTATAAGTGGTAACAGTGCCATAAATGAGCTTGACAGGTAGGAAGAGACAAAAGGCAATCTGAAATAAAGATGGAAGCAAGCAAACATGTAACAGATCTAGTTGCAAACGGTGTTTCAATTGTTAGAAACAAGGCCTAGCGAACATACTTTCGCTAGTGAACACTATCATATAAATATCTTCTCTTTATGATACTACTCTGAACTACTCTCCGGTTGGACACTCTAATCCATGGTAGGGCTATAACAACACACCTCAAAGTCCGCTTTCTGCATCTAGATAACCCCACACTATCACCTTGAGCGCTAGATGGTTCCAACAAACACCACAATTTCATAGAGACATCCAAGTCCAAATATAACTCATAACAAGTATTTGTAATCTCTAGCCTATGTGCCACCATGATGTGCACGCTGTCACTTTCACACACATGGGGAGAGCCAGAGATCTATTAAAGCACTTGAGTAGCAAGGTAGATCTACTTGATTACAAAGCTCATGATCACAATATGATCATGCATAGAGAGAGAGATGAACACATAGCTACAGGTAGAACCCTTAGCCTCGAGGAAGATCTACTCCCTCATCATCATGGGAATCAGCAACGGTGATGGAGATGGTGGTGGAGATCGATGGAGATGGCTTCGAGGGCAATTCCCCGTCTCGACAGGGTGCCGGAACAGAGACGTTTTGTCCCTCAAATCTCCCCTTCGGTGGCGGCGGCGCTGCGGAACTTTTCGTGGCTGGAGGCTGGATTCTTTAGGGTTTCTGCATCGGGGGCTTCTTATAGGCGAAGAGGCGAGGTCGGTGGGTGGACCAGGGGCCCTTACCATCTAGTGGCGTGGCCATGGCTAGCCTGCACCACCACATGGTCTGGACAGCCCCTGGCTCCTCTCCGTCTCGTCTTCTGGCTCCGTGAGTCTTCCGGTAAAATATCGACTTTGGCTTTTGTCCGGTCCAATTCCGAGTATATTCATTTTCTGGCTTTTCTAGAACCAAAAACAGCAGAAAATAGGCAACTGGCACTGTGGCATCTTGTTAATAGGTTAGTTCCAGAAAGTGTATAAAAATACTCCAAAGTGTGGACAAAACATAAGAAAGTAGATATAAAACAAGCATGGAACATCAAAAATTATAGATACGTTAGCAACATATCAACATCCCCAAGCTTAACTCCTGCTCGTCCTCGAGTAGGTAAGTGATAAAAATAAAGAATAATTTTTGAGGTGACATGCACCATTTGATCAAGGTATTTATAATATTGATAGCTGGGATCATAGTACTTTAACATATCATGAAAGATAAAGTTCTAAAAATAAGACATGGCAACTATGATGTAGCATGAAAAGAAACAAACAAAAGATTCATGAATAACAATGCGTTGAAAGACGTTTGTTTGTTTCACATATAGAAAACATAGCATAGTGGCATTCAGCTTGTCCCTCATGGAGTAACAAAACATAAATGCATAGGACACCTTCAAAGTTCATAAGGGTGACTAGATACAAATAATTTAAGAACAAGCAATACCAAAGTTATGAATCAATCAACAAGTTTTGGGACAAAGCACATTAAACTAAGAATGACCACTATGCTCTCTTAATAGGTGCATAAACATAGAATATGGAGACTCAACATAAAAGTAAAAGAAAGGCCTTCATAGAAGGAAGTAGGGATTCAAGTCTCATAAAGAGCTTCCAAAAATTATGGCACTTATTAGCTTTCAGCTCTCATTGCCCCTATCATAAGCATCTTGAAGTGATTAAGGTTAAAGTGAAAAAACTATGGAGTATATGCTTGACAAAGTATAAGTTGGAAATCTCATGTCCCTTGATTACGAGGGCCGCTCCTCATGCTACTCAAGTTTAGTTACCGGTAAGTTCTTGTCATAGTAAGTACATGTGTATCATAGAGAACCGCCAACGGGGTACCCCTTGCCCGATGATACGGAAGAATCCCCATATAAAAATGACAAGGCAAGCAGACAATAAGCATCTCAGCAATCTTCTTATTTACCATGGGAAATGGTGCCTTTTTCTCTTTTTCCTCTTTTCTCATCCTTTTTTTTCTCAATCTCTATCTCTTTTTTATAAGAAGAATGCTTCATAGATTGCTCATTATGGTTACGCTGCAGGATTACACCATGATTAGGCATGGATTAGACCAACCGCCCAGGCGTTTCTCTAACACACATACATAACTCCATGGACTTACATGCTCCCCTTCCATTTCACACCGACGACATCCATAAACAAAAGAGCATGATATCAACTAGGTACAATGTACAAGTGCAATGTTGAAAGCGTTCCCCATGACAACATGGTTCTGCTAATCCCAACATATAAGTGCAAGCATATACAACATAGATGACACAATGGCTCAAGTTTATTAGGGGCAAGAAAAGTAAACTGTTCCATTAAGTTCGTGAGAGCTTTAATCACTAATTTTCACATAACAAGTTTAATTTGGAAGGTAGATAAAAACATGAATATACTTGGAATAGCAAATGCTAATAGGTAGGTATGGTGGACTCTTTGGAATAACTTGGTTTTATTTGGAGTTGGATGCATGAGTTGAACTCATACTTGGTACATGCGGAGGCTAGCAAAAGACTGGGAGCAGGCAACTAAGAGAGCAATAATGGCCATAATCATGCAAAGCGACAAAACATCATTAATCAAAGCATAAAGTGATATTACTAGTCGAAAACTAAATGATCATCGAGGCTATGGTGACTTGGTATAGTCTTAAGATGGTGTGATCATGCGCAAAGTCAACGCAAATAAAGCATTAAGGAGAATACCACAATACTATGCTTTAATATGCTAAAACAACGCATGATTCTTTCAAGGCACATTAAGCAATCTCATTTGTTTATAACATGTCATGCTACAAAAAAAATCACTAAGCATAAAGCCAAAACAATATCAAGCATGACATGACAAAGCATAGGCCACAGTAAAAAACAAGCTCCTTTTTACCACTTAAGCATGAACTTTTCCTACTCTTTTCCAATCCAAACCAACTTATTTAAAAGAACTCACAAAGATAATAATAAATAAAGATCAGTGAGCTTGTCTCACAAATCTAAAAGGAAGAACTAAAAAGTTCTAAGGTGAAAGCACAAGAAAACTAAGGCTAAACACAGTGCTAGCAAAAGAGAACACTCACAAAATAATAAGAATGAAAACTATAGTGTTCTAAACAATGAAAGCAGAGTGTGTCTCTCACCAAAATAAGTGCTGGGATCCAACCAATTTATTCAAGCAAACTAAGCAAACCAAGCAAACGAAAACCAAAAACAAAAACGAAGACGCTCCAAGAACAACACAATTGTGCATGAAACAATAAAAACGAAGTGTTTGGAAGAAACCTGAGATTTTTATTGATGAAGAAGGGGATGCCTTGGGCATCCCCAAGCTTTGACGCTTGTACTTCTTGGATATTTCTTAGGGTGACACTGGTGGCATCCCCAAGCTTGAGCTTTAGTCCATTCTTCATCTCATTATATCATTCTTTCCATACACCTCAAATTTTTCCTTCATACAAAACTTCACACAATCTTTATTAGCAACATTAGTGTACTCAAGATAATAAGTCTTTGTGTTCAGTTCCAACACAAATAAAACTTCCATCAAAACACAAGCTACTGTAGCACTTCCCTCAAAAAGCTCCATTCCCCAAAAAGAACCCAAAAAGGAATCAACAAGAAGCAAATGCAAATAATGGCAGAAATCTATCAAAACAGACCAGCAGGTAAAAAAAATCTTTTCAAAGACCTTCTGTTGCTCAAATTGAAAAGTGTTGAACTAAAGAAAGTTGGATAACAACATGGGGCAGAAGCACAACAAATTACAGCTCAAACCGACATATAGAAAATTTTCAAGAATTTTGACAGGGAAGCACAAAAATCTGTTTCGGGACAGCAACTTTCTCAAACATTACTTCTCTCTCATTAGAGGTTACTCTTGGCACAAAAATCACACAAAAATGGTAAGGAGCGGTTCTTACAGAATTAATAACTTCCAAGACTCAACTAAAACTTTTGGGTTATCTCCCAATAAGTACTTTTCTTGAATGCCTTTAAGTTAGGCATGATAGTTTGAGAAGATGCCCACATAAGAAATATGAATTGAAGTAAAAGAGAGCATCAAGAAGAAAATTCAAAGCACATTTAGGCTAACCCACTTCCTATGCATAGGAATCTTGTAAAGAAACAAGTCATGAAAGCACAAAGCAACAAGCATAGGAAAGCAAAACAAGTGCAACTTCAAGACTTTCAACATAAAGAGGGGAAACTTAATATTATTGAGATGCATAGAACCATGTTTCCGTCTCTCATAATAACTTTCAGTAGCATCATGAATAAAATTAACAATATAACTATCACATAAAACATTCTTATCATAAGCCACATGCATAAAAGAATTAATACTCTCCACATAAACATAGTCATCCTTATTAATTGTAGTGGGAGCAAATTCAAAAAAATAGCTTTCATTATTATTCTCATCACCATGATCATCAAATATAGGAGGCATATAGTAATCATAATTAATTTTCTCCTCAATAGTAGGTGGACTGAAAATATTATATTCATCATTGTAATCATCATATATTGGAGGCATAGTATCATCAAAGTAAATTTTCTCCTCCATGCTTGGGGGACTAAAAATATCATGTTCATCAAAACCAGCTTCCCCAAGCTTAGACTTTTCCATAGCACTAGAAATAATGGTGTTCAAAGATTCCATACTAATAACATTGCTATTAGCATGTAAATAAAGTTCCATAGGTTTTTTAATTTTCTCTTAAAAAACTTCATGTCCTAACTCAAGATAAATAATATAAAGCTCTCTAATTTTGTTGTTGTTTTCCATTAAGCCTAACTAGTAAAAATAAAAACAAGAAACAAAAAGATATAATTGCAGAATCTAAAGGAAATAACTTCGAGCACTCACACACCAGCAAAAATGCTAGAAGATAGCTTAGTAGCCAGAGGATGTGAGTACCTTTTACCTTACCTCCCCGGCAACGGCGCCAGAAAATAGCTTGATCTCTATGCACTTCTATTCTTGTCGACATTTGTTGGGCCTCCAAGTGCAGAGGTTTGTAGAACAGCAGCAAGTTTACCTTAAGTGGATTACCCAAGGTTTATCGAACTCATGGAAGAAGTGGTCAAAGGTATCCCTCTCAAGAAACCCTGCAATCAAGATACACGAAGTCTCTTGTGTCCCCAAGACACCCAATACACTTGTTAGGTGTATAGGTGCACTAGTTCGGCGAAGAGATAGTGAAATACAAGTGGTAGGATAATTATAAGTGGTACGGTGCCAGAAAAGAGCTTGACGGGTAGGAAGAGACTAAAGGCAATCTGAAATAAATATGGAAGCAAGCAAACATGTAATAGATCTAGTTGCAAACGGTGTTTCAATGCTTAGAAACAAGGCCTAGGGATCATACTTTCACTCGTGAACACTCTCATATAAATATCTTCTCTTTATGATACTACTCTGAACTACTCTCCGGTTGGACACTCTAATCCATGGTAGGGTTATAACAGCACACCTCAAAGTTCTCTTTCCGCATCTAGATAACCCCACACTGTCACCTTGAGCGCTAGATGGTTCCAACAAACACCACAATTTCATAGAGACATCCAACTCCAAATATAACTCATAACAAGTATTTGTAATCTCTAGCCTAGGTGCCACCATGGTGTGCACGCTATCACTTTCACACACATGGGGAGAGCCAGAGATCTATTAAAGCACTTGAGTAGCAAGGTAGATCTACTTGATTACAAAGCTCATGATCACAATATGATCATGCATAGAGAGAGAGATGAACACATAGCTACATGTAGAACCCTTAGCCTCGAGGAAGATCTACTCCCTCATCATCATGGGAATCAGCAACGGTGATGGAGATGGTGGTGGAGATCGATGGAGATGGCTTCGAGGGCAATTCCCCATCTCGACAGGGTGCCGGAACAGAGACTTTCTGTCCCTCAAATCTCCCCTTCGGTGGCGGCGGCGCTGCGGAACTTTTCGTGGCTGGAGGCTGGATTCTTTAGGGTTTTTGCATCGTGGGCTTCTTATAGGCGAAGAGACGAGGTCGGTGGGTGGACCAGGGGCCCACACCACCTAGTGGCACGGCTAGGGCTAGCCCACGCCACCACATGGTGTGGCCAGCCCCTGGCCCCTCTCCGTCTCGTCTTCTGGCTCCATGAGTGTTCTAGTAAAATATCAACTTTGGCTTTTGTCCGGTCCAATTCCGAGTATATTCATTTTCTGGCTTTTCTGGAACCAAAAACAACAGAAAACAGGCAACTGGCACTGTGGCATATTGTTAATAGGTTAGTTCCAGAAAGTGTATAAAAATACTCCAAAGTGGGGACAAAACATAAGAAAGTAGATATAAAACAAGCATGGAACATCAAAAATTATAGATACGTTAGCAACATATCAGCCGTCTGTGGCACATTCCACCGACCGTATGTAGTCACCCGCGATGGTGATTACCCCCTTTGGCCTGGGGAGCTTCATCTTGAGGTGTAAGTGCGGTACTGCCATGAACTTGGTGAGTGTGGGGCGTCCCAGGATGGCGTGGTAAGCGCTATAGAGGTTGACCACCTCGAACCAGATAGGCTCGCGGTGGAAGTTATCCTCCGTGCCGAAGATGGACCCAGAACGACTCCGTGGAAGGAGGTGCTAGATGGCTCTAGCTGGGCTCACTGATGCCGAGCCGATCTAGGGAGTTGCGGTACAGCAGGTTGATGCTGCTTCCTCCGTCCACAAATACACGGGAGAACCTGCACGAGTGTTTCTTGGAGATGATGATGGGGTCCAGGACCATGGCGTATGTGCCTAGATGCAGCAGTACTTCCGGTTGGTCCTTCTAGCTCCACTTGACCTCTTGTTCGGACCAGTTCAAGAACTGGGGAACGGGAGGGATGATTGTGTTCACCTCCACCTCGTGGCACCTTTTGATGTGCTTGATTTCCAGCTCGATGGTGAAGATGTGGTAGTTCCCTACCCGGCGAGGATAGTCTCCGCCGTCTTCATCTTGGCTTTTTTGGCGCTCGCGGTTGTCTTGCTGCCCACCGACTGACAACAGAGTGGGTGGCAGTGGTAAACCACAAAACTCGGACATCTTCTTTGTTCAGGTGCACTAGAGGGTTGTATGTGTAGCCAGCTTGTTGCCACTACTACCGAACTTGCATGGGCCATCAAGAATTTACTTGATGGTGTACTTGGGCCGAGGTGGCCGTTCGTCGAGCTTCAGTCTCCGGCTACCGCCTACAGCCGGGTTCTCTTGGACGGCTTCTGCTTGCCTAGAACCATATTGGTTATCCGGCTGGTCCTCCTTCCTCTTGCCATGGCAGTTGTCATGCCGCTTGGAGTTGTGATTACTCACTTCCGACTGGTGCTGGTCTGTAGTGAACTCTAGGATGATCTGTCCCTGGTCATCCAACCAGACAGATCTTTTCATTGCCGCTTCCATGATGGCGTACTTTTCCGCAATCTCCATGGTCTTAGCCATGGTAGTGGGCTCCACCCGGCGAATCTTGTGCTTGAGCATGGTGCCGTCCCTACAACCGTTGATGAAGAAATCGACTGCTTGATGTTCGTGCACCTCTCACGGGAGTTGTGCATGCTCGTCCACCAGGTGATGTAGGAGCGGCCAGTTTCATCCTTACCTTGGACGCAGAGGGCGAGTTCGCCAGGGCGACTCAGACACTTGTAGGTGTCTGTGAAGTTGTGGATGAATGCCTCCTCGAAATTGATCCAAGCATTGATGTTGTTGCCGGGAATACTATTGATCCATGTCCTGGATGAGTCGAGGAGCATGAGCGGGACGTAGCGCACGGCCACCCGGCGGTTGTCGTTTGCAATGCCCACCGCGGTGGTGTAATCCACCAGCTAGTCCTTCGGCTTGACCGTGCCGTTGTACTTTGGTGTGTCCCTTGAGAGCAAAAATCCCTTTGGAAACGGTTCGTTCTGGATGCGTGGTCCAAAACATCTTGGGCCAGCTGGACTTTCCTCCTCTAGTGCGCATGACTGAACCAGCAGGTCGATGCGTGTGTGTGCGTCTCGTGGTTCCTCCAGCTTAAGCGGTCCAAGCCATCCTGAAAGGCGGGATTTGGGCGGCGTGTTGGTTCTCTCGGCTTCGTTAGTCGGATCGCAGCTTCTGCTTGTGGCTTCACGTGGGTTTTGACCACGGTCGGCCGATCCGCCACGCGGTCGGTTGTCCTGCCTTGTAACGTTCGGAGATGAGTCCTTTCTCCCACCTACAGCCGGATCGCCCACACGGCGAGGTTGCTTGTTCTTGCTATTGCCGCCGAGGCTTGCACCTGCCTCGGCCTGTTGCCTATTGGTTGTAGCCACAAGGAGCTGGACGTGTGCCTGTTGCCAGCATAGCTCGTCACCCTCTAGGTGGATAAGATCTATGATGACAGCTTATGCGGCCCTCATGTTCTTGGCGGGGGTACTGTAAACCGGCTATGCTGCAGCAACTGCGAGCCAGCAGCCCGGTCTAACTCCAAACCCAAGTTGTAGCCCTGGGGCGGCGCCTGCCTGTTGGCACCAGGTAAGCAGGATAAGCCATGTGTAGTGTTGTACTCACACATGGTGGCGTCCAGGCATCATTGGCGGGCGGCGACCATGTTGGCTTCCTCCTAGACGTTCTGGCGCGTGGTCTCTAGCGCGGCTGCTGCTGCGGCCGGGTTCAGCTCGGGAGCGATGGGGATGCAGAGGTTCTGGATGGAGTCCACCAAGGGGTCTATGGCTTGCTCACACGGAGCGGAGTCTTTGGCGCCTGCGTCGCGATCCAGAGGTGGGCGGCGTGCATCACCTATGCTGGCCATCATGACCACAATGCTGCTGCTGGCAAGGAGCGGGGCGGAGAAACCTGGAGGTGCGCCGGAGATGGTGATGACCTTGCGAGGGAACTCCTTGGATATGGTGGCGACGTAGATGCGATGCTCGCTGAATTTCATGACAGAGCAGTCACTTGGGAAAGTCTCCACGAGAAGCAGGATGCGTTGTCGAGGACACAGTCGAAGGAGCCAAAGGTGAGGACGAGGCCAGAGGCGACTTGCTCACTGGTGACGAGTGGATGTCCCTTGCGAAATATGACCCCATCCAAAGCGGTGTGCCCCATGGTGGGTGCCAACTATCGTGGTGTGGAAAACAGTAGTGCCATCGGGTATTGCATGAGAGGGGACAATCAGGATGCTATGGATGGCTACTCGCAACAGATTGGGCACAGATACTGCAGACACAGCGATGTACCCAGGTTCAGAGCCCTCTTGTCGAGGTAACACTCCTACTCCTGCATGGATCTACTATATGGGGAGAAGATGCTCAATACAAGTGCTCCTTGAGCTGTTTCCCTAGATGCTATCGGGAGCTAGAGGAAGATGAACTACTTGACTTGGTGATTCTGGCTAACTTGTAACTCGTAATGCCTTACCTAGAACCCTGGCACTACCCCTCCTTATATATTGGTAGAAGTGTAGGTTACAATGTGGGTTCTAGGGTTTACTGTTTTGGGCTTTGGGTTACAAAGCGATCTGAAGGGAATATGCCCGAGAGGCAATAATAAAGTGGTTATTATCTTATTCCATGTTTATGATAAATGTTTATTTTGCATGCTATAATTGTATTAATTGTAAACGTTAATACATGTGTGTTTAATAAACAAAATACAAAGTTCCTAGCACTGCCTCTCATATAAACTAGCTTGTTGATTAACAAGATGATCAAGAATGGACATTGGATGTTGTTAATAACAAGGTCACAACATTGGTGGAATGATGTGATGAAGATTCATCTGAAGTATAGAATTACGATCAAAGTCATTATTTTTATATTGCTATAACATCATACGAAGTAATCTTAGTCCTTAGACCATGAGATCATGTTAATTGCTGACACCAGAAGAGTATCTAGATAACATCAAACGTCACACCGCAACAGGGTGACTATAAAGGTGGGTTCAGTGCTACAAAGGTGTTATGTTGAGGCTCATGGATCAAGAGTGGGATTTGTCCATCCCGATGATGGATAGATATACTCTGGGCCCTCTTGGTGATATCACATTAAGATAGCTTACAAGCAAGTGATGTGATCACTAGAATGTTCTATCACGGGAACGAGAAAAGAGTGCATGTCGGCAACGAGATCAAACTAGGTATGGAGATACTGGTGATCGAATCTCGGACATGTAATATATCCGAGACAAAGGGATTTAGTTACTAGCGTTAAAGGTTCTCACGGTCACAGAAGTCATCGTTGAATGTGTAGGAGTCAGTATGGATCTCTAGGTCCCGCTTCTGATTATTGATCTGAGAGGGTTCTCGATCATGTCTGCATTATTCGCGAACCGTAGGGTGACACACTTAAGGGATACCGACACCATTTGGAGCAAATATGCTTCAGATAAAGATTTAAGAAAGCGCTGGAATTATTTCAATAGACAGTGAAACTATTTCGGGTGAAATTGCTGAAATTGGTTCTGCATATAATATTGAAATGTTGCAGGGGGTTTAATGTGAATGTCTATTAATTAAATTAATTAACAAAATTCTGAATAAAATTAATAAAATAGTTTATTAAATGAGAGAGCATTAAATTTGGAGAAATTTAATGCATTTAAAGTGGAGACTTTAAAAGAGAATGTGAAGAGGCAAATTTATGTGGAGGGAGTTACCACCACATGAATGAGGAGGTGAGGGGTCACCCCTTGGGGCGCCGTCCATGGTGAGGGGTACCCTCCCCTCCTCCTATAAAAGGCCCCCTCTCACACCTTCACACTCACACCTCCACATGAAGGATCTCTCTCCCCCTCTAGTATTATTCCCCCATGGTCTCGGATTAGCGAGATACATGTTCCTGGTGGCTTTATCTGGAAAGGAATTGCTGCTTCTGCTGCTTCGCTGGAGCGAGGGATGGAGGTTGTCGGGGTACCGGACGTGTGTGCGATCACGGATGCACCGCTGCTTTGCGGTGCTGGACTTGGTGGTGCTGGACTTGATGGAGCTGGATCTGATGGACATGTTGGAGCCGGACCTGCTGGACTTCATCACGATCTTGAGATCGGCAAGTGTACGACTACATCATCCACGAGTTCCATCTCGTTAACAAAGCTATGTTCTCTTGGAGGGTAAGTTCTCTATGGATGTATATCCACCCGTTGCTTGTATCTAGTAGATAGATCTTGGCGTATAGTTTACATCGTAGGAAATTTTTTGTTTTCTATGTTGCGAACCCAATAGTGGTATCAGAGCCTGATCTATGCGTAGGTGCTTTGCACGGGTAGTACACATATGTTTATATGTGGGCGATGATGATCATGTTATTACATCTTCTATGTATTTTGGATATTGGTGGCATAGTGAGATAAAGCGGCCCAGACCAACCTTACATGTCATCGCACATGAGACCGGTTCCACAACTGACATACAACTAGTTTTGCATAAGTGGCTGGCGGGTGTCTATCTCTCCTACTATAGTCAATATCTGATTTACAACGAGTTGCTAATAACTTAGTTATCATTGTTGTGGTTCCATGTTCGTAGGTAAGACCAGTTTTGTCTCCGAAAGCCCTAAGCCACGTAAAACTTGCAATGGATAAATTAGATGCGTCTAGTTTAGATCATTGCTGGGCTAGTGTCATGATATGGTAATGTTGTAACTAGATGTATGATAGATACTCTTACAACACACTTAACGTGTAAGTTCCATAGACCTTGGCCTTACACACAAAGGAATGATAGAGATCATACCACGATGCAAATGATAGAGATCAAATGCATGGACCATATCATCTCACTTTACACATTAGATGTTAGCATCTTATATTGGTAGTTTGGCGTTTTTAGTAGCATTGTAAGATGATCCATCATTTAGATACCAAGATAAAATGTGATCTTCCTTCAGTATGCACCGTTCTACGGATCGTGTTTCGAGACATCACGTGATGATCGGGTGTACTTGACTTCGCGCTTTCATACAACGGGTGTAAGACAGTTTTACACACGCGGATACTAAGGTTCTTACTTGGCGAGCCTAGCATGTACAGACATGGACTCGGAACACAGACCGAAAGGTTAAGCATGAGTCATATTGTAACATCCCAATTTCAGCAACCCTGATTAGTTGTCTAGAATGCAAAAATCAGGGGGAACAAAAAAAATCTTGTTCAAGGGTGCAGTGCTTGCTTGTTGTTTGTTTATACTTGTGCATGTGAGTGTATACCATATGATACTCCTTACCTCACCCTCAGTTGACAAAAGCTATTTAACAAAACTATCCTGGCTCATTTTGCATATTCTCAAATGTTCTGGCATTTCAAAACCTGAGCCAAGATGCTTGTATAACCAAAACTGATTTAGTAGCTTCCATTAACAAAACTATGGAGAGCTATAACCTATTTATGTTTTCAAGACAGAACCTTCAACTACCCCCACCTCTAGAATCTCCAAAACCTTTTATTAAACCTTTAAATTCTACTCTTGGTAGGGGTACCAAGGACTCTCACCTTATTCAAAATCCAACCTCTTCAAAATGCCCCAACCTCACCTCAAGCTAGGCTTGATGGTAAACCCAGTAGTAGGTTTGCTTAGTTTATGAGATGAATTGCCTTGATCTGCTGGTTGACTTGTTTTCTTAGGAAGTAGTATGAGCCACTCTAGGGGCTCATCAGTTGGATCAATATACTTTAAACTAACCAAACCCTAAGAAAGAATACAATCTGGATTCGATCCCTAGCTACTAAGTAATCATCTAAAACCCTTAACCAGATCAGCTCTGAAGTGATATAATTCCAAAAGCTTCCAAGTAAAGGAAGACCAATATCAAGCATGGACCCCTCTACTCAATACTCTCCAACCTCATCCACTTGATGATGCTTTGGTACCTTGCTACCCATCAAAAGCCTCCCCTCTCACCTTCTAGTCAAAAACCCTAAATCTGCCAAATTTGGCTAAGTCTGGAATCTGTTCCAACATTACCTTTTTAAATGTCTCCATTTCTCAACCCTTGTGCATTTATGAAAATGCATTTGAACTATTTTTTTAACCATCCTAAGGACTACCAAGTCCCACTCTTTCCCTTGGTTAGATCATCCTCCAACCCACTTGTTCTTGATGGTTTTGCAGGCAAGAAATTAACTTTTCCTGAAAATCTAGTCATCATGCCTACTTTGACAGAAGCTCACACCATCATCCACCCTTCTATGGACCAACTCTTTGCACAGTTTTGTTCTACTCATATAGTTCTATCAACATATACTTCACTTGTTCCAAGTGGATCTTTATGTTTCTTAAACCCACATGGTTTATAAGGCATCATGACTCATCTAGTATGGCAGCCTTATTTTCAACAAAGTTTGCCATCACTTCCAGACCACCTCAAATGAACTCCTTCTGCCATGATCATATATCTGACTTGGTCTAACTACCCATCCATCCCATGCATCAAGGTGAGCTCTGAGCTCCAAGATCTAACAAGGTTTTGGTGGTATAAAAATAACACCACCCTAGACCCACAACTCCTTGTTTTCCATCTAATTCAAGTTGGATTTCCATTTCCCAAGGTTGAAAATGCTTGATAAACCTTCTCTACATCATCTAACTTTATCACCAAGATTTATCAAATATTATCCATAATTATTATGGCTCCAAATCTATTTAATTCCTTTAATAGACAAAATCCCCAAAACCCCTTTCCCAATGGAAAGTTTGGTTTTTGTCAAAGAACTTCCCCAACTTTTGGCTCATTTGAAGTCCATATATAATACCATATCATCCCCTCCCAAAGTTAAATATTGTTGAAGAGTTTCAATAATTCTTTTTGCCTATTTTCTCAAATGGCAGAAATGGAATAATAATTGTTTTAAATACTTTTAAGCCACAATAAATCTTGGGAAAATTCCCCTAGGTGTGCATTCACATTTGGGACCCTCTCACACCAAAAACCAACCTTGTCCAATGTAAATATATCAAATGAGCTTCTATAAACTACTTCTGCAGTTTTTGAATAAATGAATTTAAGTGGACCAAACTTCATCTTTTAATTCCCAAATAATTCAAGGATATGTACCTTGACCATGCCCATCCACTAGTACCATCTCCCCCCACTTCTTCCAATATAAATAAGGTAACTCCTTCACAAGCATTCTTGGGATCAAATCAAGCAAAACAATCAAAACTTGAACTAAGCAAACATCAAATCGTCACCCAAGATCACCAACACTCCTCCACAGCAACCAATACTCCCCTGGTCGTGAGCACTGTAGCTCTTCCCTAGCCCTTGCCATTTTATCATTGGATTAGTAGAGAGAGAGAGACAACCACATCTTACAAACATATGCCCCATTTAAATTACCACAGCTGCCCCCTACCCTCTCTGCTCGACCAGAGCCTCACACCCCCTCTCTCTACCGCCCCTGGCAGCCAATGGCATGCCTATGGACATGCCCTTGCCTTCCTTGGACATGGTCTACCCTACACCATTCCCCTTTGGTTTATAAACCACGGACCACCCTAGCCCTCCTCCCCTGGCTCATTTCACTCCACTCCCCTCCACTTACCTCTCTAGAGCTCCTCCCCTCTTTCCCCTTGCTCTGTACTGCCCGGAAGAAAAAGAAGGAGAAGCCTCGGCCTCTCTCAAAAACAGAGCAAGGCTCCCTCCCCGCAGCCCATCTCCCCCTGCATGTCACTCTCCCGACACCTCCTTGCTCTCCCGCGTCTAACCCTGCTCTTTTTGTCGACATGCAGCAACCCCTGAAGGCTCTCCGGCGAGCTCCGACGAGCTCCGTCCGGGCACCGACATGTGAGCTGCTTCCAGGAGGCAAACACCATCGTGCCACCCATCCCGAGCTCCCCGCCGTCGACCACGTCGCCATGTCGCCTCCACACCTTCCCCCGAGCTCCCAGGTGAGCTCCCCGTCCAGCGCAAACCTCTGCTAGGGTTTGAGCCCCGCCGCCCCGTCGAGAGCTGGGAGACGACGCTGCGCCGTCGATCTCCCCACTAATCCGACAGTCATCGTGCGCCCTTACCCCTTTGCCGCTGACCACCAGGCCTCGCTTGCCAGGCTCAAGCGCGGTCCCCAGCGCGTCGCTTCGCCGGGTGGGCCGGAACAGCTCCTCCGGCCTACCTCTGTGTGGCCTAGCACACCACCGAAACCAACCTAGTTACCCGTTTTCCCTTTTTCTTTTTTCTTTTAAATTCCAGATCTAGAAATGTACCAATTAAATTAAATCCTTTTGAAAATATAAATAACATCCAAATGCCAAGATCTAGATTTCTGATAGTCCTCGAATGTTTTCTTAAACATGCAGAGGTAACACCTGATCAAAAATAATTTCCATTATTTGCTAGAAATTAATCTGCAGCAAGGTGTACTTTACACTCAATAAATTCCACAGTGACCTACACATCTCCAAAATGGATGAAACCAAGCTCGGTTGAAAGTACATTCATAGGCCTACCATCTAGCATTTATCTTAGGTCAAGGTGAACTAAGGTCACCCTTTAGCAAGACTAACAAAAAAGGGAATATCCACCTTGGGTAAGTTTTGTAGGTCAAACCAAATGAGCTATTGACCTATTTCCAACTCCCATGGTTGTGTCTTATCAAAAATTATCAAACCCCAGCAGCTCAGATTTTATTGAGCTCTGGTTGAATTCTAGTGAATTAAACTATTCTGTGTACCCCTTTTTCACTAGATAAATCCCTCCAGTAGTTCTTGTTATCCAAAATGGATAATTCTAATTTTTATAGAAAGGTACTTTCAGTACCCACCATGCTAAATTGGAATTATACTAAAACCTTATGTTAAAGAAATATGGTTATTATGGTTATTATTATGGTATTCTAACAAGAAGTCCAGGGACATATTGCCATATTGCTGATCATCAGGCAAGCCACCTTCTTGCTCATAAGCCTTGTCCTACTGTTTTACTTATGCATGTTATATCTACTGTTTATGAAAACTACACTATTTTACTATATGTTGATGTATATATGGTAGTGGTTTGGCTCTTCCGAACTATTACACTTTTGTACTATTAAGTACAACCCCCTTGATGACACCTACTAGCCCCTAGTATAATAGATGGTGTATAATACCATAACCCTTTGGAGACCCTGTTTTAGCCGAAGCAAAGCTATAGGATGGGAAGACCCCGGAAAAGTATTACCAAATGTTTTATGATAAAACCTTGGTGAGGTGGGACCTCTCAAGAGATGTTGAGAAAGCAAAAGGTTTTGTTTTAAAAAATGCTAAAGGAAAGCTAGAGGAAAAAGGTTTACCAAAATGCACCCGGTTCTTTGCAGTTTAGCTATAACAACTTAACCTGTGCAACCACATTACTCTGGAATGGGACAGGGATGGACTTGATGTTTGTATATTATGGTATAAGCTGCCTCGCAACTACTACAGGGGAACGCGATCCCCGGAGGCTGGGCCTTCTCCCGTAAAGGTCCATGTGGGACATCGACCTGGAGAAGGAACGAACTGTCTGCGGGCACCTTGGCGTTACTATGAGCCCCTCATTGAAAGCGCCCACTGTGTGAAGTGTAAAATGCGCTCCGGTTGGTCCTCGGTACCCGACGTCCAGGTGTTGAGGGGAACAACACTCATAGGGTAGGCACTTATACTGGAGTGGCATTTGGAGAGTCTTTATCGGTTACTCGACCCACGATCGGGGTAGATCAGGGTAGTGTACCCGGATGGTGTGGGTAAAGTGTGCAACCTCTGCAGAGCGTAAATGTATTCGAATAGCCGTGTCTGCAGTCATGGACGGGTTGGACAAACTTCTGTAGAGCGGTGCTGGTTTTGTTTTCAAAAAGGTGGTTTACGAATACATTCAAAGTACTCACTGGCATTATCCCTGGCTATTAACTTGGTCAGATATCAAGAAGAAGGTGACGTTGATGACTATGCAAGCTAGGACGTTCTCCCAGTCAGTTGCCTGTAGGTTAAGGCATGGCTCAGGCTCTACGCTTAATGAAGTTCCGCTGATGTTGATCAATGTAGCCATAATGGTAAATAAGGTATGGCATGTATTAGTTATGTTTTGGATGATTACTTTGATACTTGTCGGTTATGTGCCATGACTAACTGATCATGGGATCGTGGTTGTATGCATAACAGGGATTCTTGGAGGATTAATTCGGGGGCCCCACAGACTTGGTATCAGAGCCATCCTTGACTGTAGGAGACCCTAGTTAGCATGGACGTTAGACTGGAACGACAAACCTATTTTCTAAAAGACAAGGGAGAAGAGATGACTATTTGCAAAAGTGCTTATGTCTTTTCCCCCTCCATCTTGAAAACTACTTGCATTAATATGATTTTCTAATCTTAAAATCCTGCACACTTGTCACTAACCCAACCCTATCTCACAAATTTTTGTAGACGGCCTCCTTCCGCTCGGAACACATCATCATTGGAGACACTTTCTGGCCTTTTGAAGAGCTGCTTCACGACCTGCTGAAGAGAGTCAACCGGCCCTTGCCAATGATTGAAGGAACCAAACTTCCTCGCAGTAACACCAATGTGATGCAATGGGTCATCAAAGCCGTAATTCCCTCCCCCGAAGAGGATACCGTGCCCACAATCTTCACCTTCCTCGACAGCAAATGGGTAGATGGCGTGGTGCGAGCCATACAAGAGATCACGGCGCGCATCTGCAAGATCAACGAAGATGAGTTGAAGGATACCCCCTACCACCTGTTTGGAAAGAGCGACCAAGATGGACTTCCCACCGAGTCCTTCCTCACCTGATGCATCGGGAATCAGTTAGAGAACATGGAATACCTACTCCAACGTTTCCAGGAAGATCTTGACAAGGCCAGGCGAGAGAATATGCTTCTAAAGATGGATATCAACCTACTCCGTAACCATGAAAGAAGTCTTAGAGCCACCAATGCTCGCTTGGAGAAGAAACTGACCATTGAAGTACCCCAACCCCTGAAGACAAAAATCCCGAGACTGACAATGAACTCCCCTTCCTCAATGAGTACCACCCTATCGTACAGTCACCCGCGCCGGCCGAGCCAACATCCAACCCTGCACCTTGGGAAGGCACCACTCTCACCTTCACTGAAGCCGAGCTGAATATCCCACATACCCTAGAGGATCTGCAGTAGCTGAACCCCCCCCCTTGGAGTCAGCAATGAACCCCAGATGCACCCTCCGAGTAATCACCCGCACTGCTGTACTCACCCAGCTAGCAATAGGGTAGAGTCATGTATCATCCCTGGTGCATTTTGTAACGTTAAGTACCTTTGACACCTGCGGGTGCAGGCGGGCTTGTTATGTAATAACTTCCTTGGATTGGTATGCTTGCCTTGATGTTTTCCCTCTTGCGTGTTTTACCCAAGACGTTGCATCAGACCCAACCCAGAATGAAAACGCCCCGAATGAACACATCTCTTGATCGTCTAGTATTCCTCCCGAATGTTGGCTGATTGCTGGTACCCCTTTAACTACCTCGTGAGACCTAGAACCCTGGTTATTTATCACCAATGAGAACCAAGATTAACCCCGGGAGTTTATGAGAGGCGAAGAATCGACAGAAACAGAAGCCCGACCTCGTCAAGTCAAGCAACTCGAAGACTTCACCTCAGCACAATGGCATACCTCGTCCAACTCACCTCTCAAGATTCGTCGATAGCGCAACACTCCCTCATTCATCGGCTGTTACAACAAGAGATCCCATAGAAGCCGGAAGTCAAGCACCGGAGAATCCTCAATATCACCGAGAAATCACAAGACTTACTCACCAATACAAGAAGCGAAGCCCTAACTACACTAACCCTCGATATATTAGAGCTTCTGACAGCCCCAAACAGACTAACCATTTTAGTCGACCCCACCCAAATCCATAGGAAGATCCTGCCCGAAAGGCCAGATTACTCCAAAATCCTGAAGACAGGACTACCTGAAGACAACAAGTCTACTTCACCATCAAGTGGAAGCAACCTCAATAGTTTGAGTAAGAATTACCTCTCTGAAGATGGATGCCTCTAACTTAACTAAAGGCTAGCAATAAGTGTCGTTAACCACTAACCTACCCGGAGTTAACCACTAAGACTTTGATAGGAAACCACCTCAACTTGGTTCACGCAATAGAACGTCTCTCGAATATCTCAACCAAAGACCCAAGGGGATACATACTTCTGCAGCTTCACGCCCGCCCTTTAAGACAGAAGACCCGCACCACCCTCCAAGGACCCTAGTGAAGCTCTAAGGTGGAAAGACTGCATCTTTCCACACAATTCTAGAAGACTGTCTACCAAAAGATACTCCAAACGAAAGATGGACAACAATCCCCAAAAACCCCATTCAATGACTTCAAGAAGGAAGAACTATGTCCACTCTTCGATATACCCTAGCTTAACCCTAAGGGGGAAAGACTGCGTCTTTCCCACAAGATAAATAACCCTCTGCTAGAAGCAATCTAGCAGATATACCCAAAGACGTAAACTAGGATACGATTATCCCTTAAGAGAGACACCGTAAATCCTTACAGCAGGAAGATCACTCCTCATAATCCTGGTTGAAGCCTGCCCAAGGCTCGTGCTTTCAAGACGATTGAAGTTCAACCTCACTGTCGTAGTGACCCTGCTCAAACACAAAGCCGACAAGTTAGTACACGGGAAACACTTAGCACTAACTCCAAAAAAAATACCCTAATCTTACCCTCCCGAATCTCGGGACGAGATTCTCTGAAGGGGAAAGGTCTGTAACATCCCAATTTCAGCAACCCTGATTAGTTGTCCAGAATGCAAAAATCAGGGGGAACAAAAACTTTTTCTTGTTCATGGGTGCAGTGCTTGCTTGTTGTTTGATTGTACTTGTGCATGTGAGTGTATACCATATGATACTCCTTACCTCACCCTCAGTTGACAAACGTTATTTAACAAAACTATCCTGGCTCATTTTGCATATTCTCAAATGTTCTGGCATTTCAAAACTTGAGCCAAGATGCTTGTATAACCAAAACTGATTTAGTAGCTTCCATTAACAAAACTATGGAGAGTTATAACATCCTTATGTTTTCAAGACAGAACCTTCAACTACCCCCACCTCTAGAATCTCCAAAACCTTTTATTAAGCCTTTAAATTCTACTCTTGGTAGGGGTACCAAGGACTCTCACCTTATTAAAAATCCAACCTCTTCAAAATGCCCCAACCTCGCCTCAAGCTAGGCTTGATGGTAAACCCAGTAGTAGGTTTGCTTAGTTTATAAGATGAATTGCCTTGATCTGCTGGTTGACTTGTTTGCTTAGGAAGTAGTATGAGCCACTCTAGGGGCTCATCAGTTGGATCAATATACTTTAAACTCACCAAACCCTAAGAAAGAATACAATCTGGATCTGATCCCTAGCTACTAAGTAATCATCTAAAACCCTTAACCAAATCAGCTCTGAAGTGATATAATTCCAAAAGCTTCCAAGTAAAGGAAGACCAATATCAAGCATGGACCCCTCTACTCAATCTAATCTCCAACCTCATCCATTTGATGATGATTTGGTACCTTGCTACCCATCAAAAGCCTCCCCTCTCACCTTCTAGTCAAAAACCCTAAATCTGCCAAATTTGACCAAGTCTGGAATCTGTTCCAACATCACCTTTTTGAATGTCTCCTTTTCTCACCCTTGTGCATCTCTAAAAATCTATTTGAACTATCTTGTTAACCATCCTAAGGACTACCAAGTCCCACTCTTTCCCTTGGTTAGATCATCCTCCAACCCACTTGTTCTTGATGGTTTTGCAGGCAAGAAATTAACTTTTCCTGCAAATCTAGTCATCATGCCTACTTTGACAGAAGCTCACACCATCATCCACCCTTATATGGACCAACTCTTTGCATGATTTTGTTATAATCATATAGTTCTATCAACATATACTTCACCTGTTCCAGGTGGATCTTTGTGTTTCTTAAACCCGCATGGTTTATAAGGCATCATGACTCATCTAGTATGGCAGCCTTATTTTCAACAAAGTTTTCCATCACTTCCAGACCACCTCAAATGTAACCAATCCAAAATCCTTCTGCCATGATCATATATATGACTTGTTCTAACTATCCATCCATCCCATGCATCAAGGTGAGCTCTGAGCTCCAAGATCTAACAAGGTTTTGGTGGTATAAAAATAACACCACCCTAGACCCACAACTCCTTGTTTTCCATCTAATTCAAGTTGGATTTCAATTTCCCAAGGTTGCAAATGCTTGCTAAACCTTTTCTACATCATCTACCTTGATCACCAAGATTTATCAAATATTATCCACAATTATTATGGCTCCAAATCTATTTAATTCCTTTAATAGACAAAATCCCCAAAACCCCTTTCCCAATGGAAAGTTTGGTTTTTGTCAAAGAACTTCCCCAACTTTTAAATACTTTTAAGCCACAATAAATCTTGGGAAAATTCCCCTAAGTGTGTATTCACATTTGGGACCCTATGACACCAAAAACCAACCTTGTCCAATGTAAATATATCAAATGAGCTTCTATGACCTACGTTTGCAATTATTGAATAAATGAAATTAAGTGGACCAAACTTCATTTTTTAATTCTCAAATAATTCAAGGATATGTACCTTGACCATGCCCATCCACCAGTACCATCTCCCCCACTTCTTCCAATATAAATAAGGGAACTCCTTCACAAGCATTCTTGGGATCAAATCAAGCAAAACAATCAAAACTTGAACTAAGCAAACATCAAATCATCACCCAAGATCACCAACACTCCTCCACAGCAACCAATACTCCCCGGGTCGTGAGCACTGTAGCTCTGCCCTAGCCCTTGCCCTTTTATCCTTGGATTAGTAGAGAGAGAGAGAGACAACCACATCTTACAAAGATATGCCCCATTTAAATTACCAAAGCCGCCCCTACCCTCTATGCTCGACTAGAGCCCCACACCCCCTCTCTCCATCGCCCCTGGCAGCCAATGGCATGCCCATGGACATGCCCTTGCCTTCCTTGGACATGGTCCACCGTACACCATTCCCCTTTGGTTTATAAGCCATAGACCACCCCAGCCCTCCTCCCATGGACGAGCTCCGTCCGGGCACCGACATGTGAGCTGCTTCCCGGAGGCAAACACCACCGTGCCAACCATCCCGATCTCACTGCCGTCGACCGCGTTGCCCTATCGCCTCCACACCTTCCCCCGAGCCCCCAGGTGAGCTCCCCGTCCAGCACAAACCTCTACTAGGGTTTGAGCCCCGCCGTCGCGTCGAGAGCTAGGAGACGACGCTGCGCCGTCAATCTCCCCTCTAATCCGACAGTCACCATGCGCCCTTACCCCTTTGCCGCTGACCACCGGGCCTCGCTTGCCAGGTTCAAGCGCGGTCTCCAGCGCGTCGCTTCGCCGGGTGGGCCGGAACAGCTCCTCCGTCCTACCTCTGTGTGGCCTAGCACACCACTGAAACCAACCCAGTTACCCGTTTGCCCTTTTTCTTTTAAATTCCAGATCAAGAAATGTACTGGTTAAATTAAATCCTTTTGAAAATATAAATAACATCCAAATGCCAAGATCTAGATTTCTGATAGTCCTCGAATGTTTTCTTAAACATGCAGAGGTAACACCTGATCAAAAATAATTTCCATTATTTGCTAGAAATTAATCTGCAGCAAGGTGTACTTTACACTCAATAAATTCCTCAGTGACCTACACATCTCCAAAATGGATGAAACCAAGCTCGGTTGAAAGTATATTCATAGGCCTACCATCTAGCATTTATCTTAGGTCAAGGTGAACTAAGGTCACCCTTTAGCAAGACTAACAAAAAAGGGAATATCCACCTTGGGTAAGTTCTGTAGGTCCAACCAAATGAGCTATTGACCTATTTCCAACTCCTATGGTTTTGTCTTATCAAAAAATATCAAACCCCAGTAGCTCAGATTTTATTGAGCTTTGGTTGAATTCTAGTGAATTAAACTATTCTGTGTACCCCTTTTTCACTAGATAAATCCCTCCAGTAGTTCTGTTATCCAAAATGGATAATTCCAATTTCTACAGAAAGGTACTTCCAGTACCCACCATGAAAAATTGGAATCACACTAAAACCTTCTGTAAATGAAATCTGGTAAAAAAGACAAAAACCTTGCATAACTGCCTTTGATGATTTCTTAAGGGCATTCTGGTAATTCTTTCGACAAGATTCCACTTCTATGTGGTTCTGTACATCAAACACCATCTAACCACCCAATGAAAAAAATTTGGGTCTCTAGATAAATTCTAGTGAATTATTTCCTCAAACTAGAGTTTATTCCACTATAAAAAGTATAAGTTAATCTAGGTCATTGATAATCTAGTGAAACCACTTGTGTTGGTATTGTTTTGCCAAGACCTATCTGAGGATATCATTGTTGCACATTGGCATCCTACAGAACTCAGACACCCAATCCAAGTTCTTGGTAATTAGCCTTGACAACTATCTTCCATGGGAAAAACACCTCTATGGCAATCTAGTAATTCCATCAATAATACCCAACTTCTCCAAAACCTACTAAGTTAAGTAGTATTCCTTATGTTTGTTTGTTGTATGGTTTGATGCTTGTATGCCTTGTGTTGATTGTGCTCTCGCTTGTTTGCATGTGTGCTCCCTAACGATGATAGTTGCGATTATCTCAAAGATCAGAAGAAGATGGTTATTATGGTTATTATTATGGTATTCTAACAAGAAGTCCAGGTACATATTGCCATATTTCTGATCATGAGGCAAGCCACCTTCTTGCTCATAAGCCCTGTCCTGCTGTTTTACTTATGCATGTTCTATCTACTGTTTATGAAAACTGCAATGTTTTACTATATGTTGATGTATATATAGTAGTGGTTTGGCTCTTCCAAACTATTACACTTTTGTACTATTAAGTACAACCCCCTTGATGACACCTACTGGCCCCTAGTAGAATAGATGGTGTATAATACCATAACCCTTTGGAGACCCCGGCAAAGCTATAGGATTGGAAGACCCCGGAAAAGTTTTACCAAATGTTTTATGATAAAACCTTGGTGAGGTGGGACCTCTCAAGAGATGTTGAGAAAGCAAAAGGTTTTGTTTTACAAAATGCTGAAGGAAAGCTGGAGGAAAAAGGTTTACGAAAACGCACCCGGTTCTTTGCAGTTTAGCTATAACAACTTAACCCGTGCAACCACATTACTCTAGAATGGGACAGGGCTGGACTTGATGTTTGTATATTCTAGTATAACCTTCCTCGCAACTACTATAGGGGATCGCGATCCCCGGAGGCTGGGCCTTCTCCCGTAAAGGTCCATGTGGGACATCGACCTGGAGAAGGAACAAACTATCTGCGGGAAGCTTGGCATTACTATGAGCCCCTCATTGAAAGCGCCCACTGTGTGAAGTGTAAAATGCGCTCCGATTGGTCCTCGGTACCCGACGTTCCGGTGTTGAGGGGAACAACACTCATAAGGTAGGCACTTATACTGGAGTGGCATTTGGAGAGTCTTTACCGGTTACTCGACACACGATCGGGGTAGATCAGGGTAGTGTACCCGGATGGTGTGGGTAAAGTGTGCAACCTCTGCAGAGCGTAAATCTATTCGAATAGCCGTGTCCGCTGTCATGGACGGGTTGGACAAACTTCTGTAGAGCGGTGCTGGTTTTGTTTTCAAAAAGGATTTCGGAAAAGAAAAGGCTTTGGAAATGTTTTGACCATAGGATGGTCGTAAAGGAGAAATGTTTTGACCATGGGATGGTCAGAAGGAGGAGAAAGGAGTTTGGTCATGGGACGACCTGAAGACAGGAAAAAATGGGTGACCCAGTCCTGATGTTTTCCAAAACTTTTCAAAAAGTTTTCCAAAATGTTTACAAAGATTTTCAACAAAGATATGTAGATGCTATATCTACAAGAGAAACTAATTGAGAAAAGAACCTCTCTTGGAGCCCTCCTACTACCACTGCCATAATGCATATCCTCTTGTTATTGATGTTATCTTAAGGTGGTTTACGAATACATTCAAAATACTCACTGGCATTATCCCTGGCTATTAACTTGGTCAGATATCAAGAAGAAGGTGACGTTGATGACTATGCAAGCAAGGACGTTCTCCCAGTCAGTTGCTTGTAGGTTAAGGCATGGCTCGGGCTCTACGCTTAATGAAGTTCCGCTGATGTTGATCGATGTAGCCATAATGGCAAATAAGGTATGACATGTATTCGTTATGTTTTGGATGATTACTTTGATACTTGTCGGTTATGTGTCACGACTAACTGATCATGGGATTGTGGTTGTATGCATCACAGGGATTCTCGGAGGATTAATCTAGGGGGCCACACATATAGTTGATATGATGCTCATATAGATGCTCGCCTTTGAATCTACACCGAATCACGTGATGATCGGACTTGGTGTAGTGGATTTGGTTCATGTAATCACCTAAGAGGCACGAGGGGTGTCGTTTTTGAGTGGGAGTTCATTTCTAATTTGGATTAGTCAAACTCAATTTGTCATAAACTAAATTGAAGTGAATTTGCATAATTTTTTGTAGTCATTGGCATCTATTCACTACCATATGCTTAGTTTTAATTGACATAATAGAACTATAGAATTCTGGATATCTACTTTACGAACTAGTATCGTATTGTTTTGAATGTCAATTTAAAGTTTAGAAGTCCTATTGCAAACTTTCAGCAAACTCTATTTACCCCATGAAGTTTAATAAGTAGTATTAAATCAAGAGTAAGAATTCCAATGTTAGTATCTAAAGTATCATGTTTGCCTCCATGATTATTGATATTCAAAAGTTGTTTTAATATCAAGATTATCTAGGAGCTGAAAAATTGTTTGAGAAGACATCATGGGTGGAAGATATTGTGATATCTGAAACAATGTTTTTGGTTGCATTATGATAGAGTATAATTTAGCAAAATACATGTTCTCATATTGTACGAGAATTTTTGAAGCATGGAGATGCTAGGCATCCGGATCTCCCAAAAAGGTTTTGGGAACTAACATTATACTCGCGACTCTTCCTTATAGGCTATAGTAGCTGGATCATGAAAGTTGTCATGATAAGGATGAATAGAAGATGTAAGTAAAATGTTTACTACACTAATGGATTACTAAAGAATGGATTTTTGAAAGAACACCAAACATTTGATGATGGTGATCCACTTCTAAGTGCAAGTCCAAAAGTATTAGTATTTGACTATATACACTTTGTACTATGCGTCATGTGAATGACACCACTATTGATGTTGATAGATTCTTTTAAAAGAAAAGTAATTGTTTAAAGAGAATCTATAAAATATTTGGCAGAAAATAAAAGGTTGGAGATGTCCAACTTAGGTATATAGAAGATATACATGTTATGGTTGTATTCCTTGCTTATTAAACAATATGGTTCTGAGGTATTGGATACCGGTATTGGATACTGAATTGGTTGGTGTGAAGTGTCATACAGAACAACACAATTCATGAACTGCAACGGTCTAAGTAATTGTCAAGAGAATAAGTGATGATGTTCATCGAAAACAAATAAAGTGTTATTGTGTTTTCGTTGTCATCAAACCGAGCCCTCAAGATTTGTTTTAATAATTGTTATTTTGTTCTGGTATTACGAGAACAATGGTTGTTCAAATAATTACCGTATTCCATAAAGGATGGATGAACTTTTAAAAGTCTAGTTGGAGAAATCACACCCATAAACATTATTGCTAAAATGTCATAAGACAAATGATTGGAAGATCACTTATAAAGTGGCATCGCTGTTTGAATTATATTGGAAAGTAAACATGAAGAAACTCCATGTTGATGGATTTTTGGAGTCCTTTGATTTTGATCAATTGACGCTTGTGAAACTTTCCTTGAGATAATTGAAACTCCGTTCATAGGCCAAAGAGGAACGGATGACTAGCTTATTGGAAATTGTGCATGGTGATGTGCATAGTCCATTCTGTATAGCCATATGCGATGGTCTTTTTGCTTCATATGCTTTCTCCAGAAATATGAGTGAATATATTTATATATTTACTTAATAAGGAAGAAGTATGAAACATTTGAAAAAAATTCAAAGATTTTCAAGATGAAGTGAAAAATCATTGTAACAAGAAAAAAAAGAGTTTATGATTTGATCATAAAGGAATATATTTGAGTTACAGGTTTAGCAAAACACCTAAGATTTCAGGAATTATTCCATGAATTTGCATTTCCCAATAAACCACAGGAGTATGGTATGTTCGAGAGATCAAATCAAACCTTGTTTGACATGGTAAGATTAAAGGTGTCATTTATAAAACTGCCATTATGTTTTAAGGATTAAAGCTTTAGAGACTACTGCTTTTACACTAAAAAGAGCACCATCGTGATCCGTTGAAATGACACCATATGAGTTATGGTTTGGGATAAAACCCGAATTGTCTTTTCTTAAATTTTGGTATGCTATGCATAAGTAAAATGTTTACAACCAAAGTCGTCTAAGCACGTCTTTGTAGGTTATCCCAAAGAATTTGTTGGGAATTCCTCCATAACACCGAGGACAAAAGAGTTTGTCGCTTGGAACATCAAGTTTCTTGAGAAGGAATGTTTTGTGAAAAGTAAGTGGGAGGACAATAGAACTTTGATAAGGTTGTTGAACCTTAGATATATGTGATAAGTAGCGTAGCGCCAGAAAGTGTCCTGGTGGCGGCCACAATGCTCATGGCTCCCGTGAATACAAATGGTGTGATCTTGGAGATTAGAGTTCCTATTGAACCATGTGGGTCGGTAAGAATCAAGTAGTAAGATTTGAAACAGAAGTCGTTATGTTTTGACAATGATGAACCGACTGCATGCAAAGAAGCGATGATGGGCCCTGACTCCATAAAATGACTAGAAGTCATAGAATCCGTGATAGTATCCATACACGAGAAATCAAGTTTCTGAACTTGGAAGACCCTCCAGAAAGGCGTGAAGCCTATCGGTCATGTTTGGATCTATAAAGAAATAGACATGGATGTTTAACATCTATGAAATAGTCGACATGTCGAAATAAGTTTACGGCAGTGTTCAAGGATTTGACTATGATAAGATTTGATCTTTCATAGAGATATTTAGTCTTGACGGATTAATGTAGCAACCACTACATATAATTTGGTATATGGTAGTTGAATAAACAAAACAAGGTTCTTTTAATCGAATGGTTACCTAGGACGTGTACATGACACGGTCTGATGGGTTTTGTTAATTCAAAGGGTGCTAAAATGGCATGCAAACTTCAATAGTTGAAGTGAGCATAGCAGAGTTGGAATCTTCACCATGATGAAAATGCTAAAGGAGTTTAATTTCATCGGAGATGATGAAGATGCTTGCATTTGCAAGAAATTAAGTGGGAGCGCTGAGACAAATTTCCAATACATTATGCGGAGTACATATTGTTGATTGGAAATGATGTATCTTTTATTGACACAAGTTAAGAATTTCATTAAAATAGGATTTCGATGAAAGACTTGGGAAAAACCAGAATATTTGGCATCAACGTCTATATGGATAGATTGAGGCGCTAATATGGTTATGCCAGACGTACATATATGAGATATTGAAAGGGTTCAATATGGAAACAACAAGAAAGGTTCTTACTTCATGGAAAGGATTGTATCAATATTCAAGTGTTTCAACACTTGGTGAGTAAAATCACATGAAGATTTTGATCGATTATACCGTGATATGTATATATCCAGATATGTCCTATGCTCTATATGTTATGAGCACATACCAGAATGATTCATAAGATGATCATTGGATGATAGTAAAGATATTCTTATGAGCTTTGGAAGATCTAAGAATATATCATGTTTAAGTGACAAATAGTTAAAAGTAGTTTAGTGTAAAGTGTTACATTGATACTAGTTTTGTCACAAGATACAAATTAAATGTATCACAATTTAAACTATGGGTGGCACAATGGAATGGAAAGGATGTTCCATGATGGATTTGGATGATTTCCAAAGTTGAGACATTGTGACGGATACTACAACAAAAGGCTAAGTATATGACTGCTATAGTAGCAGCAAAGGAGGGCATCTGTGTTAAGTAGTTTGTTATCAAACTAGGTATGGTTCACAGTGGGATAATACTATGAAGATATATTGTACGGCAATACTATCGACATGTTTTAACCCAAGAAGAACTAAAGGTCTCACCAAAGGACCAAATTTATACAATGCCATCTCATTTGAGAATGAGTGATGCGTAGAGACGCAAAGGCATGCAAATACACAAGGGCCTAAAAGTGCCAGATTCGGTGATTATGTTAACCACTAGCAAACGCGTATATTCAACACCTAGGTGTTTTATATACAAGTTTACAAACTAGATTATTGATTCTAGTGCAAGTGGGAGACTGAAGGGAATATGCCCGAGAGGCAATAATAAAGTGGTTATTGTCTTATTCCATGTTTATGATAAATGTTTATTTTGCATGCTATAATTGTATTAATTGGAAACATTAATACATGTGTGTTTAATAAACAAAATACAAAGTTCCTAGTACTGCCTCTCATATAAACTAGCTTGTTGATTAACAAGATGATCAAGGTTTCCTGATCATGGAGATTGGATGTTGTTAATAACAAGGTCACAACATTGGTGGAATGATGTGATGAACATTCATCCGAAGTATAGCATTACGATCAAAGTCATTATGTTTATATTGCTATAACATCATACGAAGTAATCTTAGTCCTTAGACCATGAGATCATGTTAATTACTGACACCGGAAGAGTATCTAGATAACATCAAACGTCACACCGCAACAGGGTGACTATAAAGGTATACTGACATGTCTGCATTATTCGCGAACCGTAGGGTGACACACTTAAGGTATACCAACATCATTTGGAGCAAATATGTTTCAGATAAAGATTTAAGAAAGCGCTGGAATTATTTCAATAGACACCGAAACTGTTTCGGGTCAAATTGCTGAAATTGGTTCTGCATGTAATATTGAAATGTTGCAGGGGGTTTAATCTAAATGTTTGTTAATTAAAGTAATTAAACAAATTCTGAATAAAATTAATAAAATAGTTTTATTAAATAAGAGAGCATTAAATTTGCAGAAATTTAATGCATTTAAAGTGGAGACTTTAAAAGAGAATGTGAAGGGGCAAATTTATGTGGAGGGAGTTACCACCACATGAATAAGGAGGTGAGGGGTCACCCCTTGGGGCGCCGGCCATGGGGAGCGGTACCCTCCCCTCCTCCTATAAAAGGCCCCCCTCTCACACTTTCACACTCACACCTCCTCGTGAAGGATCTCTCTCCCCCTCTAGTATTATTCCCACATGGTCTCGGATTAGCGAGATACATGTTCCCAGTGGCTTTATTTGGAAAGGAGTTGTTGCTTCCGTTGCTTCGGTGGAGCGAGGGATGGAGGTTGTCGGGGTACCAGACGTGTGTGCGATCACGGATGCACCGCTGCTTTGCGGTGCTGGACTTGGTGGTGCTAGACTTGATGGAGCTGGATCTGATGGACGTGCTGGAGCCGGACCTGCTGGACTTTATCACGATCTTGAGATCGGCAAGTGTATGACTAAATCATCCATGAGTTCCATCTCGTTCACAAAGTTTTGTTGTCTTTGAGGGTAACTTCTCTATGGATGTATATCCACCCGTTGTTTGTATCTAGTAGATAGATCTTGCCGTATAGTTTACATCGTAGGAAATTTTTTGTTTTCTATGCTGCAAACCCAACACGATCCGGCTGACTGGGTCCAGTCGGTGGTCCAAGACCCAGTCAAGCTCCAGTACAGGTGGGGATAGCGCCATAGCTTCTCAGCGCCTCCGCTTTGGCCGTCACCTGGTGCTTTATCCATCAGCTTGGTGCTTTATCCGTCAGTCGGAGCTTTATCCGTCATCTCCTAGGCTTAGTGCTTTGGCGCCCTCGTCTAGTAGTGCCGGCAGGGTGGCGCGCCAGCCTATCCGGTCAAGGGTGCGCTCAGCAAGCAGAATCACCCCCTCCCGTACATTTGGCCAACGGATCCGAGGTGGCCCGGTATGGGTGGCCACCCAGCCGGCTATCCTGGCCCCCGGCTAGACAGGCCAGTCGGGGAATCTTGATGCGGACCGGGTGAAGCATATCACCTGGCTAGGGTTCTTTGTCTTGTGGCATCCCTGACAGATTTCCCTGGAGCCGACTAGTTGAGCCTGGCTTGGCCTACCCGGGGGTCATCCCCCCGATAGTCAATATCTGATTTACAATGAGTTGCTAATAATTTGGTTATCATCATTGCGGTTCCATGTTCGTAGGTAAGACCGGCTCTATCTTCGGAATCCCTAAGCCATGTAAAACTTGCAATGGATAAATTAGAAGCGTCTAGTTTAGTTGTTGCTGGGCTAGTGTCATGGTATGATAATGTTGTAAGTTGATGTATAGTTGATACTCTTACAACACACCTAACGTGTAAGTTCCATAGACCTTGGCCTTACACACAAAGAAATGATAAATATCATACCACGATGCACATGATAGTGATCAAGTGCAAGAACCATATCATTTCACTTTACACATATGATGTTTGCATCTTATATTGCTTATTTGTCGTTTTAGTAGCATTATAAGATGATCCCTCATTTAAATGTCAATATAAAAATGTGGTATTCCTTAGTATGCACTGTTCTATGGATTGTTGTTTCAAGGCATCACGTGATGATCGAGTGTTTTTGACTCTACACTTTCATACAACAGGTGTAAGACAGTTTTACACACGCGAGTACTAAGGTTCTTACTTGACGAGCCTAGCATGTATAGACATGGCCTCAGAACATGGACCTAAAGTTTAAGCATGATTCATATAGTTGATATGATGCCCATATTTATGCTCGCCTTTGACACTACACCGACTCACATGATGATCGGACTTGGTGTAGTGGATTTGGTTCATGTAATCACCAAAAATACACGAGGGGTGTTGTTTTCGAGTGGTAGTTTATTTCTAATTTGTATTAGTTGAACTCAATCTATCATAAACTTAGTCTAAACTTTATAAATTCTATTGTAGATTGTACCACCTACTTTTAATTTCAATGTGTGCATGGAGAAAGAGAAACTTGCAGCAAATGGTAGAAACTTTACCAATTGGGCCATGAATTTGAGGATTCTCCTCAATGCTTCACAAAATCAATATGTTCTAGAAGCGTCGCTAGGCCCCCCACCATCTCCTGATGCCCCAAACGAGGAAAAGAACATCTATTTGACTCATTAGGAGGACCACAACTTAGTTCATTGCGGCATATTGTATGGGCTAGAGCCAGAACTTCGATAGCGTTTCGAAAATGGCAATTCCTTTGATACAATGGGTGAATTGAAAATGATTTTTGATACCCCATGCTGTCGTAGAGAGTTATAATGCTTCTGAAAATTTCTTTAGCTGCATGATGGAAGAGAACGGCTCCGTTAGTGAGCATGTACTCAAAATGTCTGGGTACACCGATAGGCTTGTGTCCTTGGGAATAATGATTCCCATATACTTAGGCATACATCATGTTCTCCAATCTCTGCCACCTAGCTACAAGAGCTTCATGATGAATTTAACATGCAAGGCATGAAGAAGTCTCTCCCCAAGCTTCTGTCAATGCTTAAAACTGCAGAAGTGGAGATCGGGAAAGAGCATCAAGTGTTGATGATCAATATGACCACCAGTTTCAAGAAAGATAAGAAGGGTAAACAGAAGGGAAAGAAGGGCGGCAAATCTGTTGGCGTGCTTGAAAAGAAATCCCGAGCTGGCCCTAAGTATGATACCAAGTACTACTATTGCAAGGGGACTAGCCATTGGAACTGCAACTACCCCAAGTATTTGGTGGGCAAGAAGGCCAGCAAGGCAAACAAAGGTATATGTGATATACATGTTATTTATGTGTACTTGACTAGTACTCGTAGTAGCACCTAGGTATTTTATACTAGATCAGTTGCTAATATATGTAACTCGATTCAGGGGCTGCAGAACATGCGACAGCTAGCAAGGGATGAGGTCATGATGTGTGTCGGCAATGGGTCAAGAGTTGATGTGATCGTCGTCGGAACGCTGCCTCTCCATATGCCGTCAAGATTACTGATAAATCTAAATAATTGTTATTTGGTGCATGCACTGAGCATGAACATTGTATCCGGATCATGTTTGATGTGAAGTGGTTATTCATTTAAGTCTGAAAGCAATGGTTGTTTGATTTATATTAATGATATCTTTTATGGTCATGCACCTTTGATGAATGGTTTATTTTTGTTGGATCTCGATAATAGTATTACGCATATTCATAATGTTGATGCTAAAAGGATTAAACTTGATAATGATATATCTGCATATATGTGGCACTGCCGTCTAGGTCATATTGGCATTAAACGCATGAAGAAACTCCATTCTAATGGACTTTTGGAATCACTTGATTTCGAATCATTTGATACATGTGAGCCATGCCTTATGGGCAAGATGACTAGAACGTCATTTTCCGGTTCAATGGAACGGGCGACAGATTTATTGGAAATAATACATACTGATGTATGTGGTCCAATGAGTGTGTCGGCGTGTGGTGGATATCTTTATTTTGTTACTTTCACGGACGATTTGAGTAGATACGGGTATATCTATTTGATGAAACACAAGTCTGGAACCTTTGAAAAGTTCAAGGAATTTCAGAATGAAGTGGAAAATCATTATAATAGAAAGATCAAATTTCTGCGGTCTGGCCATGGTGGAGAGTATCTTAGTTACGAGTTTAGCGCACATATGAAAGATTGTGGAATAGTTTCACAACTCACGCCTACCGGAACACCACAACGTAATGGTGTGTCGGAACATCATAATCTATGATGTCCCTAACTGACTTGCCACTGTCATTTTGGGGTTATGCACTAGAAACCGTTGCATTCACTTTAAATAGGGAACCATCTAAATCCATTGAAATGACATTGTATGAATTATGGTTTGGAAACAAACCTAAGCTATCATTTCTTAAAGTTTGGGGATGCGATGTTTATGTGAAGAAACTTCAGCCTAATAAACTCGAACCCAAAGTGGAAAAATGCATCTTTATAGGATACCCTAAAGAAACGATTGGGTATTTCTTCTATCACAGATCCGAGGGCAAGGTTTTTGTTGCCAAGAATGGATCCTTTCTAGAGAAATAGTTTCTTGCGAAAGGTGTGAGTAGTCGGAAGGTAGAACTTGAAGAGATTATTGAACCTTCTCTTCCTGAAACGCCGAGTGGGGCAGTGCCAAAAATTGTTCCGGCGTTGACTTCACAGAATGAAGAGGGAACTAATGATAATGATCATGAAACTCCGAAAGAGGACACTACTAAACCTTGCAGGTCAAGCAAAATACGTGCAGCTCCTGAACTGTTCGGAAATCCTGTTGTGAAATTCATGGTTGATGAAATAGATGACCCTGCGACATATGAAGAACCGATGATGAGGCCGGATTCCAACAAATGGCTAGAAGCCATGAAATCCGAGATGGAATCCATGTATGAAAACCAGGTTTAGACCTTGGTAGACTTACCTCACGACCAAAAGGCCGTTGAGAATAAATGGATTTTCAAAAGAAAAACTAATGTTGATGGTAATGTGACCATCTATAAAGCTCGACTTGTTGCAAAGGGGTTTCGACAAATTTAAGGAGTTGCTACGATGAGACATTCTCTCCCGTAGCGATGCTAAAGTCGGTTAGGATTGTGTTAGCAATTGCTGCATATTTCGATTATGAGATATGGTAGATGGATATCAAAACTGCTTTCCTCAATGGTAATATTGGACAAGAGTTGTATATGATACAACCAAAGGTTGTTTTCAATCCTAAGGATGTTGACAAGGTATGCAAACTTTAGCGATCCATCTATGGACTGAAGCAAGAATCTCGAAGTTGGAATCTCCACTTTGATGAGGTGATCAAAGAGTTTGGATTTGTCCAAACTTATGGAGAGGCTTGTATTTACAAGAAAGTGAGTGGGAGCAATGTGGCATTTCTGATATTATATCTGGATGACATATTACTGATTGGAAATGATATAGATTTTTTAAACAATGTTAAAATTTATCTAAATAGCAAATTTTCGATGAAGGACCTTGGTGAAGCGTCATACATATTAGGCATAAAGATCTATAGAGATAGATCAAGACGCCTAATAGGGCTATCACAGAGTGCATACCTTGATAAGATTTTGAAGAAGTTTAAAATGGAAAATATTAAGAAGGGGCTTTTACCTATGTTGCAAGGCAAGACATTGAGTAAGTCTCAAAGTCCGGCTACGGAAGAAGAAAGAGAAATAATGGATAAGATCCCTATGCTTCAGCCATAGGCTCTATAATGTATGTTATGCTATGTACAAGACCGGATGTGGCACATGTTATTAGTTTGACTAGTAGCTACCAATCTGATCCAGGTTCAGAACACTGGATAGCGGTCAAGAATATCTTTAAGTACTTACTAAGGTAATGTTTCTTGTATACGGAGGTGAAGAAGAGTTGGTCGCTAATTGTTATGTCGACGCTAGATTTGACACTAATCTAGATGACTCTAAGTCTCAATCTGGATAGGTATTTATCATGAATGGAGCAAAAGTTAGTTGGAGGAGCTCCAAACAACCTGTGGTGATAAGATCAGTAACGGAGGCGGAATATATTGCTGCTTCGGAAGCAGCGCAGGAAGCGGTTTGGATGAAGGAGTTCATAACCGAACTAGGTGTGGTTCCTAGTGCATTGGAACCAATGGTGATATATTGTGACAACAATGGATCCATATCCAACACCAAGGAACCAAGGTCTCACAAGAATTCCAAGCATATTAAGCGCCGGTTTCACTCCATCCACGAGCATGTCAATGATGGAGATATAAAGATTTGTAAAATACACATGGATCTCAATGTAGCAGATCCGTTGACTAAAGTTCTCCCTAGGGCAAAAGATGTTCAACACCATAACTCCATGGGTGTTATATTTATCACTATGTAACTAGATTATTGTCTCCAGTGCAAGTGGGAGACTAAAGGAAATATTCCCTAAGAGGCAATAATAAAGTTGTTATTATATGTATTCCAAGTATATGATAGATGTTTATTTTACATGCTATAGTTGCATTAATTTGTAAATGTTAATGCATGTGTGTTTGATAAACAAATAGAAACTTCCTAGTTATGTATCTCTTGTAAACTAGCTCGTTGATTAACAAGATGATCAAGGTTTTCTGATCATGGACATTGCATGTTGTTAATAACAAGGTCACAACATTAGTGGAATGATGTGATGAAAATTCATCCGAACTATAACATTACGATCAAAGTCATTATGTTTATATTGCTATAACATCATACCAAGTAATCCTAGTCCTTAAACCATGAGATCATGTCAATCACTAACACTGGAAGAGTATCTTGATAATATCAAATTTCACACCGTGAAAGGGTGACTATAAAGGTGGGTTTAGTGCTACGAAGGTGGTATGTAGAGGCACATGAATCAAGAGTGGGATTTGTCCATCCTGATGACGAATAGATATACTCTAGGCCCTCTCGGTGATATCATATATAGCTAGCTTGCAAGCAAGTGATGTGATCACTAGAATGTTATATCACAGGAACGAGAAAAGAGTGCATGCGGTAACGGGATCAAACTAGGTATAGAGATACCGATGATCGAATCTCGGACATGTAATATATCAAGAGACAAAGGGATTTAGTTACTAGCGTTAAAGGTTCTCACCATCATAGAAGTCATCGTTGAATGTGTGGGAGTCAGTATGGATCTCCAGGTCCCACTTCTGATTATTGATCTGAGAGGGGTCTCAATCATGTCTGCATTATTTGCGAACCGTAGGGTGACACACTTAAGGGATACCAACACCATTTGGAGAAAATATTTTCTAGACGAAAGAATTGCAAAGCGCTAGAATTATTTCAGTAGACACCAGAATTGTTTCAGGTGAAATTGCTGAAATTGGTTCTGCATGTGATATTGAAATATTGCAGGGGGTTTTATGTGAATGTTTTTTAATTAAAGTAATTAACAAAATTCTGAATAAAATAAATAAAAGAGTTTTATTAAATGAGAGTTGCATTAAATTTGGTGGAAATTTAATGCATGTGAGTGGGAATTTTAGTGGAGGCAAATTTGATGTGAGTGGAGCTTCACCACATGAATGTGGAAGAGGTGGGGGCACATCCTCTTGGCTGCCGGTGTAACATCCTAATTTCAACAACCCTGATTAGTTGTTCAGAATAGAAAAATCAGGGGGAACAAAAAATTTTTCTTGTGTTTTATTGCAATGCTTGCTTGTTGCTTGTTTGCACTTGTGCTTATGAAGTGTATCTTAGGATACTCCTTACCTCAACCTCAGTTGGCAAAAGCTATTTATCAAAACTATCTTGGCTTACTTTACATATTCTCAAACGTTCTGGCATTCCAAAAAACAGGATCCAAGATGTCTATGAAACCAAAACTATTTTAGTATCTTCCATTGATAAAACTATGTAGAGATATATACTACAATCTCCTTATGTTTTCAAGACAGAGCACTCAACTAATCTTATCTCTAGCTTTACCAAAACCTCCTTTCAAAGCATTTGAATTCTACTCTTGGTAGAGATACCAAGAACTCTCATCTTATTCAAAACTCAACCTCTTCAAAATGCCCCAACATTACCCTAATCTAGGCTTGATGGTAACCTCATTAGTGGTTAAGATTAGTATATAAGATGAGTTGCCTTGATCTGTTGTCTGATGAGTTGCCTTGACCTACTGATTGACTTGCTTGCCTAGGAAGTAGTATGAGCTGCTCTAGGAGCTCATCACTAGGATCAAGATATTTCCCAATCATCAATCCCTAAGAAAGAAAGGAAACCTTGTTATGATCCCTAGCCACTAGGTGATCATCTAAAACCCTCAACCAGATCCATTCTGAGGATCTCCATTCTTGATGTTTCCAAGTCCATGAAGACCAATATCAAGCTAGGATCTTTTCTACTCACTCTACACTTCAATATCATCCCTTTTGTAAATCTCGGATACCTTGGAACTCCTCCAAGAACATTCCCTCTCATACTCTAGTCAAAATCCTCAAAACTGCCAATTTGGCAAAGTCTAGAAACAGTTCCAACATCACCTTTTTGAATGCCTCATTTTCTCAAACCCTGTGAATTTTTGGAAATGCACTTGAACCATATTGTTAACCATCCTAAGGAATACCAAGGACCACCTTGTCCTCTGGTTATATCCTCCTCCAACCCACTTGTCCATGATGGTTTTGTAGACAAGAAAATAACATTTCCTGCAAAACTAGTCATCATGCCTACCTTGCTAGAAGCTCACACCCTCATCCATTCTCCTATGTACCAACTCTCTACATGGTTGTGATCTACTCTTTGATGTATATCAGAACCTACCTCACTTCTTCCAAGTGGACCTTTGAGCTTAATAAACCCACTTGGTTTAGAAGGCTTCAGGACACTTTCTGCATGGCAGCTTTAATTTCAACAAAGTTTGCCATCACTTCTAGATCACCTCAAATGCTCTAAATTCAAACTCCTCCTGCCATGGTCATCAATATGACTTGGTCTACCTATTCATCTATCCCTTGCACCAAGGTGAGCTCTGAGCTCCAAGATGCAAGCATGTTTTGGTGGCATAAAAATAACACCACCCTAGATCACCAACTCCTTGCTTTCCAGCTTATTCAAGTTGGAATCTCATTCCCCAAGGTTGCAAATGCTTTCTACCTCTTGTATACTCCCTCCATCTTGATCACCAAGATTTATCAATAATTATCCATAATTATTGAGGCCCCAAAGCTATTTAATTTCTTAAATAGTTAAAATCTCCAAAACCCTCTCCATAATGGAAAGTTTGGTTTTTACCAAACCACCTCCCCAACTTTTGACTCATGTGAGCCCCACAAATCATATCCTATCTTTCCAGCTCAAAAATATATATTTTTGAGAAGCTTTATTATTTTCTTTTTGCCCTCTTTCTTAAAAGGCTGAATTGGAATAATAATTGTTCTAAATACTTTTGGTCCCAATAAATCTTGGGAAAATTCCCCTAAGTGTGTATTCACATTTGGGACCCTTCCACCCCAAATTCCATCTTTGCCCAACGGAAATTTATCAAATGATCATCTAGAAATCACTTCTGTCCTTTTTGTGTAATTGATTTTAAGAGGACTTAAACGCTTCTGAAAAATCCCAAATAATTCCTAGGAGTCTACCTTGACCTCATCTACCTACCAGTACCATTTTCTCCTCAGGTCCAATGTGACATTTCGGACTTCCTTCACAACCATCTATTAGATCAATAATTGTCCATTAAGCAAACCACCACTCTAAGCACTTCCATTCGCCAGCAAATCTTGATCAATGTTTCTCCCTAACACCATGACACGTCCTTGGTTGGCCACCATTTCAAGATCCACCTCAACAAATCCTCATTTTCCCTTGCAATAGTAGAAAGAAGGAGAAATAAACCCAATTCTTACAAGAATCAACCTAAGCTAATTACCACTGATGCCACCCCCTCTCCCTCTGGTCTAGCACGACCAAATACCAGCAATACCCCTCTCCACCTCCCCCTGGACCAATCCTTGGCCAGCATTGCTCACCCCCTTATCCTAAGGGTAATTTACCCCATCTGGTCCTCCCCCTTGGTATAAAGGCCAGCAGCCACTCTAGCCAGTCCTCTGCCCCCTCATTTGCTCCCTCTCACTCCGACTTGTCTCCCCCGAGCACCACACCCCCTCCCCTGCTCTGTGCTGCCTGAGGAAGATGAAGAGGAGAGCTTCGGCCTCCTCACCAGATCGAGAAAGGCTCTCTCCCTCCTCTCCTTTCTCTCTGCATGTCAGCCCATGTGATCTCCTTGCTCTCCTGCATCTAACGGTGCCCTCCTTTTTGACTAGGACCCTCTCCTCCGTCGTCGGTGTTGAGCTCCGACGAGGTCGCTCTCGGTCGCCGTCGCCCGCGCTGTTTCCAGTGGTCCTCCGTCGTCGTGTCGCCCACCGATCTACTCGCCGTCATAGACCGCGTCGTCCTGCACCATCCCCGACCGTCCCCGAGCCCTCTGGTGAGCTCCCGCCTCCCCGCTCCGCTACTGCTTAGGGTTTCGCCGCCGGCGTTCTGTCCCGCGTAGACGACGACCCCAAGCCGTCCTATACCGCTCTGGCGCTCTCGCTCGCTGACAGCGGGCCCCGCTCGTCAGGTTCGATCGCCCCCTCCTGCGTGTCGTGTTGCCTCGCCATGGGCCGAATCCTCCTCTACAGCCCAGTAGTTTCCCAGATCTGGCCCATCGCACTCTTTTCCTTTTTCCTTTAGCATATCCATTTATTCCAGAGAAGTTTCTGCTAGGTTTAAATCCAAATAAAATGGTAAACCTAATCCAAATGCCTAGATCCAAATTTCTGGTGGTTCTCTGGTGTTTTCTCAAACATGCAGAGGCAACCCCATGTCCAAAATAATTTTCTCTAATTACTAATAATTATTGTACTAGAATGTATCGCGTACACTAATTATTTTTCCACAGGGAGTTTTACAATTCCATTTGTGTTGAACCAATGATCTACTGGAAGGTATTTGAAATACCTATCATCCAGCATAAACTTTAGGTCAAGGTGAACTGTCTTCTGCCCTTAACAAAAATAACAAATCTAGCAAATTTCTATCTTAAATAAAATCCTAAGGTCTAACCAAATGTGGTATTGACCTGATTCCAATTCCCAGTACCTCATGTCCTCAGTATGTACCAAGCCCCAGCAGTTCAGAATTTATTGAGCACTAGTTGAATTTTAGTGAATTAAATACTTCTGTGATGGGTATTTTCACTAAATAAATGACTCCTCGAGTTTGACAACTCCAAACAGAGTGAAACCAATTTCTACAGAAAGGTATTCTAAATACCTAGAACATGCCCTTGGAACCAACTCAATATCTCTTGTAGTGTTCCTCTGGTAATAAAAATAAGAATCATACAGAGCTGTCTTTGGGAATTTCCTGAGGGCATTTTGATAATTATTTTAAACCAATTCCAACTCTGGGTGGTTCAGTACATCAATTAATACCAAACAATCCAAGGAAATAATTTTTGCAGCTCCAGAACTTTTCTGGTGAATTATCTCCTCAAACTAGAGTTTAATCCACTATAACAAGCATAATTAATTCTAGAAAATTGATAACCAAGTGAAACCACTTGTGTTGGTTTTGCTTTGACAAGACCCATCAGAGGATATCACTCTTGCACATTAACATCCCACTGACCATAGATCCATAATCCAGGTCCCTTGTATCTATCCTAGGCAACTACCTTCCAAGAGAAAACCCCTAGTGGCAATCTTGTAAATTCCACTACCCATATCCAACTTCTCCAAAAAATTCCAAGTCCAGTAGTATTTCTCATGTTTGTTTTCGGTATGGTTTGATGTTGTATGCCTTGTATTGATTGTGGTATTGTCTGCTTGCATGTGTACCCGATGACGACGATTGTGTGAGTGTCTGACGACAAGAAGGAAGGGATTTTCTTATTATATATTTGGATATTTTTGGCCATCTGAAGAAGTCCAGGGACTTATTGCTGATCACAGGCAAGCCACCATTCCCGAACTCTGATATATGTCGTACTCTCTTTTACATGTTTATATCTTCTCTATAAATTACATTATCTACCTGCATGTCTTGTTTTACAAATGCTGCGGTAGTAACTTGGCTCCTCCAAGTTATGATTTCGTGTCCTTCAAGACACCACCCCGATGAAGCCATCATATTATCCCCTTTAGACCGAGAGCACGATGGTTAGCATCCTACCTCCTTAGAAACCCCGGTTTGGAGAAAACAAACTATTTTGGGGATTTACCCCACCAAAAATGTTTCAAAAACCATTTTTAAAACCCTAGGAGGAGGCATCGTTCCTAGTGCAGGTTTTAACAAACGAAATGGTGATGAAGAACCGAGAAGATTTGATGGGATATTCTATGCCTTTACTGGAACAATTTTTATCCACGCAACCACATTACCCTAGGTTGCTAGGGCTTAACTCGTAGTTTGTCCGTATTAGCCGAGGAAACTTCTACCATGCTTATAGGGAGAAATCCCTGGAATCCTGGGCCGGCGCCCCCAGATCCCGGATCTAACGCATGTTGCTTGCTTCGGCAAGAATGAGCCTAAACAATCAGGAGTCCGGTGCAACAATTGGGTCTCCCGCGGACGGTATGACTTAGGTAGTACAAAAGGAAGAGGAGTCACCAAATTTAAGGTATACGCCAAGTTACGGCTTGGGTATGTGCGTGTACGGAAGGAAGGACTATGGCTGGGAGCCACATACGCGTTGCCGGGGAGATAAACCCAAGAGGAAAAGCATCCCTTTGCTAGTGTAGACAAGCGAAAGGTTAGGCTTGATTATCCGGACCCCCATCTACCATGGTACTGGGCCGTGGTTGTATCCCGGCGGATGTATTGATTCTTGTGGGTAAAGTGTGCAAACTCTGTAGAGTATAACCTATTCGAATAGCCGTGTCAACGGTCAAGGACGGTGTAAAGGTGTTGGCTAGGAGTACCCAGATGGTGCTTGTTTGGGAAACAAGTACTTTGAGGACGAAGGTTCCGGGGGAACCCGAGTTCGAAGGCTTTGTTTTGACCCGTGGGGTCGAAGCTGTCTAAAAAGGGTTTTTACTACAAAAACTGTTTTCAAAACACTTTTTCAACAAAGACATGGAGATCTCTAGATTTATAAAATAGAAGCATGTTTTCAAAACTCTTTTTCAACAAAGATATGGAGATGCCATAATTTGAAAGTTAGTTTAGGCTTTTCAAAAGCAACCCCAAGTAGAGCTATCTCGCCACAGCCATAATTGCATTTCCTTGTTCTTTTATCCCGGTGGTTTTGCGAGTACATTCAAAGTACTCACGACTGTGTCCCTGGATATTTACTTGGCCAGACTTTCAGGAGATTAAGGTGACGTCCATCGAGCTAGGCCGTCTTCCCAGTCAGCCGCCTGTAGGTTGAGGCGCTTTTGGGCTCTGTGCTTTGCGATGTTCCGCTGCTAATGTTGATGTAGCCATAATGGCATCTATGTAAGTCTTGTATTTCATTATGTTTCAGATGTTGTAATGGTACCTGTCGGTTATGTTCCACGGCTCACTGATCATGGGAACATGGAAATATGCATAACATGGATTTCTCGGATGAATAATCCGGGGAGCCCACAGACTTGGTATCAGAGCCATCCTGACTATAGGAGACGTTAGTTAGCCTGGACGTTAGACAGGAAACGACAAACCTATTTTCTAAAAGACAAGGGAGAAAAGATGACTATTTGCAAAAGTGCTTATGTCTTCTCCTCCTCCATTTCAAAAAAAATACTTGAATTAATAGGATTTCATCAGCTTAAAATCCTGCACACTGTCACTAACCTCAACCCCATCCCACAAATCTGCTGCAGATGGCCTCTTTCCTCTCAGAGCGCATCATCGTTGGAAACAGTTTCTGGCCCTTTGAAGAGCAACTTCACAACCTACTGAAGATAGTTAAGAGACTCGCGCCAACTATTGAAGGAAACGAACTTCCTCGTAGTAACACCAATGTGATGCAATGGGTCATCAAGGCTGTGATTCCTTCCCCCGATGAGGACACCTTGCCCACAATCTTCACTTTCCTCGACATAAACTGGGTAGATGGTGTGGTGCGAGCCATACAGCAAATCATGGCACGCCTATGCAAGATCCACGAAGATGAGTTGAAAGACACTCCCTACCACTTGTTTGGAAAGAGAGACGAAGATGGACTCCCCACTTAGTCTTTCCTTACCTGCTGCATCGGGAATCAGTTGGAGAATATGGAATACCTACTCCAACGTTCCCAGGAAGACCTTGACAAGGCCAGACGCGAGAATCTGCTTCTAAAGATGGATATCAACCGACTACGTAGGCGCAAAAGGAGCCTTCAGGCCACCAATGCCCGCTTGGCAAGGAAGCTGATCACTGAAGTACCTCCAACCCCTAAAGACGAGAGCCATGGGACTGACGATGAACTCCCCTTCCTCAATGAGTACTACCCTATCGTCCAGTCACCCGTGTCGACCGAGTCAAAAATCCAACCCTGCACCAGGGGAAGGCACCACTCTCACCTTCACCGAAGACGAGCTGAATATCCCGCAAACCCTAGAGGATCTGCAGTAGTTGGAGACCCCGAAGCTATCCAAGACCCCGCAGATGCACCCTCCGAGTAATCACCCACGTCGCGGTACTCGCCCGTATAGCAATAGGGTAGAGTAATGTATCGTCCCTGAACGTGTTTTGTAAGGCCTACGTACTTTTAGCACCCTCGGGTGCGGATTTGGTTGGTATGTAATGACTTCCTTGATTGCTATGCTTGCTTGAATTATTCCTTTTCCGTGTTTTACCCAAGTCGTTGCATCAGACCCCAACCCGAAACGTCTGCCACCAACAAGACCTCCCCCAGGATGGCCATGAAGACCGGAAGCTCGAAGAAGGCATGTAGCCGCTGCGGAGACAAAGGACACCAAGCCAACCGATGCTCCGGCCACTGCCCCAACTGCGGAGAACCCCATTCTAAAAAGTTTGCCCAACTCGACTTATCACTTGTTTCCTCTGTGAAGGCCAAGACCATGTCCCTATCAAATGCCCCATATATCCCCTCTTTGGCAATGGCATGTCAACCTCCCGATGTCAGCCTAGAAACATCGTCAACTCGGCTATGACGGAAGAAGAACCTCTGCTTCAGGTGTGGACTACCCAGTCACTTCAGCAGAGAATGCCCCGAGGGTAAGCCCGACAAGACTTCCGCGAAAGAGAAGCTCGAAGACATCCAAGGTCCCCTTTCGCAGAAAAGATGGTCACCCTACCGCTCACTGCCACGCAGCTCAAGACTGAAGAAGTCCCTCGCCCTCCTAGGTGACAGCGCCCCGTGGAAGTAGAGCTCAAGAGAGAAGCCCCTTAACCCACTCCAGGACTCCCGAACGGCAGCAAGTGTAGCCTGTTTTAAACTAGCCCATGTCCCCCTGGAGCGCCGCCTGTGATAATACCCCCCCCCCCCTCTTAAGTCGATGTCCACCACCTTTAGAACCCTCTCTTGTCACCCTCCTAAGAAGTCCCCTATTTGTAACTCTCCGACCTACCCAAGTATAATCCTAAGGGAGGAAGACTGCATCTTTCCCGCAAAAATAGATAATCCCTCTGCCCGACCGTGAGACCCAAAGACACAGCTCATATAGCACAGACTTATCCCAGACTTTACAGACTTGGTCACAGACTTGGATGCAATAACCCACTTAAGAGAAGCGCCATAGACCCTTACAGAAGGACGATCCCTCCCTGCAACCAAGGTTGAAACAAGCTTGACCTCCGAGTTTCAAAAAGATTGAAGTTCAACCTCGCTTCCAGATGTTTCCGTTTGAAGACAAGGTCGACAAGTTAGCCTACAAGCAACACATGGTAATAACTCCGAGACAAATCCCCTAACCTTACTCTCTGGAATCTCGGGACGAGATTCTTTTAAGGGGGAAAGGTCTGTAACATCCCAATTTCAGCAACCCTGATTAGTTGTTCAGAATACAAAAATCAGGGGGAACAAAAACGTTTTCTTGTGTTTTATTGCAATGCTTGCTTGTTGCTTGTTTGCGCTTGTGCTTATGAAGTGTATCTTAGGATACTCCTTACCTCAACCTCAGTTGGCAAAAGCTATTTGCCAAAACTACCTTGGCTTACTTTACATATTCTCAAACGTTCTGGCATTCCAAAAACAGGAGCCAAGATGTATGTGAAACCAAAACTATTTTAGTAGCTTCCATTGACAAAACTATGGAGAGATATATACTACAATCTCCTTATGTTTTCAAGACAGAGCACTCAACTAATCTTATCTCTAGCTTTACCAAAACCTCCTTTCAAAGCATTTGAATTCTACTCTTGGTAGAGATACCAAGAACTCTCATCTTATTCAAAACTCAACCTCTTCAAAATGCCCCAACATTACCCTAATCTAGGCTTGATGGTAACCTCATTAGTGGTTAAGATTAGTATATAAGATGAGTTGCCTTGATCTGTTGTCTGATGAGTTGCCTTGACCTACTGATTGACTTGCTTGCCTAGGAAGTAGTATGAGCTGCTCTAGGAGCTCATCACTAGGATCAAGATATTTCCCAATCATCAATCCCTAAGAAAGAAAGGAAACCTTGTTATGATCCCTAGCCACTAGGTGATCATCTAAAACCCTCAACCAGATCCATTCTGAGGATCTCCATTCTTGATGTTTCCAAGTCCATGAAGACCAATATCAAGCTAGGATCTTTTCTACTCACTCTACACTTCAATATCATCCCTTTTGTAAATCTCGGATACCTTGGAACTCCTCCAAGAACATTCCCTCTCATACTCTAGTCAAAATCCTCAAAACTGCCAATTTGGCAAAGTCTAGAAACAGTTCCAACATCACCTTTTTGAATGCCTCATTTTCTCAAACCCTGTGAATTTTTGGAAATGCACTTGAACCATATTGTTAACCATCCTAAGGAATACCAAGGACCACCTTGTCCTCTGGTTATATCCTCCTCCAACCCACTTGTCCATGATGGTTTTGTAGACAAGAAAATAACATTTCCTGCAAAACTAGTCATCATGCCTACCTTGCTAGAAGCTCACACCCTCATCCATTCTCCTATGTACCAACTCTCTACATGGTTGTGATCTACTCTTTGATGTATATCAGAACCTACCTCACTTCTTCCAAGTGGACCTTTGAGCTTAATAAACCCACTTGGTTTAGAAGGCTTCAGGACACTTTCTGCATGGCAGCTTTAATTTCAACAAAGTTTGCCATCACTTCTAGATCACCTCAAATGCTCTAAATTCAAACTCCTCCTGCCATGGTCATCAATATGACTTGGTCTACCTATTCATCTATCCCTTGCACCAAGGTGAGCTCTGAGCTCCAAGATGCAAGCATGTTTTGGTGGCATAAAAATAACACCACCCTAGATCACCAACTCCTTGCTTTCCAGCTTATTCAAGTTGGAATCTCATTCCCCAAGGTTGCAAATGCTTTCTACCTCTTGTATACTCCCTCCATCTTGATCACCAAGATTTATCAATAATTATCCATAATTATTGAGGCCCCAAAGCTATTTAATTTCTTAAATAGTTAAAATCTCCAAAACCCTCTCCATAATGGAAAGTTTGGTTTTTACCAAACCACCTCCCCAACTTTTGACTCATGTGAGCCCCACAAATCATATCCTATCTTTCCAGCTCAAAAATATATATTTTTGAGAAGCTTTATTATTTTCTTTTTGCCCTCTTTCTTAAAAGGCTGAATTGGAATAATAATTGTTCTAAATACTTTTGGTCCCAATAAATCTTGGGAAAATTCCCCTAAGTGTGTATTCACATTTGGGACCCTTCCACCCCAAATTCCATCTTTGCCCAACGGAAATTTATCAAATGATCATCTAGAAATCACTTCTGTCCTTTTTGTGTAATTGATTTTAAGAGGACTTAAACGCTTCTGAAAAATCCCAAATAATTCCTAGGAGTCTACCTTGACCTCATCTACCTACCAGTACCATTTTCTCCTCAGGTCCAATGTGACATTTCGGACTTCCTTCACAACCATCTATTAGATCAATAATTGTCCATTAAGCAAACCACCACTCTAAGCACTTCCATTCGCCAGCAAAGCTTGATCAATGTTTCTCCCTAACACCATGACACGTCCTTGGTTGGCCACCATTGCAAGATCCACCTCAACAAATCCTCATTTGCCCTCGCAATAGTAGAAAGAAGGAGAAATAAACCCAATTCTTACAAGAATCAACCTAAGCTAATTACCACTGATGCCACCCCCTCTCCCTCTGGTCTAGCACGACCAAATACCAGCAATACCCCTCTCCACCTCCCCCTGGACCAATCCCTGGCCAGCATTGCTCACCCCCTTATCCTAAAGGGTAATTTACCCCATCTAGTCCTCCCCCTTGGTATAAAGGCCAGCAGCCACTCCAGCCAGTCCTCTGCCCCCTCATTTGCTCCCTCTCACTCCCACTTGTCTCCCCGGAGCACCACACCCCCTCCCCTGCTCTGTGCTGCCTGAGGAAGATCAAGAGGAGAGCTTCGGCCTCCTCACCAGATCCAGAAAGGCTCTCTCCCCTCCTCTCCTTTCTCTCTGCATGGCAGCCCATGTGATCTCCTTGCTCTCCTGCATCTAACAGTGCCCTCCTTTTTGACTAGGACCCTCTCCTCCGTCGTCGGCGTTGAGCTCCGACGAGATCGCTCTCGGTCGCCATCGCCCGCGCTGTTTCCAGTGGTCCTCCGCCGTCGTGCCGCCCACCGATCTACTCGCCGCTGTCGACCGTGTCGTCCTACACAATCCCCGACCGTCCCCGAGCCCTCTGGTGAGCTCCCGCCTCCCCGCTCTGCCGCTGCTTAGGGTTTCGTTGCTGGCGTTTTGTCCCGCGTAGACGACGACCCTGAGCCGTCCTTTGCGACTTGATCCAACGGCCGACGGCATCCTATACCGCTTCGGCGCTCTCGCTCGCTGACAGCGGGCCTCGCTCGTCAGGTTCGAACCGCCCCTCCCACGCGTCACGCTACCTCATCGTGGGCCAAATCCTCCTCTGCAGCCCAGTAGTTTCACAGATCTGGCCCATCGCACTCTTTTCCTTTTTCCTTTAGCATATCCATTTATTCTAGAGAAGTTTCTGCTAGGTTTAAATCCAAATAAAATGGTAAACCAAATCCAAATGCCTAGATCCAAATTTCTGGTGGTTCTCTGGTGTTTTCTCAAACATGCAGAGGCAACCCCATGTCCAAAATAATTTTCTCAAATTACTAATAATTATTCTACTAGAATGTATCTGGTCCACTAATTATTTTTCCACAGGGAGTTTTACAACTCCATTTGTATTGAACCAATGATCTACTCGAAGGTATTTGAAATACCTATCATCCAGCATAAACTTTAGGTCAAGGTGAACTGTCTTCTGCCCTTAACAAAAATAACAAATCTAGCAAATTTCTGTTTTAAATAAATTCCTAAGGTCTACCCAAATGTGGTATTGACCTGATTCCAATTCCTAGTACCTCATATCCTCAATATGTACCAAACCCTAGCAGCTCAGAATTTATTGAGCTTTGGTTGAATTTTAGTGAATTAAATACTTCTGTGATGGGTATTTTAACTAAATAAATCACTCTTGGAGTTTGCCAACTCCAAACAGAGTGAAACCAATTTCTACAGAAATTTATTCTAAATACCAAGCACATGCCCTTGGAACCAACTCAATATCTCCTGTAGTGTTCCTCTGGTAATAAAAAGAAAAATCATACAGAACTATCTTTGGGAATTTCCTGAGGGCATTCTGGTAATTATTTTGACCCAATTCCAACTCTGGGTGGTTTAGTACATCAAGTACTACCAAACCATCCAAGTAAATAATTTTTGGAGCTCCAGAACTTTTCTGGTGAATTATCTCCTCAAACTAGAGTTTAATCCACTATAACAAGCATAACTAATTCTAGAAAATTGATAACCAAGTGAAACCACTTGTGTTGGTTTTGCTTTTACAAGAACCATCAGAGGATATCACTCTTGCACATTAACACCCCACTGACCAAAGATCCCTAATCCAGGTCCCTTGTATCTATCCTAGGCAACTACCTTCCAAGAGAAAAACCCCAGTGGCAATCTTGTAAATTCCACCACCCATATCCAACTTCTCCAAAACCTTCCAAGTCCAGTAGTATTTCTCATGTTTGTTTGCTGTATGGTTTGATGTTGTATGCCTTGTATTGATTGTGGTATTGTCTGCTTGCATGTGTACCCGATGACGACGATAGTGTGAGTGTTTGACGACAAGAAGGAATGGATTTTCTAATTATATATTTGGATATTTTTGGCCATCTAAAGAAGTCCAGGGACTTATTGCTGATCACAGGCAAGCCACCATTCCTGAACTCTGATATATGTCCTACTCTCTTTTACCTGTTTATATCTTCTTTATAAATTGCATTATCTACCTACATGTCTTGTTTTACAAATGTTGCGGTAGTAACTTGGCTCCTCCAAGTTATGATTTCGTGTCCTTCGAGACACCACCCTGATGACCCCATCATATTATCCCCTTTAGACCGAGAGTACGATGGTTAGCATCCTACCTCCTTGGAAACCCCGGTTTTGAGAAAACAAACTATTTTGGGGATTTACCCCACCAAAAATGTTTCAAAAACCATTTGTAAAACCTTGGGAAGAGTGATCGTTCCCAGTGGAAGTTTTAACAAAAGAAATGGTGATGAAGAACCGAGAAGATGTGATGGGATGTTCTACGCCTTTACTAAAACAATTTTTATCCGCACAACCACATTACCCCAGGTTGTTGGGGCTTAACTCGTAGTTTTTCCGTATTAGTCGAGGCAACTTCTACCATGCTTATAGGGAGAAATCCCTGGAATCCCGGGCCGGCGCCCCCAGATCCCGAATCTGACGCCTGTCGCTTGCGTCGGCAAGAATGAGCCTGAACAATCAGGAGTCCGGTGCAACATTTGGGTCTCCCGCGGACGGTATGACTTAGGTTGTACGGAAGGAAGAGGAGTCACCAAATTTAAGGTATACGCCAAGTTACGGCTTAGGTATGCGCGTGTACGGAAGGAAGGACTATGGCTGGGAGCCACATACACGTTGCCGGGGAGATAAACCCAAGAGGAAAAGCATGCCTTTGCTAGTGTAGACAAGCGAAATGTTAGGTTTGATTATATAGACCCCCATCTACCATGGTAGTGGGCCGTGGTTGTATCCCGGCGGATGTATTGATTCTTGTGGGTAAAGTGTGCAAACTCTGCAGAGTATAACCTATTCGAATAGCTGTGTCCACGGTCAAGGACGGTTGTAAAGGTGTTGGCTAGGAGTACCCAGACGATGCTTGTTTGGGAAACAAGTACTTTGAGGATGAAGGTTCCGGGGGAACCCGAGTTCGAAGGCTTTGTTTTGACCCGTGGGGTCGAAGATTGTTAAAAAGGGTTTTTACTACAAAAACTGTTTTCAAAACACTTTTTCAACAAAGACATGGAGATGTCTAGATTTATAAAACAGAAGCATGTTTTCAAAACTCTTTTTCAACAAAGATATGGAGATGCCATAATTTCAAAGTTAGTTTAGGCTTTTCAAAAGCAACCCCAAGTAGACCTATCTCGCCACAGCCATAATTGCATTTCCTTGTTCTTTTATCCCGGTGGTTTTGCGAGTACATTCAAAGTACTCATGGATGTGTCCCTGGCTATTTACTTGGCCAGACTTTCAGGAGATTAAGGTGACGTCCATCGAGCTAGGCCGTCTTCCTAGTCAGCTGCATGTAGGTTGAGGTGCTTTTGGGCTCTGCGCTTGGTGATGTTCTGCTACTAATGTTGATGTAGCCATAATGGCATCTATGTAAGTCTTGTATTTCGTTTTGTTTTGGATGTTGTAATGGTACTTGTCGGTTATGTTCCATGGCGCACTGATCATGGGAAAGTGGAAATATGCATAACAGGGATTTCTCGGATGAATAATCCGGGGAGCCCACTGCCGGCCATGGGAGGGGCTGCCCCCCCTCTCCTCCCTCTCAAAGCACACCTCCTCATTAACGATCTCTCTCGCCCTCTATAATTATTCCCCCATGGTCCCGGATTAGCGAGATACATGTTCTAGGTGGCATTTTGTCTGGAAGGAGTTGCTGCTTCCGCTGCATCGCTAGAGCAAGGAGGTGGAGGTTGTTCAGTGCCCTAAACGTGTGTGCGATCACGGATGCGTTGCTGAGTTGCGGCGCTAGACTTCTTCTCGATCCGGAGATCGGCAAGCGTTCGACTACATCATCCACGAGTTCAACCTCGTTACACTTTGTCGGTATACAAGGGTATGTTCTCTATGGATGTATATCCACCTGTAGCTTGTATCTAGTAGATAGATCTTGGTGCTTAGTAGTTCCCATCGTAGGAAATTTTTTGTTTTCTATGCTGCGAACCCAACAACTGTGACAACATGGGGTCCATTGCGAATGCGAAGGACCATAGGTCCACTCCACGGCCAAGCGCAAACTCTGTCGTTACCATGTAATAAGAGATTACGTAGCAAAGTGTAACATTATAGTTTGCAAAGTACATACAAATGTGAATGTAGCTGATCCATTCACAAATCCTCTTCCACAGGGAAAGCATGATCAACACCGGAATGCTATTAGTGTTAGATTATTGCTTGATGTAAACTAGTGTAATTGTACTCTAGTGAAAGTTTGAGACTAAAGTAGATATGCCCGAGAGGCCAATAAATAAAGTTGTTTTATTGATATATCTCTAATGTTCATAATAGTTTTGTACCATGTTGTATCTTTATTAAGTGGAAACATTAATACATGTGTGGTATATAAACAACCAGGTCCCTAGTATCCTCTTGTACTAGTTTGCTGGGTAGATGACGATCGAGGTTTCCCGATCATGGACTTGATTCAAACATCAACTGACAACAAGGTCACTTAATGAAGTGATGGACACACCCGACCATAGAATTGCAATGTGATCTAGTCACAATATTCAATGTTGGGCAGTAACGTAAAACTTCGACTGTGAGATCATGTTTAATCACTATCTCCTGTGGCTCATTTGATCACATCAACCACCATGACTGTAACTGAGTTAGTATATGGATACATGAGATCAGGTCTTAGGACAAACCAGGTATCGTTGTGCAAAAGAAATAAGACTCAGCGTCTAAAATGTTTAAGCGAACAAACCAAATTCATGGAATGTGAAGGGATCATCATGTGCTCCCAGATACCGCTGATGGTCATTGATTGGAGAGGTGTCTCGATCATTTCAGAACATTCCTGAACTGTTAGGTTGTCACACTTAAGAGTAGAGACGTTGCGGGTTGATCGACTACCAAAAGAGAAATAGGAAGAGAGAGAAACGGAAGTGTTCCGGAGAGATACCGAAGTGTTTGGAAGATATTCAAAAGTAGTTTTGAATATGAGGAATTAAATAAAATGTATTTAATATTTAGTTCTGAATTAAAATTAAATATAATTATTTAATAAAAGGAAAAATGGAGAACCCCCCCCCCCCTACATGGGCCCTCCCTAGAAGGGAGAAGTCCCAAGAGGGGAGGCGGCTGGGCCAAGGCGCCAAGTGGGGGGCTCACACCCCGCCGGCCACCTTGCTAGGCCAAGGCGCATGTGTGGGGCCCACCCTAGGCCGGCAGCTAGCCCCCTCCCACCTCCTCCAAGGTTTAGTCCCACCCTGGGACTTGGAGGGTGGGAGTGCCTAGATTTTTCCTATATAAAGGGGTGCCAAGCCTCCCCAAATCTCATCCAACAATTGCCCTTTTCCATTCTCTCTCTCCCTTCCTCTCTCCCTCTCGTGCGTGTTCCCAAGTTTGGAACATGCTCCACGAGGCAGAGAATTCTCCACCAACGCACGATGTCGTGCTGTTGGAATCGGTCCGGATCTTCTTCTGCTGCTGTCTTGCTGGACCGAGTCCTGGGAGATGTTTTTTACACTAGATGTGTGTAAAACTCAATGAGGCACTACCGTTAGTGGTGCTAGATGCTTGAAGCCTTCTATACCTTGAGGTCTGATACGCTCGGCTTCATCAGCAACATTTGTGCAGGAACATAATCCAGCGTTCGGTCTTCAAAGGTATGAATATCGTATCCCGCTCATTAATGTACCTCTCCATAGATGGATCTTGGTTTGGTGTGTTCTCATAGTAGGAATTTTTTTGTTTTCTTCCACAAAACCCCTTTAGCTTATGAATCTACTTCGAGGCCATGGATCGTGGTGACCAAGCATTCCTTGGAGCGCATGTTGCACAACAGGGAATCCATGGGGAGAGTGGCAGAATGGGACATGGAGCTATTCGGCTTTGACCTTCATTTTGCCCACACCCAAACTCTTTGGGATATACTTTCCGAGTATCCTCACTATGCCTCATTGACTAGGGTGGCCCACTTCAGGTTAGAGATTTGCTTCACGGGCAGCCCAGTCAGGGAGAAGAGATGGAGTCCAGTCCGGCTACGGGAAGGCCCAGAAGACTTACCGACATAGGCATGTAGTGTTATTTGTAGTTCAAGATGTACTCTATAACCGACTCTTAGTCGTAGCCGGATAGGTCTCTCCTATAAACCCTAGGCCGGATATTTATATAAGCCGTCCTAGGACAAGCCTTTAGGGCACCCCACAATAGTCTACAATCTCAACTCGCATAGGCGAAACCCTTGTAACCCATACTCCGGCTCTGCCGTATTACTGGATTGCTAGGAGGAGTAGGATCCGTCCAAAGCCGGTGGATTTGAACCTGGGTAAACTTGTGTGCTCACCGTCCTAGAACACCATACGTCTCTGATGACCCACAAGTATAGGGGGTGTATCACAGTATTTTCGATAAGAAAGAGTGTTGAACCCAACGAGGGGCAGAAGGTGTTGACAAGTGGTATGGATCAGGAATTCTCTGTAAATACTTAGCAAACGGATTTTTAGAGTTTTTTATAATGCAGATAAATGAAGTACGAGCAAATAAAAGACAATAATAATAAATGAAGAAAGTGGCCCAATTCTTTCTTTACCAAGGACAAGCCGGTTGTATTACTTAAGATGAACAAACGTTCTTGAGGACACATGGGAATATTGTAAAGTGTTTTCGCTTCATATAGTTGATTAATCTTCTTTACTTGGATAAGTGTTGTGCGCGTCAACATATGCTAATGTACTGACCTTCCTAGGACTAATTTATACTTGTGATTATACCCCTTGCAAGCATCCGCAAATACAAGAAAGTAATGAAGATAAAAACCTAACCACAGCCTTAAACTTTGAGATCCTACACTCCCTTGCGCAAAGGTTTCCTAACGGGGGTTCAGGTTTCTGTCACTCTGGCAACCCCGCGATTAGTAGCCAAATACACAATGCATTCCCCTAGGCCCTTAAAGGTGAATTATCATGTAGTCGACGTTCACATGACACCACTAGAAGAATAACACCACAACTTAAATATCAAACCATTGAATCTTTCTCAACACAATTCCACTACTAACAACATGACTTCTCCCATGTCCTCAAGAACTAAATGAACTACTCACGAGACATCAGATGGATCAAGATCAGAGATGAAATAATGATAAGTAACAATCTGAACATGAATGATAATTCAATGGTTCCACTGAATAGCATCAACTACAACAAGTAATCAACACCGGGAATGTTTTCCCTAAGAACTATGCAAGATTCAACCCAATTATTATAGCGGTACGGAGTCCTGATGATGATGCTCATGGAGATGATGGTGGTGATGATGGTGATGATGATACCGATGAACTCCAGCTTGATGACGGTGTTGATGGCGACGATCTCCCCTCTCCGGGAAGGAAGTACCCCGGCAGATTTCTTCCTACCGGAGAGCTCTTTATCTCTCTATAGTTTCCGCCCGCAGAGGTGGGGGAACCTTTCTATGGTCCCTCCCCAAGTCTTAGGGTTTTGGAGGATTATATACACCAAAGAGCAGAGCCAGAGGTGGGCCAGGGTGGCCACACCACCTGGTGGCACGGCCTAGGGTGGCCCGTGCCAGGGGGTGGTGTGGGCCCCTTGTGGCCCATGTCCGCTCCCCCTTCTGGCTTCCTTCGTCTTCTGGAAAAATAGGATTTTCCATGTATTTTCTTGGATTTTCTGATCTTCGTAAATTTCGCCTCCAAACAGTGCCTTTTCCATCAGAAACCTGACTTCAGTGGTCCATCCTCCAAAAGTCATCAACCATGCAAAAATAGATGAAATAACATAAGTATCATCTCTTAATATGAAATATATCAATGAATAACAGTAAATTATGATATAGAATAGTGATGAAAAATGGACGTATCAATCCCCCCAAGCTTAGACTTCGCTTGTCCCCAAGCGAAAACTGAGCTCAATAAACATGACCTCAGGTTTATGGAGTGAAGTGTCGATAAAAGAATACAAACAAGAAGCATCACATTCATCAATACACAAATCATAATAGAAAACAACTCACTATTATATAACTTAACTTGCAATAGGTAAAGGAAACACAATAAAGATACACAAAGTAAATCATAATTGGTAATGGAAAAGTTTGTTCTTGGTCAAAGAATGGTTAACAATTTGTAGGAGTTCAACCATAATGGGGTTTTCAATGATAGCTTTCAAATTAGTATTCACTAAGATAAGAGCAATGTGCAAAACAAGGAACATAAGAAACATGATTGAATAAATCATCATATGAATGAATGAAACACAACAACTCAAATACTTGCTTGAGATAGAAAGGAATAGGTGTACTGACTCAACTAAAAAGTAAAAGATAGGCCCTTCGCAGAGGGAAGCAGGGATTTCAAGTTTCATAAAGAGCTTCCAAAAATTATGGTACTTATTAGCTTTCAGCTCTCATTACCCCTATCATAAGCATCTTTAGGTGATTAAGGTTAAAGTGAACAAATATGAGGATATGCTTGACAAGTTATAAGTTGAAAATCTCATGCCCCTTGCTTACGAGTACCGTTCCTCATGCTACTCAACTTTAGTCACAAGTAAGTTCTTGTCATTGTAAGTACATGTGTATCATAGAAAACCGCCAACGGGGTACCCCTTGCCGATGATATAGAAGCTTCCCCATATCAAAATGACAAGGCAAGCAGACAATGAGCATCTCAGCGATCCTTTTATTTGCAATTTGCATACGGTTTTCCTTTTTTCCTTTTTTTTATTTAGGATGCTTCATAGATTACTCACTATGGCTATGCTGCACGTTTACACCATGATTAGGCATGGCTTCGACTAGCCGCCCAGGCGTTTCTCTAACACATATACGAACTCCATGGGCCTTACAAGCTCCCCTTTCATTTCACACCGCAGGGATCCATAAGCAAAATAACATGATATCAACTAATAAATTGCATTGCTGAAAGCATTCCCCATGGTAACATGGTTCTGCTAATTCACAACATACAAAGCGCAAGCATATATGCAACATAGATGGGAACAATGGTTCAAGTTTATTAAGTGCAAGAAAGTAAAGTGTGCCATCAAGTTCGTGAGAGCTTTAATCACTAATTTTCACATAACAAATTTAATTCGGAAGGTATATAAAAACATGAATTTACTTGGAATAGCAATAATGCTAATAGGTAGGTATGGTGGACACAAATGGCATAGGTTTTGGTTTAAGGATTGGATACACGAGAAGCATTCCCTCTCAGTACAGGTTTTTGGCTAGCAAGGCTAGGTAGCAAGCATAAGAGTTGAAGGAAACAAACAAACATACAAATGATAAAAAAGCATGCAATCTTCCTTGGAAGCACAAAAGATCTTAACTAGAGAATACTAAGCTTATGAGCCAATCAAGAAAGAAAGATGATGAAATTATATTTCTTAAAAGTACTTTTCTCTTTTTCATTCAATTCTCAAATAATGTTGCTACTGACCAGAGCCAGGTTTGCCAAAACCAACTAAATTTACTTAATGATCCCAAAGTGATACCAATACTAACAACAAGCAATCATATAACAGAAATTGCAAACTAAAATAAGATGTGCAAAAGGTAAATGATAGAACTTCACATTAATATTCCATAACGAAAACTTCACCAAGGGATACATAGATAACTAACTAGAGGGGAGATAGTTCCACAATGTAAACCATCATATATGATAACTTCCCTATTCATGATATGACTCTACTGAAAAGGTAAAAAGATAAAGGATAATGATATGATACCGTGGCACTCCCCCAAGCTTGGAACAAACCAAGGGGATGCCAAAACCTGATGACGAATTACTCCTTCAGTGGTGGTGGTGTTCTCTTGATGATATTTTCAATCAATTCCCTCAAATCCTCAATCTCGAAGGTGAGAGTACGAATCAACTCCGAATTGTGCTCAATGCGGTTCATGATCATATCGGGCTGTGAATCCCATCTCTTGCGATTCTTTCCCCACTCTTCCTCCTTGAAGTATTCTTTTCCTCCATGGTTAGAATGAGGCATATCCCAATTGGAGGGTAATTTTTCCTTGGGCATATTTTGGAATTGTTGCTCATGAATAAGGGTATGGAAGGGATTCTTGGTGCGTGGAGGAGGTGACCGTGAAGCCATGCAATGAAGCGGAACCTTCCCTCCAGTGGACATCTGTGCAGTCCTTTTGAACTTCGCAGGATTCGCCACCACTCCAATGCTTGCAATGGTGGTACTCGTGTGCAGATGTTGGTATTCCTTTGCCTCCTCTTCAACTTCACTCTTGATCTCCTCCTCCAGCTCACAGTCTTGGAGATCATCTTCCGCAGGCTCCTTGCCCTTATCGTTGGCGGAGACCATTGTGCCTCTAAACTTTGAGAATAGTTCCTGACACAAACAGATCGAAACAAAAGCACGACGAGAACACGATATACGAACCTCGAGAGATCCGTGTGATTATATATTTCAAAGTTTTACAACCAAAGGAAAGTACTGAGAGAAAACGGGTCGAAGACGGGATCTGGGGTGGCCACACCCCCTGGTGGCATGGCCAGGTGGGCCCATACCACGGGGTGGTGTGAGCCACCCGGGCTCCATTTCCGTCCCTCCTTCGACCCATAGTCTTCCCTGTTAGATAAAAACTGCAAAAATATAAATTGACAGATTCTTCGCGGCCCTTTTCTTACCAGAACCGCTACCTATTTGAAAACGGACTCTGCAAGTTTCTAAATTTGGTCTTTTATAAAAATTTCTGGAGTCACCATTTGAATAATATCACTATCTTCTTCTTCATAAACATATTGCTTGAGTCTTTTGACCATTCACCATCTCGTTACACCATTTTCTCCTACAACTTGGAAATTTCTTTCACACAATTCTTATTAGCAACATTAGTGCATGCAAGATAATAAACCTTTAGGTTCAATTTTAACTGAAATCCATCAAAACATAAGCTACTGAAACAACTCCTCTCAAAATCCCAAAAGGAATTCAAAAAGGAAATCAATTTAAGAGGCAAATGCAGAAATAGCAGAAATCTGTCAAAATAGACCAGCAGGTAAAGATCAACTTTTTCGAAAATCTTATGTTGCTCAAATCAGAAAGTGCAAAACTAACGAAAGTTAAATAATAACCTGGGGCATGCATAAAAACATTACAGATCAGTACGACATTCTGGGATTTTTCACTAATTTTTACAATGAAGCACAAAAATCTGTTTTAGGACAGCAACTTCCCCAAATATTACTTCTCACTCAATAGAGGCTGATATTGACACAAAAACCAAACAAAAGGATAAGGAGAGGCTATTGCAGAAGCAATAAATTCCAAGACTCAAATAAACAAAAACAAACTGAAAGCAAAAATATATTGGGTTGTGTCCCAAAAAAACTCTTTCTTTATATACATTAAGATGGGCATGATGATTTTAATGATGCTCACATAAGAATATGAATTGATGTAAAAGAGAGCATCAAGAAGAAAATATACACATGTTTAAGTCTAACCCACTTCCTATGCAAGGGAATTTTGTAAGAAAATAAATTATTGAAACCAGAGGCTACTAGCATAGAAAGGCAAAACAAGTGCAACATAAAAACTTTCAGCATAAAGCGAGGAAATTTAATATTATTGAGATGCATAAGAACAATTTTCCCTCTTCCATAGTAACTTTCAGTATCATGCATAAATTTAATGATATAATTATCACATGAACCATTGTAGCAATGATCACTTATTCTAATAGAAAACACAGGGACACTAGCTCTCCTAACACTACTTTGTGAAACAATATTAGAAGTATCCTTACAGAGGATAGTGTGTCCATCTTCTACATATTTAGTGACAAAGTCTTTCACAATTGCTACTACAGGTTCAACATCTATTTGTTCATCAGGTTCCACAGCTTTATTAGTACTTTTGTTGACCATACTTGCTATCATAGAATGTTCCTTTACCTTAATAGGGAAAGGTATTTTCTCAATGTAAGGTTTGGGTAAAATATGATTAGTAGTATAAACTTCAGTATCTCTTGCAGGAACACAATTAACAATATCTTTATATGGCTCATGATACTTATTCCATTTCTTTTTAGGAATTTCAATATAAGAAGCAAAAGCCTTAAAATAATTTGCAATACTTTGAGAATCAAGACCATAAGCATTACTAATATTATGAAAGTCATCAGTTCCCATAAAAGATTTAATGCATTCATAATCATAATTTATACCTGACTTTCTTCCTTTATCATTCTCCCATGCTTCAGCATTGTCTTCAATATGGTCTAGAAGATCCCATTTAGCTTCTTCTTCCATGCGTGTAAATCATCGAGCACAAGAAGCATCCAAGAAATCCTTATCATGAAGAGAAAGCCTTGCATAAAAGTTATTGATCATTATATTGTTAGGGAGCTCATGAATAGGACATTTGAGCATTAGTAACTTCAATCTCCCCCAAGCTTGAGATGTACTCTCTCCATCACAACGCTAAAATTTGTATATTTGATTCTGATCTTTGCGAATCTCACTAGGAGGATAAAATTTGGAATAAAAGAAGGTACAACTTCCTCCCATTCAAGAGATTGACCATTCTTCAGCAGCTTATATCATTCCTTAGCTCTTCCTTTTAGTGATAATGAGAATAACTTCTTCTTGACTTGATCTGTTGTAATACCTGCACGCTTGAACACCCCGCATAATTCGTGTATAAAGAGCAAATGATCACCGGGATGGACAGTTCCATCTCCAAAACAGTAGTTATCCATAATACGATCAATAATTCTTGTAGGTATCTTAAAAGTATCATTTTCAGCAGGTGGTGGTTCATCTACTAACTTAGCAGTGGTAGCAGCATTACAAAATAAGAAACTAAGTGAATTATCCATATTAAAATAAAGTTACTAATAGAAATAAACAATACTCACAATAGAAGTTTCCTTTACTAGTTCCAATCTTCAATAGCGCTTCATTCCCCGGCAACGGTGCTAGAAAATAGTCTTGATGACCCACAAGTATAGGGGGTGTATCGCAGTATTTTTGATAAGTAAGAGTGTTGAACCCCACAAGGAGCAGAAGGTGTTGACAAGTGGTATGGATCATGAATTTTCTGTAAATACTTAGCAAACGGATTTTTAGGGGGTTTTGATAATGCAGATAAATAACGTACGAGAAAATAAAAAACAATAATAATAAATGCAGCAAGTGGCCCAATCCTTTCTTTAGCAAAGGACAAGCCAGATGTATTACTTAAAATGAACAAACGTTCTCGAGGACACATGGAAATATTGTCAAGTGCTTTCGCTTCATATAGTTGATTAATCTTCTTTAGTTGGATAACTGTTGTGTGGGTGAACCTATGCTAATGTACTGACCTTCCTAGGACTAATACATACTTGTGATTATATCCCTTACAAGCATCCGCAAATACAAGAAAGTAATTAAGATAAAACCTAACCACAGCCTTAAACTTTGAGATCCTACACTCCCTTGCGCAAAGGTTTCCTAACGGGGGTTCAGGTTTCTGTCACTCTGGCAACCCCGCGATTAGTACGCAAATACACAATGCATTCCCCTACGCCCTTAAAGGTGAAGTATCATGTAGTTGACGTTCACATGACACCACTAGAAGAATAACACCATAACTTAAATATCAAACCATTGAATCTTTCTCAACACAATTCCACTACTAACAACATGACTTCTCCCATGTCCTCAAGAACTAAATGAACTACTCACGAGACATTAGATGCATCAAGATCAGAGATGAAATAATGATAAGTAACAATCTGAACATGAATGATAATTCAATGGTTCCACTCAATAGCATCAACTACAACAAGTAATCAACACCGGGAATGTTTTCCCTAAGAACTATGCAAGATTCAACCCAATTGTTATAGCGGTACGGAGTCCTGATGATGATGCTCGTGGAGATGATGGTGGTGGTGATGATGATGATGATACCGATGAACTCCAGCTTGATGACGGTGTTGATGGCGACGATCTCCCCTCTCCGGGAAGGAAGTTCCCCGGCAGATTTCTTCCGGCCGGAGAGCTCTTTATCTCTCTATAGTTTCCGCCCGCAGAGGTGGGGGAACCTTTCTATGGTCCCTCGCCAAGTCTTAGGGTTTCGGGAGGATTATATACACCAAAGAGTAGAGCCAGAGGTGGGCCTAGGGTGGCCCAATGTTGGGGGGATACCCCCGGGTAGGGTCACGCTGGGGTATAAAGGCCGAGTTAGCCGATGTTCGGCAAGGTCAAAGCGAATGCTGGTCGGGTCATCTCAAGGCAGGCCGAATCACGGGGTAACCCGGACCTGGGGGCGTTCGCCTAACAATGTCTCATCCGACTTAAGCAGTAAGTCAGAAGTATAGGTTTTACTTGTATGCAGGAACAGATGTGGCCGGATCAACCGTGATCCGGGTCACAGCTAGCTTCTAGGAGAATGAAGGAATCTCGCTGGTCAAAAGGAGCCCCGGTACGCACTGCCTGAGCGAAGCAAGCAAGGACAGGACCACCGAGGCGTGGCCGACAAGGGTGACGACGCCTGTGTCGGCTGACGAGGGCGCCGCAGAGGCTCACGTAGTTAAAGCATGTGTGACGCGGGGGAAAAAGCACCCCGGTCATCTTACTACTTTGGGAGGAGGCATATTCTCAGGAATATGCCTCCACGTATGCCCTAGGCAGAAACCGAGCCTCCCCTATAAAAGGGGGGCTGGGGCTTCTGTAGAAGGGGTTGGTTTTTCTACTATTCAGTTGAGGCTAGGGTTTCAAGTGTGATATGTGGGTGAGAGTAAGAGAGTCCCTTCTTCCTCCTCTCGCCAATACAGCTCTAGGAGCACTTGTAACCTTGGAAGGAAATCAATACAAACCTCTATGTGGAGAATCACTCCATTATCCCTCCCTGGATTCCCCTAGCGTATATTAGTCCCCACATTTAGCCTATCCATGGCATCTACCGTGACACCACCACGACAGTTGGCGCCCACCGTGGGGCTAGCGGCGCTAGCAAAGGTCAAGATCCGGACGGGAAACATCATCGGCACCGGCGAACGCATCGTCTCCGGGCTCATTCAGCGCTTTGGAGCGTGGGATTTCGTCAGCGACAATGCTAGCTGTTTCGGCACGCGCCCTCTTCCGCGCAACGGCCTCTTTGTCAAGCTCGGTGCGCACAAGGTCTACGTTGCTGTGGACGTGTCGGGTGTTCATCCGCGTCACGTCGTCGACGCGGGGGAGCCTCCCCTCACAGTGGCTCCCGGGACGCGTATCGCTCGCTCCCCGGACCATGCAGAAGTGATGATGATTGCGCCAGGTGCAGGCGCGAGCACGGATCCGGCGCCAGATCCGGAGGTAACGCCTAAGGCACAGAGGAAAGGAAGAGGTCCTCCACTAGATAGGCCAGAGAACGTGTTGAGAGAGGCAATGGACAGCTTGGCAAACCCTGTAGTTTCAGCGGTAGATCCGGCTCGTGCGCAGGCCGAGCTGGAAGAAACTAGGCAGAAAATCCTAGAGGGCGCAAAAAAGATAGCTGCGGCGCAGCAGTCGTTGAATATGACGCTGCGCGAGTACGCGAAGGCGAACAAGGTTGACGCTGTAAAAGTGAAGGGGAGAAATATCATGAGCGAGATGAATAGAGAGGGCGATACTAGAATTGAGGTATCAGAAAACTGTTTGTCCGTGGGGCTGCCGAGGTACAGTACCCCGACAAAGAACCTCAGAGCAGCGGATGCAGCTGCATCCGAGTTGGAGGGTCTGACGGGTGAAGCCCGGCAAAGACAACAAGATAGGGTTAACGAGCTGGTTCGGATTGCGAACAGGCAAAACGAGGAACTGCTCAGGGCTAACCTGGAGAGAGCTGGGGCCTCCAAGATCGTCCACTCGGCGGTGGGCAACCCGTAGAAATCCGCTGGAGCCGCATCGTCTCCTCATGGTGGTCCAAGGAGAGAAGAGGTGGTAACCTCGGCCAGACGGAATAAACAGATCGTCCCGTATGACCCGACGCGGGCAGGGAAAGGAAAAGAAGCGCAGAAAAATGATGATCGACAGAGTGTGAGCCGAGGTGAAGCTGGTCGAGGTAACCACGACCAAGGCAATGCCGGTTAAGGGAACGTTGTCCACGGCAATGCCGGACAGCGAAACTCGGCAGGAGCAGGACAACCGCAGCAGCGGAATATACCAAGGCAAGAGCAAAGTGCCGGCTGAGGTATGCAACAGAAAGGCGCTCCACGAGAGCAAGACAGGTATAATGATGGAGACTCGGAAATGGTAAATGCGGGATACCCAAGGATGGACTATCATGTGATAGGGTCAAGGTTGGGGAGCAGGGATTTGATGCCGGATGACGCCAGGTTGAAACTGGATCGACTGTATAGGTCGGAACAAATTGAATGTCAAGGTCCACCGGGTCCAGCATGTTTTGGACCCCGGATCATGAAGGAGCCACCGGTACCCAACTTCCAGCTACCCAGGGGCACGAAGACGTATGACGGCAGTACAAAGCCGGAGGATTGGCTGATAAATTATGCTACGGCTGTGAAAATTGCCATTGGTAACCTGAGATGGGCTGTACGATATGTACCCCAGATGTTGGAAGGCCCGGCAAGAGTGTGGCTAAACAATTTGCCACTAGGAAGCATCAACTGCTGGATAGATTTCGAGGAGATGTTCATCAGCAATTTTTCGAGTACGTATCAGAGGCCAAATAGGCCACAGACCCTAGCTATGTGCAAGCAAAGGCCAAATGAGACAGATCGGGAGTTTTTAACCCGGTGGTGCACAGTGAGAAATTCATGTGAGGGTGTGATTGAATCACAGGCCATAGCATGGTTTACACAAGGGTGCAGGTATGGAAGCGAGCTGTGGATGAAGTTACAAAGGAAAATGCCAACTACATTGGCAGAGATGATCCGGATTGCAGATTCGTATGCTCTGTGTGATCCGACTCAACCTAGGCTCATATCAAATGATTCAAACGATGAGTACTATCAGAGAGATGGGGCCGGATCATCCCGAAGGAATGACTACAGAGGAAAAAGGAGAGATGATAGACCGGATCATCGATACGGTTCGCATCAAGTTGCAGCTGTGAGTCAAGATCAGCCCGGAGCAGGGGGCAGTCAACGCCAAAAAACTAGAGGGCAGTGGACTCCGAGAAATGATGGCAAGAAAACTTGGACACCAGAGCAAAAGAAGCAATGGCAAGAAAGGAAAGACCGTCTGAGGTATACTTATGAGTCAATGTTGGATCAGCCATGTAAGTTTCATACACCGAATCTGAACAACCTAGCGGGTCATACGACGAGGCAATGTGAGTGGATGCACAAGATCGAACAAGGTGGTTCGGGGAATGCTCAGGCACCCCGGAATGATCAGCCTCGGCAGGAGTTACCCCGGCAGCAACTGCTCTCCGGAGCGAACACGCAACAGCTAATGTTGCCTCCCCCTTCGCCAAGGTATGATAACAATGAGAGAAGGGATGCAGTACATCAGGTAGAAAATCAGCATCAGCCGGATCATAGATACCCCAGAAATGAGGGGAGAAACGAGTACAGGGAACATTATCAGATCTATTGTGTGTTTACCACTGAGGAAACCGACAGAAAAAGCTTGCAGCGTAGGCATATGGAGGTGAATGCAGTGATGCCTGCAGTGACGAGGTACATGCCTTGGTTCGATCAAGAAATCACCTGGAGCATTAGGGATCATCCCAAGCTCATGCCAAGCCCTAGTTCGTATGCGTTGGTGCTGGATCCGACATTCATTGGACCTAGCATTATCGTAAGATTCTCAAAGGTGTTGATCGACAATGGCAGTAGCCTTAATATCATGTATGCAGACACAATGCGCAAGTTGGGTATCTCGGAGAACATGCTCCAGGCCACGAGGACAACTTTCCATGGTATTGTGCCCGGTATTCCTTGCGAGCCAATAGCAAGGTCCGGGTTGACGTCTTGTTCGGCACGAGGGATAATTGCCGAACCGAAAATTTGGAGTTCGAGGTGGTGAACTTGGAAAGTGCTTACCATGAATTACTCGGAAGGCCAGCCCTGAGCAAGTTCATGGCAAGCTGTCACGTTAGCTACTTGAAGATGAAGTTGCCCGGACCAAACGGAGTAATTACCATTGCAGGGGATTTCCGACGTTCGATGGAGTGTGTGTCGGCTGGGTCAAACTTAGCCGAGTCACTTGTGATTGCGCAAGAAAAAGGAAAATTCAAGAGGTGCCGGCATTGGCTCAGTCCGCGCAGTAGTATATGCCGGTGCTGAGTAACCCGCATGGAAGTGTCTCCTTCCAGGCCACGAAAGATACCAAGAAGGTTCCTGTTGATGACATGTTCCCAGAGCGCACTGTAACTATTGGTACCGGATTAAATGATAAATAGGAAAGCGAGCTCGTCAGCTTCCTCCGTGAGAATCGGGACATTTTTGCTTGGTCCACACAGGACTTGCAAGGTGTTCCGAGGGAGTTGGCCGAGCACTCTTTGAATGTGAGACCTAGAGCCAAGCCGGTGAAGCAACCTCTCCGCTGCTTCGCCGAAGATAGGAGGAAAGTCATTGGGGATGAGATAGCTCGGTTGCTAGCTGCAGGATTTATCATGGAGGTCCTTTACCCGAATTGGCTGTCTAATCCGGTGCTGGTGGAAAAGAAGAAGGATGACCCGAACGTGGCAGTGGTTTGGTGTATGTGTATCGATTACACGAACATGAACAAGGCGTGTCCGAAAGATCCATTTCCGCTGCGAAGAATAGATCAGGTCATAGACTCAACCGCTGGGTGTGAACTGTTGTCATTCATTGATGCATATTCTGGTTTCCACCAGATACCTCTGAATCCGGATGATCAAATAAAGACTGCATTTATTACCCCGTATGGGGCTTATTGCTATCGCACCATGCCGTTTGGTTTACGTAATGCAGGGGCAACGTACCAAAGATGTATGCAAAAATGTTTGCACGACCAAATAGGTCAAAATGTACAGGTGCACGTGGATGATGTGGTTATCAAGACCAAGGAAAGCAAAACGCTCCTTGACGATATCAAGCAAACGTTTGCGAACCTAAGGAGGTTCTGGATGAAGCTTAACCCGGAAAAATGCACCTTCGGTGTCCCGACTAGGAAATTGCTCGGTTTTCTTGTTTCCAGCCGAGGTATCGAGGTTAATCCAACCAAAATCCGGGCCATCAAACGAATGGAACTGCCGAAGTGTCTTAATGATGTCCAGAAGTTCACAGGTTTCCTGGCCTCGTTAAGTCGGTTTGTATGTCGGTTGGGACAAAAGGCGTTGCCTCTCTACCAACTCATGAAAAAGTCGGATAAGTTCGTTTGGACGCCATAGGCCGATGAAGCCTTTACCCACTTGAAGAAAATGTTAGCCACGGCACTAGTGCTAGCCTCACCACTATCGAAGGAGCCAATGTTGCTCTATATAGCCGCAACCAACCGGGTTGTAAGTGAAGTGATAGTGGTGGAGCGCGATGAGCAAGGTAAGTCGGTGCAAAGGCCAGTGTATTACTTGAGCGAGGTGTTGTCTGCCTCAAAGCAGAACTATCCACATTACCAAAAGGTGGCATATGGCGTGTACATGGCCGCCAAGAAACTGAAGCACTACTTTGAGGAGCATCCTATCCGAGTCATATGTGAGGCCCCCATATCCGAGATAATGAGTAACAAGGATGCAAGCGGCAGAATTGCAAAATGGGCAATTGAGCTAGCTCCTTATGTGCCACAATATGACAGAAGAGAGGCCATCAAATCTCAAGCTGTGGCAGACTTTTTCGTGGATTGGGCCGAGGTACAATACGGACCGCCACTTCTAGATCCGAACTATTGGCGAATGCACTTTGACGGATCGAAAACCAAAACCGGGCTAGGTGCCGGAGTTGTACTCACATCGCCAAAGAAGGACCAGTTGAAATATGTGTTGCAGATCCATTTCACCGCATCAAACAATGTCGCTGAGTATGAAGCACTTGTGCATGGGCTTAAGGTAGCAAAAGAAATTCGGATACGTTGGATCGTATGCTTTGGCGACTCGGATTTGGTGGTGCAGAAAGTGTCGGGAGTATGGGACGCCCTTGATCCAAACATGGCACTGTACATATTTCATGTGCAGAAGATATCTGCTTACTTTGAGGGATGCAAATTTCACCATGTCCCACGGGTGGAAAATGAGGCTGCCGACATGCTGTCGAAGCTCGGGTCAACCCGACAAACAATTCCACCGGGTGTAGCATTAGAGCACCTCAGGAAACCATCGATCAGGCCATCCCCAGAGTCCGAGTCAATCTATGTCCCGGAGGACGCAGAATCCGGAGCTGTGCCCATGGACATTGACACAGGAATTGATGCGCCGGACCCGGGGACTGCCTCGGCAAACCCGGGGACTACTTCGGTAAACCCGGGGACTGCTTCGCAAGACCCGGGGACTGCTCAGCGAAATCCGGTTGAAGTTATGCCGGTGGATCAGATGGAGATAGACGAGGATGTATTCCCTGTGCGAACCATACCAGCTTGGGCACTACCTATATTTCAATTCCTGAAAGATGGAACGTTACCCACGGAGGAAGTGCTGTCCAGGCAAACACAGAGGAGGGCAAAGGCCTACACGATCATCAATGCCAAACTATACAAAAGGAGTGTGACCAATGTCCTCCAGAGATGTGTTGACCCGGAAGAGGGGCTTGAAATCATCCGAGATATACATCAGGGGGAATGCGGGCATCATGCCTCATCCCGAGCCTTGGTAGCAAAAGCTTTCCGGCACGGATTCTACTGGCCAAACGCCTTAGAGCAAGCAGAAGATCTGGTGAGAAAATGTAATGGTTGTCAGAGGTACGCTACCAAGACACATATGCCAATGTCGGAACTCAAGACCATACCAATCACTTGGCCATTTGTCGTATGGTGCTTGGATATGGTTGGCCCGTTCAAACCAGCAAGGGGAAATATGACTCACATTCTGGTAATGGTGGACAAGTTTACGAAATGGATTGAGGTAAAGCCTATAAGAAAATGTGATGGAGCTACGGCCGTAACGTTTCTCAAATATATAATCTTGAGGTACGGTTATCCTCACAGTATCATAACTGACAATGGCACAAATTTTGCGGAAGGAGAATTTGCTCGTTTCTGCCAGGACAAGAGGATCCGGCTGGACGTAGCCTCGGTAGCCCACCCCACATCGAACGGGCAAGTAGAGAGATCCAACGGATTAGTATTATCCGGGATAAAACCCCGGCTCATGGAGCCGCTGCAAAGATCAGCGGGGTGCTGGATAGAAGAACTACCAGCGGTACTGTGGAGTTTAAGAACAACTCCGAATCGATCAAAAGGCTATACGCCGTTCTTTCTGGTATATGGGGCAGAAGTTGTATTACCAGCCGACATAGAGCATGATTCGCCTAGGGTCACCCAATACACAGAAGCCGAAGTGCAAGAAGCCTGGCAAAATGATGTTGATCTGCTAGAAGAAGCGAGAGATTTGGCACTATCCAGATCCGCCATATATCAGCAAAATCTCCGACGCTATCACAGCCGGAAAGTGTGCCCCCGGGTCTTTCGGGAAGGCGATCTAGTGCTCCGGTTGGTACAACGTACTACGGGCATGCATAAGTTATCCCCCCCATGGGAAGGGCCGTTCATCGTGAGAAAAGCATTGCACAATGATTCTTACTATCTTATAGATGCAAAGCCACAGGAAAAGAACAAGGCGGACAGGTCCGGAGAGGAATCTAAGCGACCATGGAATATAGCTCTACTTCGTCCTTTCTACACTTAGCTAAAGAAGTGTATGTATCCGAGTCTTCTCATATGTCGGTATGTATATCGGCAATGAGCTTATCAATGAAACGTTGGCACCTCGAGCAGTAACTCGGGGACTGCCTTAATAATGGTTGTTGTTTTTTGCGCGTCAGCTGGAATAAGTTGTTCTAGTTAACTCGGATTAGTAATGTGTGAGCACCAAAAACCCAACTCTTTGACTTGTTGCTGTCCAACAAGAATTGGCTTCATGGCAAGCAAGAGAACAAGTTTGGAATTGCGTAGCACATGAAAAACGACTAAGGAGAAGAATTTATTCGACCCGACATTTGTTTTTCGAACTAATCCTGCATTTATTTTCAAGTTATTATGCGGTTTATTTTGGTGCTAAGTCTAAAAGTTTCCCAGTATTGTTAAGACAATTTTTGAAGCTCGGATTCGTAAGTCATAAAACCGAATCAAGGTAGACACGAACCGAGCCAAAAGATTGAACGAACAAGAAAAAGAAACTCGGGGACTACGCCCAAGTTAATTCGGCATAAGAACTTAGTAACAAAATATCACATGTGTTTGGAATACAACTCCACCCGGCATACCGGGGATCTGATAAATATTTGAGTTTTTTCGCTCAAGGATCAGCAGGAGGAAGTTCGGCATCATGTTCACCCTCTTCGATATCCGAGGCATCGTCCTCCCCGTCCTCGTCTGAATCATCCTCAAATTCTCGACTTCTTCGTCACCAGCGACTTCCAGGAAGCTCGGACCCTCAGTCCATTCATGAATGGGGGCATATTCGATGAGACTGTGGGCGCAAGCCTGGCGCCGAACCTCCCACTCCAGATCATTGGTCCATCTGGATCCTGTGCGCACGCGTGTAAGGAGGCTGAGATCAATCTTCTCATACCACGTCAGAATGTGGTGAAGGATAGTATCAGCTGCAGCACGTCCAGCGGATTCTCTCCAGAGGTCGAGCTGGGTCTTGATTTCTGAAAGCTTTTCAGCAAGATCTGTAACTCTCTCCGGAGCGTCATCAGCGGGCAAGAACGTGTTGAAGACTCGGACTAAAACATCAAGGAGATCTTTGCCGTAGTTCTTAATGATTTCCACGCGAGAGGACAGGCTGACCAATAGGTCCTCCATGTCGAAGGGAATGCCCTCACCGTCAGGAGCGACGGGAGTACCCCTCTCTCGGCGGAAATTGGCAACAGCAGCACTCGCAATAGCAGTACCCTCTGGAAAGTGGCCTGACAAACAAGGCAAAGGACGAAGCTGAGAAAACAAGATGTATGAAGTAACCCGGAGAAATAAGTAGGATAAGGGAAAAGAAATTACATGAGATGTGGCTGTGAATCCGGGTCAGTTCCTTGGTACAATCATCACGCCTCTTCCGAAGCTGCGCAAGCTCAGCATTCGCCGACTCAAGTTTGACCTCGGCCTCATGAAGAAGCTCATGGTCCTTAGCAATTTGGAGGTTGAGGCGCTCACGCTCTTCGGTGTAGTCCTGGCCAGCCTTTTTTAGCTCGGCTTGGTGGTGCGCCTTCATCTTCGCCATCTCAGCTTTGAGCCTGGCAATCTCATCATCTTTGGTCCGGAGGAGGGCGAGCTCATCATCTTTTTTCTTCAGCTCGGCTTGATGCTGCCCAGCTTGTTTGAGAAAATGCAGCATCATATCAGGCATGGGCACACTATCTTCAAGCGATGCTGAAATAGTGTGTTGGCCCAGCAGTGCCGAGATATAAATGTTTGCCAAGCCAAGGAGGAAAGGAGATAGAAAGCACAGTGAAGACAGACAAAAAGGACGTACCCTTGATCTGCTCCAAGTTCTTCCGCATTATCTTGTTCTCAGCCTCCACCCCAGCTGCGGAAACCGAACAATCAAGTTAGTTCGGCACAGGAGGTTGAAGGAAAATGAGGAAGTGGTAAGGAAGAAATTTACCCCTTTTTCGTATTCCGCGATGAGTGCAGCCTGCTTTGTGCGTAGATTCTTGTGGGTATCCAGCAAGCGTTGGAATTCAGCACTCCGGCGTTGTGGTCACCTAAAAGAGATACAAAAACTTAAGTCAGCTTGATGCATATTCGAAGTGTACTAAAATCCAGGCCAAGTGGAACTTAACCCGGCTCTAGGTGTATGCATATTCGAAGTGTACTAAAATCCGGGCCAAGTGGAACTTAACCCGGCTCTAGGTGTATGCATATTCGAAGTGTACTAAAATTCGGGCCAAGTGGAACTTAACCCGGCTCTAGGTGTGTGCATATTCGAAGTGTACTAAAATCCAGGCCAAGTGGAACTTAACCCGGCTCTAGTTGTGTGCATATTCGAAGTATACTAAAATCCGGGCCAAGTGGAACTTAACCCGGCTCTAGGTGTGTGCATATTCGAAGTATACTAAAATCCGGGCCAAGTGGAACTCAACCCGGCTCTAGGTGTGTGCATATTCGAAGTGTACTAAAATCCGGGCCAAGTGGAACTTAACCGGCTCTAGGTCTGTGCATATTCGAAGTGTACGAAAATCCGGGCCAAGTGGAACTTAACCCGGCTCTAGGTGTATGCATATTCGAAGTATACTAAAATCTGGGCCAAGTGGAACTTAACCCGGCTCTAGGTGTGTGCATATTCGAAGTTCTCATGGACCTACGTTAGTTTTCTAAAAAGAGCATCCGGCCGAGTAACAAGGTACTCCCCCGGAGGCTCGGGGACTAATGGTTATTACCTACAACTTGTAAAGTAGAGGCGACGTACCTCCATCATTCGTCCAGCGAGGTTAATTGCCTTTGCGGCTGTGTTCATCTGAGCGGAAAACTCGGCAGGGCCAAACTTTTCCGGGAGATCAGAATCCTGAACTATCTCCGCCTTGTTCCAATTCATAACAAATTCCATAAGGCTCGGAGGGTACCATTCACCAGTGGGCATATGGGGCGTCACCAAGCCCTTTGCATGCACTTCTTTGCTCTCCACCAAGGCAAGGGCGGGGCTGGTGTGCAGAACCAACTGCTAGGCATCGGTTGGCTCGGCAGGGGCGTCCTTTGCCGCTGGTGTTTTCTTAGGAAGCATCGATACGAGGGTACGCTGCCCAGATTCGACGGCAGTGGGCTTGGCAGCGTCTGGAGCCTTCTTGCCCTTGACTTGCTAGGAAGAGGAAGTCGTAGCAGCGGTTTTCCCCTTAGAAATTGCCGGGGTAGTTCCTTGCCGAGGTTGAGAAGAATCGGAAGATGCAGAGGAACTAGGCGCTAGTACTCTCGTCGCTGGACTTGGTGCCGGCGCTGATGTTTTCACAGCCGGAGTTGGTGCTGATGCCGGAGTTGGAGTTGGTGCTGATCTGGTTGCTGATACTGGAACTAGTGCTAGAGCCGAGGTAACCTCAGTGGCTGCTGGTTGCGGCGTTGCCGACGTGATGAATGTCGTTGCTCCGGCTGGGCCGGTCCCCCCCCCCCCCCCCGCTCTAGGGTGACCCTCCTCTTGCCGAGGTGGAGCTGAACCCGGAGCGGCCGCAGAGCCCTCTAGAATAGGGCTCAGTGGACGAGACTCGTCGCCGCGACGAGGAGAAGGGCTAGGCCGGAGAGGTGAAGAGATGCCGGATCCACTTTGAGGGACCTTCCTCGGAGCCCTGCAAAATCGAACAATGTCAAAAGAAAAATTACGACGAAGTAAGGAAGAACAAGTTACAGAAGAAAAAATGACTTACGCATCCGAGGTTTCGGCCTCCTTGGGTTTCTGAGCCCTTCGTGCTGGGGCCTTGCCTGCTGGCTTGGAGGCAGTCTTGTCCCGGGACTTCTTTCGCCTTTTAACGGGCTGGGAAGGTCCGGAGGAAGAACTTGAAGAAGCCCCGTGCTTCTTCCTCGATGCCACCGGAACAGGCTCGCCCGTAGCGAGAGGGGGATCCTCGTGGATGTGACCGCCGGGGTGAGCTGATGGCGGAAAAGCAAAAGAAAGGGGGACAGCCTCAAAAGGTTCAATCACCTCAATATCCAAGTCATCTTCATCGTCGAGCCAATCTCTAATAGAGGAGGATTTACCCGTGCGTCGTTTCGTGGCGTCGGTCATGGGGAGGAATATCTCCTAGTCTGGCTCTTCCTCATCCAGAGTCTCTTGGTCCGGCGCCCACTTAAGGGTCGGATCGGTGCCGTCCTCGAGGGTCTGCTAAACAAATTGCTGAGGAAAAGAACGAACAAAAGAGTCAAAAATGCAACAATAACTGACATGTAATTAGTCAGGGGTAAGTTTGCCACATGAAACTTACCATGGGAGGAAGCCGGTCACGGCAGAAATGCTCAATCCTCCAAGTCCACTTAGAGGATAAGTCCTTGTGAGTGGTGAAGAGAGCCTTAACCCGGCGATAAATCTCCGTGTTGCTCAGCTCAAAGGATGAGGTCCGGTTAGGATCGCGGCCGAAGCTCATGTCGCACACCTTGTGGGTGCGCTTCTGGAGGGGTGAGATTCGGTTACGCACGAAAGTGATCATGGCATCCTCGTTGCGTAGCCTGAGCTCCTTCAGCTCCGCGAACCTTTTGTTCACTTGGTTGGCCAAGGCCGTGGGCTTCCTAGGAACGGCGTCCCACAGATCCGGGTTAGGTGGACCCGGAGTATAGGGGAGCAACCGGATCAAATCTTCGGTGCCTGTGTTCCGGACGTAAAAGAATGTCCGGGCCCACCCTTTGCAAGACTCTAACCCGGTGACCCGGGGGAAAACAGAAAACCTCCAGGGAGAGATAGAGGCCGCTCCGAACTGAGTAAGCTGTTTGTCTTCTGGATCAGTGTGGATGTCGGGGATGACATTGCAATGAAGGCCGAAAAACCGGATCCACAGCTCCTTCATGGGCCACAGTCTGGCGTAGCCTTCGATCGTAGAAGCAAAGGCAGAGAGAAGTAATGGCATTGGCTGGAAGATGGTGCGGCTAGAGCTGGTAGGTACTGAGCCAATCTTGGAAGAAATCGCTCATCGGTAGCCCGAAGCCTCGTTGAAAGTGAGACAAGAACACGACGAACTCCCCCAGATTGGGTGAGGGAGCTAGTTCGGCGGAGGCGAGGCGAGCGGCGACACAGGCGGGGATGTGTCTGGTCCGGTAGAGCCAGTCCAGGTCGTCCTGGCAAACCCAGGAGCCGGCCCACGCACCGCGGTCCACCGCCGCGGCGTCCTCCTCCATCTCTTGTTCAGCAATGACGAGTTCTTCTTCCGTCATCTGGTCCTCGAGACCCTCGCTGGCGCTAGAGGCGGCGGGGGACAGTGGCCGGGATTGACGAGGACCCGTGGCGAGAAATTTGCGTCGCGGTGGCGGCGACGCGGAGGTGCGACGGAGAAGCGCGGTGGCGACGCTGCTATTTGGCAGTGCTGGCGGCGGCGCGGTCGCGAGGAAGACGAAGAAGAATAGCAACGGGCAGAGGGGTGCGGAGGGGGAAAAATCCTAAGGGACGCACCCCTCCGCTATTTAACCACTCCCACCAGGGATGAGTGGGATCGCGTCCTGTGGACCGGCCACACGCAGTGGCCGTATATCACCCGTCCGGACCAATCAGAGGGGAGCCACACGGACGGCCACAGGGCGGAGAGAATCCTGTGACGTGCCACTATGATGCGAGAAACGAGGAGCAGGCGTGACGTGACCCGCGCACAGTGATAACTGACAATTACTGCGGCGGTTACTGTGCAGGCCCTTAAAATAAGAAGACAAAATGATTACCCTTCACATGGGTTAGCGTACGAGAGAAGGAAACAAGACCCGGATGGAACTATGGTAACCAGGCCAGCAAATGAAAACTTGGCATGTGCGAAGGGAAAGTAAAACCATGGGTTCCGAGTTAAAGTGGTAACCCGGCCGACAAGTGAAAACTTGGAATGTGCGAAAGGAACGTTAATCCATAAAATCCGAGGTAAAGAAGTAATTCGGAAATAACGACTAGAGCTTGAAATTGAACCTGATGTGGCCTTAGCGGCCAAGGCAGCTAAGGCCCCACCAGCTTCGGGGACTAATGTTGGGGGGATACCCCCGGGTAGGGTCACGCCGGGGTATAAAGGCCGAGTTAGCCAAGGTTCGGCAAGGTCAAAGCGAATGCTGGTCGGGTCATCTCAAGGCAAGCCGAATCACGGGGTAACCCGGACCTGGGGGCGTTCGCTTAACATTGACTCATCCGACTTAAGCAGTAAGTCAGAAGTATAGGTTTTACTTGTATGCAGGAACAGATGTGGCCGGATCAACCGTGATCCGGGTCACAGCTAGCTTCTAGGAGAAGGAAGGAATCTCGTTGGTCAAAAGGAGCCCGGTACGCACTGCCTGAGCGAAGCAAGCAAGGACGGGACCACCGGGACGTGGCCGACAAGGGTGACGACGCCGTGTCGGCTGACGAGGGCGCCGCAGAGGCTCACGTAGTTAAAGCATGTGTGACGCGGGGAAAAAAGCACCCCGGTCGGCTTACCACTTTGGGAGGAGGCATATTCTCAGGAATATGCCTCCACGTATGCCCTAGGCAGAAACCGAGCCTCCCCTATAAAAGGGGGGCTGGGACTTCTGTAGAAGGGGTTGGTTTTTCTACTATTCAGTTGAGGCTAGGGTTTCAAGTGTGATCTGTGGGTGAGAGTAAGAGAGTCCCTTCTTCGTCCTCTCGCCAATACAGCTCTAGGAGCACTTGTAACCTTGGAAGGAAATCAATACAAACCTCTGTGTGGAGAATCACTCCATTATCCCTCCCTGGATTCCCCTAGCGTATATTAGTCCCCACCTTTAGCCTATCCATGGCATTTGCCGTGACACCACAACGACAAGTAATCAACACCGGGAATGTTTTCCCTAAGAACTATGCAAGATTCAACCCAATTGTTATAGCGGTACGGAGTCCTGATGATGATGCTCGTGGAGATGATGGTGGTGGTGATGATGATGATACCGATGAACTCCAGCTTGATGACGGTGTTGATGGCGACGACCTCCCCTCTCCGGGAAGGAAGTTCCCCGGCAGATTTCTTTCTGCCGGAGAGCTCTTTATCTCTCTATAGTTTCTGCCCGCAGAGGTGGGGGAACCTTTCTATGGTCCCTCCCCAAGTCTTAGGGTTTCGGGAGGATTATAGACACCAAAGAGCAGAGCCAGAGGTGGGCTAGGGTGGCCACACCACCCGGTGGCACGGCCTAGGGTGGCCCGCGCCAGCGGGTGGTGTGGGCCCCCTATGGCCCATGTCTGCTCCCCCTTCTGGCTTCCTTCGTCTTCTGGAGAAATAGGATTTTCCATGTATTTTCTGGGATTTTCTGATCTTAGTAAATTTCTCCTCCAAACAGTGCCTTTTCCATCAGAAACCTGACTTCTGTGGTCCATCCTCCAAAAGTCATCAACCATGCAAAAATAGATGAAATAACATAAGTATCATCTCTTAATATGAAATATATCATTGAATAACAGTAAATTATGATATAGAATAGTGATGCAAAATGGACGTATCAGTCTCACTCCCCTCTCTTCCGCACACCTCGAGGACCCCCTCATGGCATACTTGTGATCAATCCTACGATAGTTGGCGCCCACCGTGGGGCAAGTGAGCTTCGGATCTGTGTTCTGAGTGGAATCTGCAAGAATCAGAATCGGCGAGACCATCATCGTCGGTTGCGTCGTCTATGCCAGCGACGTCCCTCTCATCGTTCTCGATGAGACCTGGAGTCCGACTAGGGAGGTCATGACTACCTAGACCATCAAGTCTTTTTGTGAGATCGATGTTTACATCGGTTTCGCTGAAACTGCCCCACCCACCCCAGCGGTAATGATAGAGGCAGAAGAAGTTTCTGGGTCAACTCTATCCGTGGAGGCGGCAGAGTTACGGATCCTAGAGAACAACAATCCCACCCAGCCTGCACCTAACGTGGAGATAGTGGAGAAAGATAAGCCTGAAGCAGATCTTACAGTGAACGTCGGATCTAGAGTGGATCTCCCTAGCGAGGTCGAATCCAGATCGATCTTCCCATCGAGGTCGAAATCTAGGAGGAGCAAGGTAACAACTCTGGTTCCGGCTTTTCCAACGCTAGAATAGATCAACCTTTCTTAAGGCATACGCTGAGGCGCTTAATGCTGCAAGGCGCAAGCATGGATAAGGTTCTCGAGATCATCGGACATTTTGAGAAAGCCCATGAGGAAAGCCACAACTACCTCAAGATGCACGCATCGCACTTTGTCAGATATGTTGGATCCGGATCCAGCTCTACCGATGCTGAGACAATGAAGACTCAATACTAGAGGCGATCGGAACAAACACTGACTTACCAGCATCTTCGGATGATTCAATGACGTCGGTGGATTTCCGAAAGTTCTCCAAGGAGTATGAAGAGAAGTATAACTCCAAATTTGTGGAAGAAGGAGAAGCCATGGATGAAGGATCCGGGGAAAACTCTCCCAAAGCGTAGGATGACATGGATCTAGGAGCTAATCCTGATGTCCAAACGTCCGAAAGTACTGATCAGAGCTTGACTCTAGGAAACATACCCAAAGCCATCTTTGCTACCGGTGCTGCCAAGAAGGCAAAGAATAAGAACAAGAACAAGACTCCGGCAAAAGATCCTCCATCAAAGGAAGTGGTTGCCGAAGATTACGAGGAAGACTCGGTTGGAGCCCTAATCCCAGACGAGCCGAAAGAAACTCCGGTTGATGGATACATGATTACTTCTGGTGCTTGTAAACTCATTGGAGATGTGTTAACGACGCCAATTCCTACTTCTGTAGAGTTTACACCTGCAGAATTGGAAGAAAGGGCCCAAGCCCTAGAAGCGCGTCGTCAAGAACTCCTGGATGAAGCTAACAACATCAAGGAAGAGAAGAAGCGCATTGCGACTACGGAGCAGTTCATCTCTCTGCAGCATCAGAAGACCTAGAAAGGCCAGGTGCGGGCCGACAAATATCCGGAAGTGCACAAGATCCTCTTTGAAGGAGATCCAGAAGCACCTCGGCTCGACAGCAAGGAAGATCTGGTGTATTCAACACCAGTGGAAAATACCGTTGTGGCTCGAGATATCCTGGCGAACAATCCAAACCCATATCAAGTCCGGTTGGGTGTAAACCTACTTACCAAGGGTCTAGAGCAATAGAAGGTCGCGAAATCTGAGAGCGGAAAACTGGTCTCTAAATCTGACCAATGTCGCACGGATCTGGCCTGGGATGACATTAGGCCTCGGCGGGACCCGGAACAGCATCACTGTCCCGACCATCAGGAAGACAAATACTCAAGAATCGGATCTTCAGGGCAACAGCACAGAACCGCATGTGACTGGAGCAATGTTGCTCCAGCCGTAGAGCGAGATGCAGTTGCGGCAATGGTTCTGAGACACCCTCCACGGTGAGAGTCGAACAATCGCAGGGAAGACGACAAAGAGCAACATCGGGAGGAGGACCGACAAAGGATGCCACCTCCTAGACACACAAGTCGTCCGGATGAACCTCATCGCAATGGGGGAAACGATGGACGAAGGAACGACAGACACCATGTTGAGTCAAGCCGGTAGGAGGCTCGTCGTAGTCAAGACCCTCACCGGAACCAGAATAATGACGCTCCGGATGGAGGCTAGCGCTCGGCCAGAAACAATCCACCTGCACCACCCTCTCCACCAAGCAGCCATCACAACGGCTCTCGAGGAGGCCAAGGAGGGCGTCGTGGCAGAGGAGGTGGTGGTAGAAGCAGAAGTCCGACTCCAAGGCACCGCAGCCATAGCGAACAACCAAGACGGCGTTCCCTATCACCAAGTGACGCGATACACCGGATCAACTCTAACATAGAGGCGCGGCGCTACGATAATGATGATACCTATGTGGGTCCAAAATGCTTTCGACCGTGCATTCGACAAATACATTTCCTGGAAGGATTTGCTATCTCAGGACACATCCAAGCCTACGATGGTGTGGCCTGGCCAAATACTTGTTTCCGGGATTTTTTCCAGGCTTGCTGCATAGCCAAAGGAGGAAATAGCTTGGTCACGACCCGGTATCTTCAGCTTATGCTGAGGAAGACGGCACGATCCTGGCTCAATGAACTTCTGGAGAACACTATTCACAACTGGTATGACATGCAAAGTGCGTTCTTTCAGAATTTTGAAGGCACATATCGGAGGCCCTATACAGTTGGAGACCTACAGCATTGCACCCAGAAAGCTAGAGAAACTTGACGGGATTATCTCGGACGATGGATCGACACCAAGAACTCCTGTGAAGGAGTAAACGATCAAACTGCGATTGAAGCTTTCATTGCAGGACTTCCAATTGGTTTACTGCGTCACCGCTTGAAGTGTGATAAGGTCACTGATTTGGGAGAGATGATAGAAATAGTGACCAAGTATGCAGACGCCAACGACGATGCAGAAGGACTACTGTACGTCCTGGATGTACCACAGTCCGCAAAGCAGCCGAAGTAACAAACTCAGAAGCGCAAGAATACCTCGGAGGAAAATCCCAATGTGGAAACAGCGGTTGTCACTACTACTTTCGGGTCTGGAGGACAAGGAGGGCGCGGTGGCGGCCGCGGACGCGGTCGTGGGATGTAAAGGGTCCAAGGTAGAGGAGACCAGCAACCTGGCAAAACCTACTCTTGGGCCGACATTGCTAATAACCCGCGTGTACATCACCTGGATGCCAACGAGGGCTCGTCCCACACAAATACCGAGTGCCATTTCAATGACGACATCAAGAAAGACGATTCCGCTGGCTACAGGGCTAAGCGGAAGAAGGGAAAGAAGAATCCTGAAAAAGAAAAAGAGACCAAGGAATATTCCGACATGGAGGAAGCAGAGCCTTCAAATCCCAAGTCGGATGGAAAGAAGAACTTCCCAACGAAGAAAGACACATATGTCACTTTCCTTGGGTCTCAACCAGCTAAGGTCAAGAAAGCAGTCTTGCATGAGCTCAACACAATTGTTCTAGCTGTTCCTCAATTCTTGGACTGGTCGGAAGTGACAATCACCTTTGACCATGATGATCATCCACCTAAGTTGCACAGGCAAGGAAAATACGCCTTAGTCGTCAATCTACTTATTGACGGCTATGGTTTCTCCAAGACTCTCATGGACGGCGGCAGCAGCATCAATATTCTATACGTCAAAACGCTGCGCGGATGAGGATCTCGGAAACTCGGCTAAATCATAGCTCTGTGATCTTTCATGGAGCTGTCCTAGGAAGATAAGCAAATTCCTTGGGAGAGATCACTTTGGATGTTACCTTTGTAACTCCAAAGAACTACCGGATGGAAGCACTTTCCTTCGAAGTGGTCCAGTTCAAGAGCGCATACCACGCTATATTCAGACGGACGGCTTACTAGGATTTCATGGCTCGACCATGTTACATTTACAATATGATAAAAATTATAGGTCGCAACAGCGTGATCACCATCAGGGAGACCCGAAGAAAGCGCGAGAGTGTGAGGAAGGAAATGCCGCCTTTGCTGAAGCCGTACTGCACGGCTAGGAGTACCAGGAGATCAAGAAGACCATCGAGCCGTCTGAGATGCCCACGATGAAGAAGGAGGTTACAAAGCCGACTCGGGAGTTCAAGGCATCAGAAGAGACGAAGATGACGCCATTGAAGGATGATGATCCCTCCAAGGTGACCCAGATAGGTGTAGGTTTAGATAGCGCATAGGAAAGCGTTCTCGTCAAGTTCCTCCAAGCAAATCAAGACATCTTTGCATCGCAGCCATCTGATATGACCGAAGTACCTAGGGAACTTGCTGAGCACTCTCTAAATGTAGACCCAAACACTAAACCCGTCAAATAGTCCCTACAACGTTTCGGCGATGAAAAGTGAAAAGCAATAGCTAAGGAACTAGCCAGGCTTGACTTAGCCAGATTTATAGAAGAGGTCATCCACACCGAGTGGTCGGCCAATCCTGTAATGGTCCCTAAAAAGGACACCACTGGTTTAAGGATGTGTGTTGATTATACCGCCTTGAACAAGAGTTGTCCCAAAGATCTGTTTGCTCTGCCTAGAATTGATCAAGTTATCAATTCTACGGTAGGCTCGGAATTCCTATGTTTTCTTGAATCATATTTCGGTTATCACCAAATCCCGATGAAGGAATCAGACAAAGTCAAAACTTCATTTGTAACCCCCTTCGGAACCTTCTATTTCGTTATGATGCCTTTTGGGCTCAGGAATGCAGGAGCTACGTACCAGCGCACTATGCAGCGTTGCCTCCATGATAAAATTGGACGCAATGTACATGCATGTGTGGACGACATAGCGGTGATGTCCAAAAAGAAGGAAACCTTAATTTCCAACTTGGAGGAAACGTTTGCTAATCTACGCAAATACAACATAATGCTCAATTCGAAGAAGTGTTTCACCAGCCGGATAATTGTTAGGCTTCATCGTGTCTCAAAGAGGCATAGAGGTGAATCGTGACAAAATCAAGGCTATACTCAATATTTCTAGGCCAACTCGCCTAAAGGATGTTCAAAGACTAACTGGTTGCATTGCTGCAGTCAGTAGGTTTGTAAGCTAGCTCGGTGAAAGAGCCGCACCACTCTACAATCTCCTGAAAAAGACCAAAAAGTTCATTTGGACTGATGAAGATGAAGCTGCACTACAAGACCTGAAGGCAGTACTCTCGCCACTCCTATCCTTGCAGCACCGGAACCTCGTGAACCAATGTCGCTCTATCTCGCTGCAACAAACAGAGTCGTCAGTGTCATCATGGTGGTGGAAAGACCAGAGGAAAAACAAGAACACCTGGTGCAGTGTCCGACTTACTACCTCAACGAGGTCCTAACTAAATCAAAGCAGCGGTATCCGCACTATCAAAAGCACGGTGTGTTCTTCACATCCTGGAAGTTACGGCATTACTTTCAGGAACATCCAATTACCGTGGTGAGCACAACTCCCATGAGAGACATAATCAACAACAGAGACGCTACAAGACGTGTCGCAAAATGGGGCATAGAGCTCTCAGCTTTTGACATTAAGTACAAACCTCGTACAGCAATCAAATCCCAAATCCTTGCTGACTTTGTCGCTGATAGGACAAAGACAACGGAAAATATGACCCTCCTAGAGTCGGAATACTGGACCTTGCAGTTTGATGGGTCTAAAGCGCTCAGGGGCTCGGGGGCTGGCGTGGTGCTCAAATCACCCCAAGGAGATAAACTTTTCTATGTGTTGCTGATCCACTTCACGATAACAAACAACATTGCTGAATATGAAGCACTGCTGCATGGAATCTGGATTGCTAAGGATATCGGCATCTGACGATTAATATGTTATGGATATTTGGATCTTGTTCCCAAACAAGTGTCGGATATCCATAACGCAAATAAACACATCGCAGCATATAGGGCTATCATGGATGAACTGTCTAAATCGTTCAAAGGGTTTGAAGCTTAACACATCCCTCGAACATAAAATGAGGAATGATACGTCCAAAACGTATCTACTTTCCCGAACACTTTTGCTATTGTTTTTCCTCTAAACTTGTGTGATTTGGATACAACTAACATGGACTGACAATGTTTTCAGCAGAATTACCTTGGTGTCTAGTTTTTGTGCAGAAAATCAACTATGAGGAAAAATCCCGGAAAATATGCCAAAAATCCTATTTCACCATAAGACTCACGGAGCTAGAAGACAAGACGGAGTAGGGCCACAAGAGGCCCACACCACCTTACCGCGCGGGCTAGGTCAGGCCGCGCCTAGGGGTGGTGTGGCCGCCTCGGTCACCCCCTCGGCCTCCCTCTTCGCCTATAAGTTGCCTCTTGACCTAAAAACCAAGGGGGTTCGACGTTTTTCTAGAAAGAGTTCCACTTCGCCGCCACCACCAGATTCCGTGAATCAGCATCAGAAACTCTGTTCTGGCACCCTGCCGGGACGGGGAATTGGAGGAGATCATCGCCACCATCGCTTCTCCATCGACCATCCATGTTTCCCCCATCTATGAGTGAGTAATTCCCCGTTGTAGGCTATGGGGATGGTAGGTATTGGATGAGATTGTTCATGTAATGGCATCGGATTGTTAGGTCATGGTGCCTAGTATCTTTTATTAGTGTTTTTTGACTTTGTTGCAACTTGTTATGCTTAATGCTTGTCACTAGGGCCCGAGTGCCATGATTTCAGATCTGAACATGTTATTGATTCATTATGATAGTATTCTTTATGGTCTTACCTGCAAGTTGTATACACACGTTGTTGTCCAGAACCAATGGCCCCGAAGTGACAGCAATCGGGATAACCGGAGGGAATGGCTTTGATGTGAGGATCACACGTGTTCATAGAGTATTAATGCTTTGCTTCGGTGCTCTATTAAAAGGAGCACCTTAATTGCCAGTTGTTCCCTTGAGGCCCCGCTGCAAACGGGTTGGCAGGAAAAAGATGTTGTGCAAGTTCTCATTGCGAGCACGTATGACTATATATGGAACACATGCCCATGATTATTTAGTACCTGGATGCTTTATCTTATTTATCTGCAATTGCCCTGTGTCTTGATTGCCATGTGAATTGTCTTGTCCATGCAACGTCTGTCCATCCATCCCTATGCCTACTGCGCTTTAATCCAACTGTTTACTGCTATTGTCAGTACTATCTTTACTTTTACTACTGTTGTTATTTTGCTATTGCTACTACAAAACTATTGCTACTGATAAACTGTTGTGAGCAAGATTGTTTCCAGGTGCAGCTGAATTGACAACTGAGTTGTTAAGGCTTATAAATATTCTTTGTCTCCTCCTATGTCGAATCAATAAATTGGGTTTCACTTCCCTCGAAAATACTGCGATACACCCCCTATACTTGTGGGTCATCAAGACTATTTTCTAGCACCGTTGCCGGGGACCATAGCTCTATTTATCAAGTTCACTTGGAACCACTATTGTTCGCTACCATCTATCCATCATGGGTAAGTCTCGTGATGGCAAGGTTCCTATTTTACCATCCATTACAAGAAGAGGTACGGTTCTGAACACCTCTGTTGCTCTTGATTCACCATCTATTATGAGTAAGCTCCTTACACCACCACATACACATGCTACACACACTGCTACTACTGCTGAATCTGAAACTTCTGATACTTATGATGCTGCTTCTACTGTGCTTGATAAGAGTGGTTCATTAGGTCCTTTCCTAGATGCTACGATTGCTAGAACTATAGCTGGAAATACTAAAACTCCTAATGAAGACACTACTACACCTGTCAGTTCACCCGAGTCTAGAGAGAGTTATGATATTGAAGACGGTTATATAGAGATGACCGATGAATTTATTAAAGAAAGTCAAAACACCCATGATAGGAGTGATATTAAGAGTCTCCTTGAGAGGCGTACTACAAAACCCAAGTTGTCTCCTAATGCTAAGTTTCCTGCTTCTCCCATAAACATTAAAGATAAGGATTATGATTTCTCTCTTGATTTATCTTACATAACTATTGTTGAGAAAGAACCTTTTTGTGGGACTAAGAATGAAAGTGCGGTAGCAGATATGACTGAGCTTTCTACCATGAGTGGCATGTTTTCTGATGATATTAAGATGCGCACCTACTTTGTTGCTAAAATTTTCCCTTTTCATTGAAAGGAGAAGCTAAAACGTGGTTTAATAATTTACCTCCTGGATCTATTGATAGCCATGTTTGCTTGATTAGTACCTTCCTTCAGAAATATTTCCCTCCTAGTGCTAGACATGCCATTTTCCATGAACTTTTTGATTTTAAATAGGGAGAAAAAGAGGTATTGCCTGAATCATGGGCAAGGTTTTGTGCTTTGATTCATGCACAAGCTGGATGTCCATTACCTAAGAATGAGCTTCTTGATATATATTATAATGGACTAACTAAAGAATCTAGGACATACCTGGATAGTTGTGCTGGTTGTGTTGTCAGGAATAGGACTCCCAAGGAAGATGAGGAATTAATGGCTAAAATAAGCAAGAACTATGAAGATTGGACTCCTCCTAAACCAACTATACCTTAACCAACTATTCCCGTGCCTATACCAACATCAAAGAAGAGGGGAGTTATTGAACTGAATGGTGAAGTGATGAAGGAAGCCCGAAGCCTCATTGAAAGTGATACAAGAACACGACGAACTCCCCCAGATTGGGTGAGGGAGCTAGTTCGGCGGAGGCGAGGCGAGCGGCGACGCAGGCGGGGATGTGTCTGGTCCGGTAGAGCCAGTCCAGGTCGTCCTGGCAAACCCAGGAGCCGGCCCACGCACCGCGGTCCACCGCCGCGGCGTCCTCCTCCATCTCTTGTTCAGCAATGACGAGTTCTTCTTCCGTCATCTGGTCCTCGAGACCCTCGCTGGCGCTAGAGGCGGCGGGGGACAGTGGCCGGGATTGACGAGGACCCGTGGCGAGAAATTTGCGTCGCGGTGGCGGCGACGCGGAGGTGCGACGGAGAAGCGCGGTGGCGACGCTGCTATTTGGCAGTGCTGGCGGCGGCGCGGTCGCGAGGAAGACGAAGAAGAATAGCAACGGGCAGAGGGGTGCGGAGGGGGAAAAATCCTAAGGGACGCACCCCTCCGCTATTTAACCACTCCCACCAGGGATGAGTGGGATCGCGTCCTGTGGACCGGCCACACGCAGTGGCCGTATATCACCCGTCCGGACCAATCAGAGGGGAGCCACACGGACGGCCACAGGGCGGAGAGAATCCTGTGACGTGCCACTATGATGCGAGAAACGAGGAGCAGGCGTGACGTGACCCGCGCACAGTGATAACTGACAATTACTGCGGCGGTTACTGTGCAGGCCCTTAAAATAAGAAGACAAAATGATTACCCTTCACATGGGTTAGCGTACGAGAGAAGGAAACAAGACCCGGATGGAACTATGGTAACCAGGCCAGCAAATGAAAACTTGGCATGTGCGAAGGGAAAGTAAAACCATGGGTTCCGAGTTAAAGTGGTAACCCGGCCGACAAGTGAAAACTTGGAATGTGCGAAAGGAACGTTAATCCATAAAATCCGAGGTAAAGAAGTAATTCGGAAATAACGACTAGAGCTTGAAATTGAACCTGATGTGGCCTTAGCGGCCAAGGCAGCTAAGGCCCCACCAGCTTCGGGGACTAATGTTGGGGGGATACCCCCGGGTAGGGTCACGCCGGGGTATAAAGGCCGAGTTAGCCAAGGTTCGGCAAGGTCAAAGCGAATGCTGGTCGGGTCATCTCAAGGCAAGCCGAATCACGGGGTAACCCGGACCTGGGGGCGTTCGCTTAAAATTGACTCATCCGACTTAAGCAGTAAGTCAGAAGTATAGGTTTTACTTGTATGCAGGAACAGATGTGGCCGGATCAACCGTGATCCGGGTCACAGCTAGCTTCTAGGAGAAGGAAGGAATCTCGTTGGTCAAAAGGAGCCCGGTACGCACTGCCTGAGCGAAGCAAGCAAGGACGGGACCACCGGGACGTGGCCGACAAGGGTGACGACGCCGTGTCGGCTGACGAGGGCGCCGCAGAGGCTCACGTAGTTAAAGCATGTGTGACGCGGGGAAAAAAGCACCCCGGTCGGCTTACCACTTTGGGAGGAGGCATATTCTCAGGAATATGCCTCCACGTATGCCCTAGGCAGAAACCGAGCCTCCCCTATAAAAGGGGGGCTGGGACTTCTGTAGAAGGGGTTGGTTTTTCTACTATTCAGTTGAGGCTAGGGTTTCAAGTGTGATCTGTGGGTGAGAGTAAGAGAGTCCCTTCTTCGTCCTCTCGCCAATACAGCTCTAGGAGCACTTGTAACCTTGGAAGGAAATCAATACAAACCTCTGTGTGGAGAATCACTCCATTATCCCTCCCTGGATTCCCCTAGCGTATATTAGTCCCCACCTTTAGCCTATCCATGGCATTTGCCGTGACACCACAACGACAAGTAATCAACACCGGGAATGTTTTCCCTAAGAACTATGCAAGATTCAACCCAATTGTTATAGCGGTACGGAGTCCTGATGATGATGCTCGTGGAGATGATGGTGGTGGTGATGATGATGATACCGATGAACTCCAGCTTGATGACGGTGTTGATGGCGACGATCTCCCCTCTCCGGGAAGGAAGTTCCCCGGCAGATTTCTTTCTGCCGGAGAGCTCTTTATCTCTCTATAGTTTCTGCCCGCAGAGGTGGGGGAACCTTTCTATGGTCCCTCCCCAAGTCTTAGGGTTTCGGGAGGATTATAGACACCAAAGAGCAGAGCCAGAGGTGGGCTAGGGTGGCCACACCACCCGGTGGCACGGCCTAGGGTGGCCCGCGCCAGCGGGTGGTGTGGGCCCCCTATGGCCCATGTCTGCTCCCCCTTCTGGGTTCCTTCGTCTTCTGGAGAAATAGGATTTTCCATGTATTTTCTGGGATTTTCTGATCTTAGTAAATTTCTCCTCCAAACAGTGCCTTTTCCATCAGAAACCTGACTTCTGTGGTCCATCCTCCAAAAGTCATCAACCATGCAAAAATAGATGAAATAACATAAGTATCATCTCTTAATATGAAATATATCATTGAATAACAGTAAATTATGATATAGAATAGTGATGCAAAATGGACGTATCAGTCTCACTCCCCTCTCTTCCGCACACCTCGAGGACCCCCTCATGGCATACTTGTGATCAATCCTACGATAGTTGGCGCCCACCGTGGGGCAAGTGAGCTTCGGATCTGTGTTCTGAGTGGAATCTGCAAGAATCAGAATCGGCGAGACCATCATCGTCGGTTGCATCGTCTATGCCAGCGACGTCCCTCTCATCGTTCTCGATGAGACCTGGAGTCCGACTAGGGAGGTCATGACTACCTAGACCATCAAGTCTTTTTGTGAGATCGATGTTTACATCGGTTTCGCTGAAACTGCCCCACCCACCCCAGCGGTAATGATAGAGGCAGAAGAAGTTTCTGGGTCAACTCTATCCGTGGAGGCGGCAGAGTTACGGATCCTAGAGAACAACAATCCCACCCAGCCTGCACCTAACGTGGAGATAGTGGAGAAAGATAAGCCTGAAGCAGATCTTACAGTGAACGTCGGATCTAGAGTGGATCTCCCTAGCGAGGTCGAATCCAGATCGATCTTCCCATCGAGGTCGAAATCTAGGAGGAGCAAGGTAACAACTCTGGTTCCGGCTTTTCCAACGCTAGAATAGATCAACCTTTCTTAAGGCATACACTGAGGCGCTTAATGCTGCAAGGCGCAAGCATGGATAAGGTTCTCGAGATCATCGGACATTTTGAGAAAGCCCATGAGGAAAGCCACAACTACCTCAAGATGCACGCATCGCACTTTGTCAGATATGTTGGATCCGGATCCAGCTCTACCGATGCTGAGACAATGAAGACTCAATACTAGAGGCGATCGGAACAAACACTGACTTACCAGCATCTTCGGATGATTCAATGACGTCGGTGGATTTCCGAAAGTTCTCCAAGGAGTATGAAGAGAAGTATAACTCCAAATTTGTGGAAGAAGGAGAAGCCATGGATGAAGGATCCGGGGAAAACTCTCCCAAAGCGTAGGATGACATGGATCTAGGAGCTAATCCTGATGTCCAAACGTCCGAAAGTACTGATCAGAGCTTGACTCTAGGAAACATACCCAAAGCCATCTTTGCTACCGGTGCTGCCAAGAATGCAAAGAATAAGAACAAGAACAAGACTCCGGCAAAAGATCCTCCATCAAAGGAAGTGGTTGCCGAAGATTACGAGGAAGACTCGGTTGGAGCCCTAATCCCAGACGAGCCGAAAGAAACTCCGGTTGATGGATACATGATTACTTCTGGTGCTTGTAAACTCATTGGAGATGTGTTAACGACGCCAATTCCTACTTCTGCAGAGTTTACACCTGCAGAATTGGAAGAAAGGGCCCAAGCCCTAGAAGCGCGTCGTTAAGAACTCCTGGATGAAGCTAACAACATCAAGGAAGAGAAGAAGCGCATTGCGACTACGGAGCAGTTCATCTCTCTGCAGCATCAGAAGACCTAGAAAGGCCAGGTGCGGGCCGACAAATATCCGGAAGTCCACAAGATCCTCTTTGAAGGAGATCCAGAAGCACCTCGGCTCGACAGCAAGGAATATCTGGTGTATTCAACACCAGTGGAAAATACCGTTGTGGCTCGAGATATCCTGGCGAACAATCCAAACCCATATCAAGTCCGGTTGGGTGTAAACCTACTTACCAAGGGTCTAGAGCAATAGAAGGTCGCGAAATCTGAGAGCGGAAAACTGGTCTCTAAATCTGACCAATGTCGCACGGATCTGGCCTGGGATGACATTAGGCCTCGGCGGGACCCGGAACAGCATCACTATCCCGACCATCAGGAAGACAAATACTCAAGAATCGGATCTTCAGGGCAACGGCACAGAACCGCATGTGACTGGAGCAATGTTGCTCCAGCCGTAGAGCGAGATGCAGTTGCGGCAATGGTTCTGAGACACCCTCCCCGGTGAGAGTCGAACAATCGCAGGGAAGACGACAAAGAGAACATCGGGAGGAGGACCGACAAAGGATGCCACCTCCTAGACACACAAGTCGTCCGGATGAACCTCATCGCAATGGGGGAAACGATGGACGAAGGAACGACAGACACCATGTTGAGTCAAGCCGGTAGGAGGCTCGTCGTAGTCAAGACCCTCACCGGAACCAGAATAATGACGCTCCGGATGGAGGCTAGCGCTCGGCCAGAAACAATCCACCTGCACCACCCTCTCCACCAAGCAGCCATCACAACGGCTCTCGAGGAGGCCAAGGAGGGCGTCGTGGCAGAGGAGGTGGTGGTAGAAGCAGAAGTCCGACTCCAAGGCACCGCAGCCATAGCGAACAACCAAGACGGCGTTCCCTATCACCAAGTGACGCGATACACCGGATCAACTCTAACATAGAGGCGCGGCGCTACGATAATGATGATACCTATGTGGGTCCAAAATGCTTTCGACCGTGCATTCGACAAATACATTTCCCGGAAGGATTTGCTATCTCAGGACACATCCAAGCCTACGATGGTGTGGCCTGGCCAAATACTTGTTTCCGGGATTTTTTCCAGGCTTGCTGCATAGCCAAAGGAGGAAATAGCTTGGTCACGACCCGGTATCTTCAGCTTATGCTGAGGAAGACGGCACGATCCTGGCTCAATGAACTTCTGGAGAACACTATTCACAACTGGTATGACATGCAAAGTGCGTTCTTTCAGAATTTTGAAGGCACATATCGGAGGCCCTATACAGTTGGAGACCTACAGCATTGCACCCAGAAAGCTAGAGAAACTTGACGGGATTATCTCGGACGATGGATCGACACCAAGAACTCCTGTGAAGGAGTAAACGATCAAACTGCGATTGAAGCTTTCATTGCAGGACTTCCAATTGGTTTACTGCGTCACCGCTTGAAGTGTGATAAGGTCACTGATTTGGGAGAGATGATAGAAATAGTGACCAAGTATGCAGACGCCAACGACGATGCAGAAGGACTACTGTACGTCCTGGATGTACCACAGTCCGCAAATCAGCCGAAGTAACAAACTCAGAAGCGCAAGAATACCTCGGAGGAAAATCCCAATGTGGAAACAGCGGTTGTCACTACTACTTTCGGGTCTGGAGGACAAGGAGGGCGCGGTGGCGGCCACGGACGCGGTCGTGGGATGTAAAGGGTCCAAGGTAGAGGAGACCAGCAACCTGGCAAAACCTACTCTTGGGCCGACATTGCTAATAACCCGCGTGTACATCACCTGGATGCCAACGAGGGCTCGTCCCACACAAATACCGAGTGCCATTTCAATGACGACATCAAGAAAGACGATTCCGCTGGCTACAGGGCTAAGCGGAAGAAGGGAAAGAAGAATCCTGAAAAAGAAAAAGAGACCAAGGAATATTCCGACATGGAGGAAGCAGAGCCTTCAAATCCCAAGTCGGATGGAAAGAAGAACTTCCCAACGAAGAAAGACACATATGTCACTTTCCTTGGGTCTCAACCAGCTAAGGTCAAGAAAGCAGTCTTGCATGAGCTCAACACAATTGTTCTAGCTGTTCCTCAATTCTTGGACTGGTCGGAAGTGACAATCACCTTTGACCATGATGATCATCCACCTAAGTTGCACAGGCAAGGAAAATACGCCTTAGTCGTCAATCTACTTATTGACGGCTATGGTTTCTCCAAGACTCTCATGGACGGCGGCAGCAGCATCAATATTCTATACGTCAAAACGCTGCGCGGATGAGGATCTCGGAAACTCGGCTAAATCATAGCTCTGTGATCTTTCATGGAGCTGTCCTAGGAAGATAAGCAAATTCCTTGGGAGAGATCACTTTGGATGTTACCTTTGTAACTCCAAAGAACTACCGGATGGAAGCACTTTCCTTCGAAGTGGTCCAGTTCAAGAGCGCATACCACGCTATATTCAGACGGACGGCTTACTAGGATTTCATGGCTCGACCATGTTACATTTACAATATGATAAAAATTATAGGTCGCAACAGCGTGATCACCATCAGGGAGACCCGAAGAAAGCGCGAGAGTGTGAGGAAGGAAATGCCGCCTTTGCTGAAGCCGTACTGCACGGCTAGGAGTACCAGGAGATCAAGAAGACCATCGAGCCGTCTGAGATGCCCACGACGAAGAAGGAGGTTACAAAGCCGACTCGGGAGTTCAAGGCATCAGAAGAGACGAAGATGACGCCATTGAAGGATGATGATCCCTCCAAGGTGACCCAGATAGGTGTAGGTTTAGATAGCGCATAGGAAAGCGTTCTCGTCAAGTTCCTCCAAGCAAATCAAGACATCTTTGCATCGCAGCCATCTGATATGACCGAAGTACCTAGGGAACTTGCTGAGCACTCTCTAAATGTAGACCCAAACACTAAACCCGTCAAATAGTCCCTACAACGTTTCGGCGATGAAAAGTGAAAAGCAATAGCTAAGGAACTAGCCAGGCTTGACTTAGCCAGATTTATAGAAGAGGTCATCCACACCGAGTGGTCGGCCAATCCTGTAATGGTCCCTAAAAAGGACACCACTGGTTTAAGGATGTGTGTTGATTATACCGCCTTGAACAAGAGTTGTCCCAAAGATCTGTTTGCTCTGCCTAGAATTGATCAAGTTATCAATTCTACGGTAGGCTCGGAATTCCTATGTTTTCTTGAATCATATTTCGGTTATCACCAAATCCCGATGAAGGAATCAGACAAAGTCAAAACTTCATTTGTAACCCCCTTCGGAACCTTCTATTTCGTTATGATGCCTTTTGGGCTCAGGAATGCAGGAGCTACGTACCAGCGCACTATGCAGCGTTGCCTCCATGATAAAATTGGACGCAATGTACATGCATGTGTGGACGACATAGCGGTGATGTCCAAAAAGAAGGAAACCTTAATTTCCAACTTGGAGGAAACGTTTGCTAATCTACGCAAATACAACATAATGCTCAATTCGAAGAAGTGTTTCACCAGCCGGATAATTGTTAGGCTTCATCGTGTCTCAAAGAGGCATAGAGGTGAATCGTGACAAAATCAAGGCTATACTCAATATTTCTAGGCCAACTCGCCTAAAGGATGTTCAAAGACTAACTGGTTGCATTGCTGCAGTCAGTAGGTTTGTAAGCTAGCTCGGTGAAAGAGCCGCACCACTCTACAATCTCCTGAAAAAGACCAAAAAGTTCATTTGGACTGATGAAGATGAAGCTGCACTACAAGACCTGAAGGCAGTACTCTCGCCACTCCTATCCTTGCAGCACCGGAACCTCGTGAACCAATGTCGCTCTATCTCGCTGCAACAAACAGAGTCGTCAGTGTCATCATGGTGGTGGAAAGACCAGAGGAAAAACAAGAACACCTGGTGCAGTGTCCGACTTACTACCTCAACGAGGTCCTAACTAAATCAAAGCAGCGGTATCCGCACTATCAAAAGCTGCCTTACGGTGTGTTCTTCACATCCTGGAAGTTACGGCATTACTTTCAGGAACATCCAATTACCGTGGTGAGCACAACTCCCATGAGAGACATAATCAACAACAGAGACGCTACAGGACGTGTCGCAAAATGGGGCATAGAGCTCTCAGCTTTTGACATTAAGTACAAACCTCGTACAGCAATCAAATCCCAAATCCTTGCTGACTTTGTCGCTGATTGGACAAAGACAACGGAAAATATGACCCTCCTAGAGTCGGAATACTAGACCTTGCATTTTGATGGGTCTAAAGCGCTCAGGGGCTCGGGGGCTGGCGTGGTGCTCAAATCACCCCAAGGAGATAAACTTTTCTATGTGTTGCTGATCCACTTCACGATAACAAACAACATTGCTGAATATGAAGCACTGCTGCATGGAATCTGGATTGCTAAGGATATCGGCATCTGACGATTAATATGTTATGGATATTTGGATCTTGTTCCCCAACAAGTGTCGGATATCCGTAACGCAAATAAACACATCGCAGCATATAGGGCTGTCATGGATGAACTGTCTAAATCGTTCAAAGGGTTTGAAGCTTAACACATCCCTCGAACATAAAATGAGGAATGATACGTCCAAAACGTATCTACTTTCCCGAACACTTTTGCTATTGTTTTTCCTCTAAACTTGTGTGATTTGGATACAACTAACATGGACTGACAATGTTTTCAGCAGAATTACCTTGGTGTCTAGTTTTTGTGCAGAAAATCAACTATCAGGAAAAATCCCGGAAAATATGCCAAAAATCCTATTTCACCATAAGACTCACGGAGCCAGAAGACAAGACGGAGTAGGGCCACAAGAGGCCCACACCACCTTACCGCGCGGGCTAGGTCAGGCCGCGCCTAGGGGTGGTGTGGCCGCCTCGGTCACCCCCTCGGCCTCCCTCTTTGCCTATAAGTTGCCTCTTGACCTAAAAACCAAGGGGGTTCGACGTTTTTCTAGAAAGAGTTCCACTTCGCCGCCACCACCAGATTCCGTGAATCAGCATCAGAAACTCTGTTCTGGCACCCTGCCGGGACGGGGAATTGGAGGAGATCATCGCCACCATCGCTTCTCCATCGACCATCCATGTTTCCCCCATCTATGAGTGAGTAATTCCCCGTTGTAGGCTATGGGGATGGTAGGTATTGGATGAGATTGTTCATGTAATGGCATCGGATTGTTAGGTCATGGTGCCTAGTATCTTTTATTAGTGTTTTTTGACTTTGTTGCAACTTGTTATGCTTAATGCTTGTCACTAGGGCCCGAGTGCCATGATTTCAGATCTGAACATGTTATTGATTCATTATGATAGTATTCTTTATGGTCTTACCTGCAAGTTGTATACACACGTTGTTGTCCAGAACCAATGGCCCCGAAGTGACAGCAATCGGGATAACCGGAGGGAATGGCTTTGATGTGAGGATCACATGTGTTCACGGAGTGGTAATGCTTTGCTCCGGTGCTCTATTAAAAGGAGCACCTTAATTGCCAGTTGTTCCCTTGAGGCCCCGCTGCAAACGGGTTGGCAGGAAAAAGATGTTGTGCAAGTTCTCATTGCGAGCACGTATGACTATATATGGAACACATGCCCATGATTATTTAGTACCTGGATGCTTTATCTTATTTATCTGCAATTGCCCTGTGTCTTGATTGCCATGTGAATTGTCTTGTCCATGCAACGTCTGTCCATCCATCCCTATGCCTACTGCGCTTTAATCCAACTGTTTACTGCTATTGTCAGTACTATCTTTACTTTTACTACTGTTGTTATTTTGCTATTGCTACTACAAAACTATTGCTACTGATAAACTGTTGTGAGCAAGATTGTTTCCAGGTGCAGCTGAATTGACAACTGAGTTGTTAAGGCTTATAAATATTCTTTGTCTCCTCCTGTGTCGAATCAATAAATTGGGTTTCACTTCCCTCGAAAATACTGCGATACACCCCCTATACTTGTGGGTCATCAAGACTATTTTCTAGCACCGTTGCCGGGGACCATAGCTCTATTTATCAAGTTCACTTGGAACCACTATTGTTCGCTACCATCTATCCATCATGGGTAAGTCTCGTGATGGCAAGGTTCCTATTTTACCATCCATTACAAGAAGAGGTACGGTTCTGAACACCTCTGTTGCTCTTGATTCACCATCTATTATGAGTAAGCTCCTTACACCACCACATACACATGCTACACACACTGCTACTACTGCTGAATCTGAAACTTCTGATACTTATGATGCTGCTTCTACTGTGCTTGATAAGAGTGGTTCATTAGGTCCTTTCCTAGATGCTACGATTGCTAGAACTATAGCTGGAAATACTAAAACTCCTAATGAAGACACTACTACACCTGTCAGTTCACCCGAGTCTAGAGAGAGTTATGATATTGAAGATGGTTATATAGAGATGACCGATGAATTTATTAAAGAAAGTCAAAACACCCATGATAGGAGTGATATTAAGAGTCTCCTTGAGAGGCGTACTACAAAACCCAAGTTGTCTCCTAATGCTAAGTTTCCTGCTTCTCCCATAAACATTAAAGATAAGGATTATGATTTCTCTCTTGATTTATCTTACATAACTATTGTTGAGAAAGAACCTTTTTGTGGGACTAAGAATGAAAGTGCGGTAGCAGATATGACTGAGCTTTCTACCATGAGTGGCATGTTTTCTGATGATATTAAGATGCGCACCTACTTTGTTGCTAAAATTTTCCCTTTTCATTGAAAGGAGAAGCTAAAACGTGGTTTAATAATTTACCTCCTGGATCTATTGATAGCCATGTTTGCTTGATTAGTACCTTCCTTCAGAAATATTTCCCTCCTAGTGCTAGACATGCCATTTTCCATGAACTTTTTGATTTTAAATAGGGAGAAAAAGAGGTATTGCCTGAATCATGGGCAAGGTTTTGTGCTTTGATTCATGCACAAGCTGGATGTCCATTACCTAAGAATGAGCTTCTTGATATATATTATAATGGACTAACTAAAGAATCTAGGACATACCTGGATAGTTGTGCTGGTTGTGTTGTCAGGAATAGGACTCCCAAGGAAGATGAGGAATTAATGGCTAAAATAAGCAAGAACTATGAAGATTGGACTCCTCCTAAACCAACTATACCTTAACCAACTATTCCCGTGCCTATACCAACATCAAAGAAGAGGGGAGTTATTGAACTGAATGATGAAGTGATGAAGGAAGCCAGGAAATGTCTTAAGGAGAAGAGTATTAAAGGTGCAGATGTAAAGAATTTACCTCATATAGAAGAATTATGTAAGCCAATATCCCACTCATCCACTATTGAGGTACACTCTCTCCAACACTTTGATGAAGGTGATATTCCTTACTCTAAACCTCCTGATCAATGCTCAGAAGAATTTGATATTTTTATTGTTAAGCAAGATAATTTTAATAAAAGGGTGCAAAAGCATCTAATGGAAAACTCAAGAGCTATTATTGAGTTAAAAGATATTGTAGAAAGAACCTCTAATGATGTTAAAATGCTTATTAAACACTTCCAAATGGTTCGAACTCAAATTGATCATCTTATTAAAGTACAAAAAGACTTGTTAGTTAATGCTGCTAAAGAAAAACATGCTTATGAAATTAGAACTAGAAGTGGTGCTTCTACCCAGGATCCTCTATATCCTGAGGGGCATCCTAAAAGAATTTAGCAAGATTCTCAACAAATTGAAAATAGTGGTACTTCGCCTAAGAAAAGGAAAAAAGAAACATAAAACTATTATAGAATCTCCTGAACCTGTTATACATCCCAATAGCATATCTGTCTCTGATGCTGAAATTGAAACTGGTAATAAGGAAAATAATGTTCCTGATAAAGAAAAAGTGGAAGAAGAACCTAAAAGTCACACTAAGAATACTAAATACACTAAAGAAGATTTTGTTGCTAAGAAACATGGTAGTGAAAGAGAGCCTTAGTTCCAAAAACCTATGCCTTTCCCTGATAAGAAACACAAGTCAAAGGAAGATGAACACTATAATAAGTTTTGTGAGTGGATGAAACCTTTATTCTTGCAAATTCCTTTGACTGATGCTATTAAATTGCCTCCTTACTCAAATTATATGAAGGATATTGTCTCTAATAAAAGGAAGATCCCTAATGAAGAAATTTCTACTTTGCTTGCTAATTATTCCTTTAATGCTAAGGTTCCAAAGAAACTTGGAGACCTAGAGATTCCAACTATTCTGTGCTCTATTAAAAATAGTTATGTTAGAACTGCTTTGTGTGATTTGGGAGCAAGAGTTAGTGTTATGCCTTTTTCTCTCTATAAGAGACTTCAACTAGAAAAACTAATACCAACTGATATATCTTTGCAAATGGCGGATAAATCTACTACTGTTCATGTTGGTATATGTGAGGATGTACATGTTCAAGTGGCTCATAATTGCTTGATATTAACTGATTTTGTTGTGCTTGAAATGCCTGAAGATGACAATATGTCTATTATTCTTGGAAGACCTTTTCATAATACTGCAGGAGCTGTTATTATTTGTAATCAAGGAAAGGTGACTATTAATGTTAATGACAAGGAACACACTGTCTATTTCCCCAAGAAGATTGATAGGAATTATGGTTTAAATTCAATTGAACATGTTGAGGGCATTCAAGTTGGAGAAATATATTGTCCCATACCAAAAGAAAAATATGAAATTATTATGGTTGGGACCATTGCTATCAAGGTTGAGGTAACATAATCATTTAGTGGACTACAAAGTTTTGTTTCATATAAAATTGTTTTGGTAACAAGACCTGATCAACCTTGTTAACAAAAGTATTTTAATGAACAGAACAATGTTTGCACCATGATTATCTTTGCTTACTTTTAGTTTATCCATTTTAGTTTTTGCTTTCACTTAGTTTAATTTTCTGTTGCTAGTTGCTTGCATATTAGAGTGTCTTAGAACTTCTGAAGTTTTAGTTTTGTTTGCTTTTGCATCTTTTCAAAATCACTTTTCTACAGAAAAATCATTCATCAATACCTGAAAATTGCTCAAAAATAAAGTGTCTCAAAAAATTCCAGAAAATTCATATTAAATTTTTACGTGAAAAAGGGGCAGAGAAGTGCCTGGAGAGTGCCAGGGGGCCCACCAGGTAGGCACACCACCTGGTGGTGCGGCCAGCCCAGGGGCACGCCTGGCCATGGTGTGGGCCACCCCTGGCCCTCCACTCACTCTCTCACTTGGCACTTCCTTCTCTCTCCCGAGAAAACACCAGCTCATTGCTCGAAATCGTGTTCTTGCTGTTCTTGCCCATGATTTTTCGATCTCCTTGCTCAGCCCAACTTTGCTGCTGAAATTTGGAACATTTGTTCTCCGGTATGTGACTCCTCTGCTTGTCCAAGTAGATTTGTGTTTAGTGGATTATATCTTGATTATTTTGCTGCTATAGGTGACAGGTTTTGAGAGCTTGTAAGCTTGTTCGATGCTTAGAGATATTGTTTTGATGCATGTTTAGGCCTCTTACAAGTCCCTATGAGTAGTTCCCTTCATTTTGTATTCACTTTGCAATCACTTGTATAATGGATGTTTAAATTTCAGAATAGAAAATGAATGAACACCAACTAAACCAACATGAACTGAGGGTGCCTGAAGTTATGAAGGTCCACCTTGAGGAGGAGGTTTTTCCTTCTATCTATCCATGCCCCGAATTCATGGGGGCTGCGGGGATCTCTCAAGACTTCCATACTTTAATCACTAATGCAGGGTTGGAGAACTTTGTGGGAGATGAACCTCACCAATTTGTGAAGTAACCATGCCTGTGGTGCAGGACTTGATTTAGTTGCTCTTTGCCTAACCCCATGGTTCACTACAAAATTTACAATATAGTTGTCGACCTCCCTTTTGATGATTTTTCTGCAGCTATTAGAGTTCCTCGGTGGGGATCGTGTGGAAGGATTAAAGAGCGACTTGCACCACTCATGGACTTGTATGTGGAGATTTGCGAAGGGAGCAACTTCTCAAAGGAGAGTGGAAAAATTCGTAACATTCATCTATCGTCTATTCGCTAATTTGCTTACTTTATTTCCAAGTGTGTTCTCGCTAGGAAAACTGCTAATAAGTTATCCTCATATGATCTAGCATTCATCTCAGCTGCCTTAAAACAAGATAGGACTTATAACTTGGGTTCCTTGATAGCTTTTCGTCTTGTCGCGAACCGCGAGAAAGGTGGAATTTGTGAAGGCCTTATTGCCTCTCGTTTATTGGCTTTGCATGGTTTAGTGCCTCATCATTTAGACCTACGGTTTCCCATAGAGAGACTTGACCTTAATTCCATGATACAGCATAAATTTGTTTCTTCTTGGGTTAATTTGAGTGATTTGTCTTATGAAATAACCTTTCTCAAGGCTGGTTGGAGGAGTAAGTCCGAGCGAGTTGTTCTTTTGCCTGCACCTGTTTTGTTTAACCTTAATAATAGGGTACGATGGTCACTCACCGAGGAAGAACTCGATGCATACTTGGGAGAGCTCTCCCAACAGGAGGAGGATACTGGAAGGGAGGTTATAGATGATGCGGTCCAGCCCTCGAATGAGGGGGAGTCTTCATATCATCAGCCTACCTATGATTGGGGAGCTTCTTCTTCTACACAAGGGCCTTACCACGATCATTCTTATGATGACCCACCTACTTGGAACCCTTACTCGCATTTGGATTGATACCCACTTAGGACAAAAGCCTAAGCTTGGGGGGAGGTACACCGACACCACACTCATCTACATATCATGATTTAGTCGGTACTTTGTATATCCATGCTTTGTTCTCTTTTTAGTTTTCGTTCTTTCTTTGATGTTGCTTTCTAAAACACAAAAAGACCAAAAATATTTTCTTTAATTCCTTTTGTTTGCTTCTCTTTCTTTTTGCCTTGGTTTGCTTCTCCCATTTGGTTTTGTTTTGATTATTCGAAAAACCCAAAAACATTTTGCTTTGCTTGTTCTTTCTTTTGGTTCTTGCCTTTAAAAATCAAAAAACACCAAAAATATTTGTTGTTCTTCTTTGGTTTTGTGAAGTTTGTTGCAGGGTTCAGTAGTCCTCAGTGGAGTTTGGTTTTATATTATTATTCAAGCCACACAAGTGAAGGGCAATAATGACAACTTGAGGTGTGGTAAGAGGCTGGTAACGAACTCTATTTGTTTTCATGTTTGTACATATACTCATTATTGTGGGCATGCTTAGTACATTCATGTAGGGTGTATGTTATTTATGGATGCTTAGTAGTTCTTGCTTTCTTATGATTAGCTCCAGCTTGCTCATAGTTTGTAGCATGGCATATGAATGTTTGCTTGCATTGCTCTATTCATAACTTGGTATGACACTATGGTATCCTCCTTTGAATGTTTCATTTGAATTGACTTGGCACATGCTCACGCATGCATATGACTGAAATAATTAGTTAAGCCTCGATGAATTATTTGCCTCAAGGGTCTTGAATCACTTTCATGCCATGATTAGTCATGTTTTGTTGCAAGCATGATTATGATAGTTGTTGCTCTCTCATTTGTCGCTCCCTTACTTTTTGCTAGCCTTCACTTGTGCTGAGTTTAATCTTTACTCGTGCATCCAACTCCCCAAAACCAATATTGCCAAAGTGTCCACTATACCTACCTATTAGCATTATTTTCTATTCCGTGCATATTAAGTATGCCTTGTTTTCTTCCGAATAAAATGTTTGCTTGTTATGAGAAAATTAGTTAGTAAAGCTCTCACGAACTTGATGGCACACTTTATTTTCTTTAACTTGATAAACTTGAACCATTGTGTCCATCTTTGTTGCGTATATGCTTGCGCTTTATAAGTTGAAGTTAGCAGAACCATGTATCATGGGAAACGCTTTCAACATTGCACTGGTACTTTGTACCTTGTTGATATCATGATTCTTTTGCTGATGGATCCCGGTGGTGTGAAATAAAATGGGAACTTGTAAGATCATGGAGTCTGTATGTGTGTTAGAGAAACATCTGGGCCGCTAGCCTAAGCCATGCCTAATCATGGTGGAAACTTGCAGCATAACCATAATGAGCATTCTATGAAGCATCCTCAATAAAAACCTATGCAAATAGCGAATAAAAAGATTGATGAGATGCTCATTGTCTGCTTGCCTTGTCATTTTGATTATGGGATAGCTCCTGTATCATGTGCAAGGGGTACCCCGTTGGCGGTTCTCTATGATACATATGTACTTACAATGACAAGAGCTTACTTGTGACTGAAGTTGAGTAGCATGAGGTTCGGTACTCATAAGTAAGGGGCATGAGACTTTGACTTATAACTTGTCAAGCATATCCTCTTAGTTGTGTCACTTTAACCTTAATCACCTAAAAGATGCTTATGATAGGGGCAATGAGAGCTCAAAGCTAACGAGTACCATACTTTCAGCATTTGGAAGCCTTTCAAACTCTTCAAAAACCTTTTTGTTTTCCTTGTTGAGTCTCCACATATTCTATGAGCACTTTCTTGAGAGCATGATTGTCATTCTTAGTGTAGTGTGCTTGTCGCAAAATTTGATTAATTGTGATATGACCTTGATGCTTGTAGCTTTGCTATCTTTACTTCTAGTCTTCACTTGAACTTCAGAGGTGCCTTCGCATTTATACTTGCTCTACGATCAAAGGCAAGCGAGATACCACTCTATCATATATTTTTATGAGCATTGCAATGTTGCTCATATTTATGTTCCATGCTACTGAGTTAGAAGCTCTACATAGCTTGCAATGACTATTAAGTAAACTTATTTGCATACTCCTTATTGTGAGTTTTCTAAGTACTTGATCATATGCTGAGAATATATAAATCATATGAAGCAAATGTGTTCATGAAAGTTTCTTTTATCGCACTCATTTTTCAATTGAATTGCTTGAGGACAAGCAATAAGCTAAGCTTGGGGGAGTTGATACGTCCAAAATGTATCTACTTTCCCGAATAGTTTTTCTATTGTTTTTCCTCCAAACTTGTGTGATTTGGATACAACTAACACGGATTGATGATGTTTTCAGCAGAATTACCTTGGTGTCTAGTTTTTGTGCAGAAAATCAACTATCAGGAAAAATTCTGGAAAATATGCCAAAAATCCTATTTCACCAGAAGACTCATGGAGCCTGAAGACGAGACGGAGTAGGGCCACGAGAGGCCCACACCACCTGGCCACGCGGGCCAGGCCAGGCCACGCCTGGGGGTGGTGTGGCTGCCTCGGTCACCCCCTCGGCCTCCCTCTTCGCCTATAAGTTGCCTCTTGACCTAAAAACCAAGGGGGGTTCGACGTTTTTCTAGAAAGAGTTCCGCTTTGCCGCCACCACCAGATTCCGCGAATCAGCACCAGAAACTCTGTTCTGGCACCCTGCCGGGATGGGGAATTGGAGGAGATCATCGCCACCATCGCTTCTCCATCGACCATCCAGGTTTCCCCCATCTATGAGTGAGTAATCCCCCGTTGTAGGCTATGGGGATGGTAGGGATTGGATGAGATTGTTCATGTAATGGCATCGGATTCTTAGGGCATGGTGCCTAGTATCTTTTATTAGTGTTTTTTGACTTTGTTGCAACTTGTTATGCTTAATGATTGTCACTAGGGCCCGAGTGCCATGATTTTAGATCTGAACATGTTATTGATTCATTATGATAGTATTGTTTATGGTCTTATCTGCAAGTTGTATACACACGTTGTTATCCAGAACCAATGGCCCGAAAGTGATAGCAATCGGGAAAACCAGAGGGAATGGCTTTGATGTGAGGATCACATGTGTTCACCGAGTGTTAATGGTTTGCTCCGGTGCTCTATTAAAAGGAGCACCTTGTGTAGCTGAATTGACAACTCAGTTGTTAAGGCTTATAAATATTCTTTGGCTCCCCTTGTGTCGAATCAATAAATTAGGTTTCACTTCCCTCGAAAATACTGCGATACACCCCCTATACTTGTGGGTCATCTAGACTATTTTCTAGGAAGCAGATGCATTATCTCGTATAGGCTCTGCACAGGAGAAGGTCATGGATGGCGCTTTATTAGAGCACCTCAAAGTTCCCTCTATAAAAGGAGTTGAAGAGGAATATCCGACCAAATCTGACTCACCATTAGTAGCAGTTCTGGTTGTGATTCCCAGCTGGACTCAACCCTACCTTGACTACTTGGTAGGTGTAAAATTACCCAAGAATGAGGTTCTGGGCCGGCAAATCGTTCGACGAGCAAAAACCTATACAATAATAAGTGGTGAGCTCTATAAGCGGAGTGTGTCTGGGCTCTTTCAGCGCTGCATATCTCTGGAAGAAGGAGTGAAAATCCTAAGGGAAGTCCACAAAGGCGAATGCGGTCATCACGCTGCAGCCAAATCTTTAGTAGCAAAAGCTTTCAGACACGGATTTTTCTAGCTTACAGCCAAGGCAGATGCCGAATGGCTAGTCAAGATGTCCAAAGGCTTCCAAAAGTACACCAAACAAGCTCAGGTTCCGGATGATCAGCTTCGAACAATACCTATAACAAGGCCCCCGCGGCCTGGGGGCTTGACATGATAGGACTGTTTAAACGGGCTCCAAGTGGATTTACTCACCTCTTACAGATGGTGGATAAGTTCACAAAATGGATTGAGGCTAAACCCGTCACAAGTTGTGATGGAGCGACAGCCAGAATATTTTTCAAGGATGTCATAATTTGATACGGTTATCTGCATAGTATTATTACGAACAACAGGAGCAATTTTTCTATGGGAGAACTTGCCGATTTCTACGACGAATGAAATATCTAGCTTGGCATTGCGTCAGTCACACATCCACAAGCTAATTATCAAGTTGAAAGAGAAAATGGTTTAATCCTACGAGGCCTCAAACCAAGACTCGAAGCACCACTTCGTCGTGCTGCGGGGGCTTAGGAAGATGAATTACCGTCTGTAATATGAAGCTTGCGAACAACTCTGAACAGGTCAACCGGATACACACGTTTCTTCTTGTTCTATGGCGCAGAAGCTGTTCTTCCTAGTGATTTAATTCACACTTCTCCCCAAGTTGCTGCGTATATCGAAGAGGATGCCGAAATTTCTCGACAAAATGATCTCGATTTAATCGAAGAAGTTTGCGTCGTTGCTGAGATGAGATTAACAGCCTATCAGCAGAAGTTACGCAAGTATCATAGCCAGGGAGTCAGAAACCAGTCTTTCAATAAAGGCGATTTGGTTCTCCGGCTTGTGCAGAAAAGAAAGCACAAACTTTCCCTAGTATGGAAAGGGCCCTTTTTAGTTAGCCGAGTATTGCACAATGGTTCTTACTATCTAACTGATATGCGACCAGGCAAAGAAAGACCTGCTACTAAGAAGAGAAACAGAGCTGGAGGCAGTACAGACCTAGAAGAATTTGACAGACTGTGGAATATGGCTCAGCTACGCCCCTTTTATTCTTAAAATTTCTTTCTTTGTAATCATATATGTGTATATGTTCAATGAGAAATAAAGTATTGCTTGCCTTAATTTTCTGAGAAGATTTATATTACCATCTTATTTCCAAATGATCATGTCACAATCGAAAATCCAGAATACTTGAAAGTACTTTATGCTCATATTTGTTCTGGTTAAGATTTCCGATTCTAAAAATGCTACCTTTGGGTATAAATCTAAATTCTAGTCTATACTTGGGTTCTTTATCTGATTTCCAGATGCGGGCATTTTACCAAGTAGTGAATTGTTGGTATTGGAAGTCGGCTCTGTTTCCGAGTTTAAACTGGTTTAGCACTTGAGCTCCGTTGCTCGGCAGAGTTTACATGTGGAAGGTTGGCCAGCTCACGAAAGGGACGATGCGGAAATCCAGCTAAGCGATAAGTATAGGCAAAACAAAAGGTGCTTATGTAAAAAATTTAGGCGCGACAAAATAAAGCCAAAACATGCTAAATAAAAGCATCAAATCTTAGCACTAGCAAAATATTATACTACTTATTACAATCCGATTGTTTCAGAATAACACATTGTTTTTCTAATGCTCTACGATGCAGGAGGAGTGGTTGGAGCTATCAGCTCACTAGAGACATCGCTTTCGCCTTGATAACTTTCCGAGACATGAAAATCCGATACAGTTTGCTCGTCGTCGAAAACTTTGGCTATTTCTTTGGCAGGCAGAGGAGGCGTTTCCACGCGAGTGAAGGGAGTGTCATAGCTGGTCAGATTGGCTACATGACATCCATAACCGGCGCAGGAGTCCATGATGGCCTTGATGTCTTGCTCCTGTCCGTCTTCATCCACAGTTGAATAAACCCTGGTTACTTTCTAGATCTCCATGCTTCCATGGTGGCTCATAACCATGGTAAGGGCATTATGTGCTGCGGTCCGCGCATAGGACATGTTCCAATCTTGGATGAGCTGGGTCATCTCCTTTGCCTTATCTCGCACCTCAAAGGCGGACATTGTATTCATGTCCAGGACTTTGACAACTTCGCCAATATCCTCTAATGATTGGCGGAAATCATGAGGCAAATCACCTACTTCTGTAAGTCGGCTGGCGCGAGACTTGGTGGAGGAAGAATCTAGTAAGTTCAAAGGAGTTGCATATACAAAAGCAAAGTCATAACTATATCCGAATTCTTAGGAATTGGAAAGAACAAAAGTCAAAGATAGGAAAATTACCGAAGATGGAATCATCAATTTTGGTCTTCTCCGCTCGAAGACTCTGGAGTTCATCCCGGAGAGCTTGAGTGATGTCCTTTTCTCTGAACAACTCATCATTGAGATCCGAGATTTTCTGATCCTGGATTGCGATCTTTTGATTACGTTCTTCGGTGGCCATGGAAGAGGATTCGAGAATGCCTTAAACTTATTTAGCTCCCGCCGTAAGTCGGCATTATCCACCTCCAGGGTCTTCAAGTTCTCGGCCTCTTCAATCATTTTACATGATTGTTTGACTAGTTCTGTAAACAAAAGACAATAGTTGAATAGGAAATTCGACTATGAAAGCAAAAATAGCAAGGTTGAGGACTGAAATGATCACCTTCAGCTTTATCCTTTGATATCTTCAATTGAGGATTTTCAAGACAAAGAGCTCTGATCTCTCTCCGCTTATTGCAAATATTCTTCAACAATTCCTGGTTATAAGCATTAACTTTTTGTAAGTCAGAAAAATACCCAGAGTCAGAAGTCTACTAAAGACTCGGGCTGATATTTTACCTAATATCAGCACGAGCCTTTGGGGCTACACTAGTTCGTTCTTTGGCATCCTATGAAAGCATAAATCCGGATTGTTTATCCAACTTCATGCTTGGGGGCTAGAGGATATGATATGAAATAAAGTAAAAAAGTGAGTTGGAATTCTGACTTACATATTGTTCATGAGTAAGCCTACTTAGGCTCATGTTCACCTCAGTGGTAACCTTCTCGGCGAGGGTCTGCGAGATTATTGGCGGTGGCGGAAGTACGCCGGCCTTCAGCTTCTCGTCGCGAAGACGGACTTGGTCAAGAAGCTCGGAGTCCTTGACGTCCTTGTCTTCTTGTGCCTCTTCCTTGGCGGTGATGTTCTGGCTTTCCAAGCATTGCTGAGCCAGCCTTTGGATCTCTTCTGCAGTTTTCCGAGTAATGCCAAGTTTGGCAATACTCGGATTTCTAAGAAGGTTATCAGCGAAAACCTCTGCCAAGGGATCATTACCCCGTACGGGTTCACCCTTATCAAGTGCCGAGTCACCCATGGTGACGTTGGTCTACGAGTCGAGGATCGCTAGCTTAGATTGTTGAGCCGGATCTTCTGTAATGGACAGAGATGGAGTAGTCTCCGGCGTTGTAGAAGGCTTTGGGGCAGGAGTCGGAGGCGCTGTGGTAGGAGAAGTCAAATTTAACTTTGAATGGCACAGGGACTTTGACGAGCCTCCTTTCCCCTTTCCCTTGGTGAGAAGTTTAGCTCTAAGGAGGTAGATCATTACACTTCAGTAAGAATGAGAAATAAAATACAGAGACCTTGTGAGGAAAGTTACCTCTTCACAATGGGCACTTCCTTTGTGTCGATAGACACTGTCGGAATCTTGCGCTTTTGGGTAAACGCTTCTGTCAATGCAATCAATTCACCATCATCCTGAGATAACTCAGGAGGATATCCCTCAAAAGGAGCAAGCTCCGACTCGGGGAGGTACGCAAGCTGAAAAGAAGAAATATCTCAATATTGCAAAAAGACACAACAATGTATAGATGAACACATAATTCGATTGATTGCTGGAAAACTTACTGGTGTCACAGGATTTCCAGTCATACGCATGTCCAAGGATTGCTCCGGGATTTTCCTCTCGATTCGCTCCTTAATCAACCAATTGATTTGGGACTCGTATTTCTTATCCGAATAAGATTTGGAGCAGATCCGGAGAGAGTCCGTCTTACTCTTTGTGATTGAGTGCATAAGCCGGTTGCCATGATGTTGGAGAGGCTGAATCCGGCACGCCAGCTAGCAGTGGACCAAATCGGATCCTTTCAGACCCTTGTGCTTCATCAAATATTCGACACGCCAGGACTCTTGGGGTGTGGTGGCACCGTCAACAAAAGCCAGCAAAGCGGTGGCTTTGCCGGGAGCCGGTTTATCCTTATGATAAAAGAACGTGGACGACCACTTTTTAACAGACTCACTAGCCTTAATCCTAGGATAGACTCTCTCTCTCCTAATAGAAAAGCTAAGAGTACCGGTGATGTAAGGAACACCGGCAGTGATGGAGTTTCTCCAGGTGTGAAAATAATACCAGAAAAGAAGAAGACTCGGCCTAATACCAAGATACCCCTCACACAAAGATGCATATGCACTCATTTCTAAAAGTGAGTTTGGGGGAGATTGTGGAGTTGCACTACATAGTGATCTATGACCTCAGAAAAGAAATCTGAGGGAGGAAAGCTCAAACCTCTGTCGAGGTGGGTGCCGAAGTGGACTCGCTTGTCGGTGTTGGGGTGGGGATGGAAAGCCGCTCCGCTAGTCGCTGGCACGGAGGAGGCCTTCCTTTTCAATGACATGGAGCATGGACTCATTGAGGGCACAGGGGATCCAAATCCCGTGAAAGTTCTCCATCTCCGTGTAACATCCCAAAACTTTAATCAAGTTTATCAAGTGCCTAATCACCCAATTTAGGGTTAACAAAAACTTTAATTATTAAAATAGTTTATGAATGCATGTGTGTTTGCATTAGTGTAGAATTGTTTGAAAATGCCATGCTTGATTGTTCTAAATGTTGTGAAATGGTTTAAAGGTGAATGCCACATCATCTAGACCATTTACAAACAAAACCAAAGAAAAAGAAATCAAATAAGATTAAATAAGGCAAATGGTCATTTTGACCATTTTAATCCACTAGGTCACTTTAGGTGTTCCTAGAAGATAATTTCTAACAGAAACTTTCTCAACTCTTTTCACCCCTTGCTAGACCAAGTAAATATGTACCAAGACCCACTTTACACACTTACAAAAACATCTAGCAAAGCAATTTAAATGACATTTGAAAATTGAATCCAATGCATATGTGAAGATCCTCATTTTTGAAAAACCCATCAAATGAATTCACCTTGGCAATCCCAAGAAAACCTAGTCTCTCAAGCTTAATTCAAGACCACTCAAAAAATTTGAATCAAAAATTCAAATTTAAATATCTTGCGGGCATTGTGTTGAACACTTGGTGAGCACAGAATTAGCTGCCAAACTTTTACTGTTCTTGATCAATGCCTTGTCCACCATTTGGCTAAATCCTTGTCCCCTGGTCACCCCAGCACCAATCAGAGCATCAAAGCCTCGCCCCCTTCACTGCTGGCGCTAGTGCCATGCCGCCCGAAGCCGCCGCGCCAGGCCAATCATGAACCGCTCACAACAGACCGCCCCGAGCTCGCCCACGATGCCTAGGCGGTAGGCGAGATCACACCGCCCCTCTCTGTCCCTTCCCCGAGCGCTGATAGACCGTGGACCACCCCAGGAACGCAGCGCCCCGAGCGTCTGCAGCATGCCGAGCACGCGCCAGAGCGTCGTGCCCGACCAGCATGCACACACCGCGCCTCGACCGCAGCTCGCGTACACTGCTCCGCCATGACTCCAGCAGCCGCCCAGACATGCCCATTCGCCGCTGCTTGACCCGCAGCCACCGTGCGCCGCGTCGAACGCCGCTTCTGCCGCGCAAAGCACCGTCCACTCTAGAAAAAATGTGACCACCCCTTGCCTCACCTTTAATCCTTAGAGGACTGCCAGGAGACCGCGCACCGTCCCCTACCTCCAGCCGTGCCGCTAGCTGCCTATAGCGTCACCATCGATGAGCCGCGCCCACGCCGCTCGGTACCTTCGTCGAGCTATAAAAGGAGGCCCTCTCCACCCCAATTTTGTACAACATCTCACTCCCCTCTCACCACTGATCCTTCCACCCTATCCCCGGAGCAAGGCAAGCCTCTGTTCGCCGGAATTTCGCCAGAGCTTGCCGCTGTAGAGGAGAAGAGGCGTTGTCGATTGGAGTCGTCCCAGGAGCTGCCGCGACCACGCCTCGAACCGCCGTCGTCTACCAGCTCGATCTCCCCCATCGCCACGTTTAGCTGGAGCCCAGGTGAGCCCCCGTAGACCCCCACTGTCCTGCTTGGGTTCGTCCTCGCCGGAGACATGTTCACCGGGGACGACGAACCACAACCGTTCGATCGTAGTCTAACCATAGCACTGAGACTGCCCCGTACCGCTTCGGTTAAAATTAGTCACGGACATGCGGGACCAACCTGTCAGTAGCTCGCTGTGTCGTGGAGCACCACTGGGCCGGCCCGTTAGCTTTCCCGCGTTGGCCCGCAGATTCAAATAAATGTTTTTTCATTTAGGTTTAAACTAGATTCTATCCACTTATTCAAAAATCAATTCAGAGAGTTTCACTTAACCAAAATGCAAGATTCAAATTTTGTTAGAAAGATAATTAAAATATCTATCCAAGCCCGTTGGATTTAAGTCAATTGGAGTTAGAGATCACATATAGCCAAAAATAACAAGACAGAGACTTATACATTCAAACATTTTTAAAAAATCAACCATAATAGCTTTTGAGTTGATTCCAACTCTTAAAAATCACATTTGATACCTATCTGAATATGTGAAAATATCTAGGTTTGCATGCAGTGACATTGGACTAGTGCCAAAAGAGTGCTATTAGGGCATTTCTAGTCACTTTAAATCATTTAAATGATAATCTTAAACTTTATAAAATGTGACCAACCCTTTAAATCACATTCCCATGTATTAGAATATGTGGTGATGACATGTGTCCACATGATCCCATATTTTAATTGGAGAATATTAAATCTTAATTAATTTCAATGAGTAGAAATTACTTTTCTAAAATAAACTAAATAAAACTAGTTCTTTAAATCTTGTGATGATTGGATGATACTAGATCATCAAGTTTGTGCCTTAGTGTGCTAAATAGACTTAGTTAAGTATTGTGTGGTGATTGTATACCCCATATTTCATTTATAGACGATAGTACCGACTAGGTCTACGAGGAGGAGGAGTTCTACCCCGAAGAAGACGAGGAGAATTTCAATCACTACACCAACCAAGGCAAGCCATCATTAACAATGCAAGCTAACACTTGCAAGCTTGATAACCTAAGAAAGATGCATTAGGCATGCTTTGGTTATACCATTTTTTATTATACCCATCCCAAGTTTTAATTGCAAGCTTTACTTTCTTTTACTTTACCAAAGTTCTTTACTTTTAGTATAGATAGCATAAAGAGTATAAAACTGGGCATATCTAGTTACTTAGATGTCATTCTATGGCATGAGATTGAAGTTTAGCACCCCTCATTAGTGAACACTCTTAAACTTAGTGGCTAGTGCTAAGCAAAAAACTTGATCACTTTAGATGGGAATACTTGGTGAAAATGCTTATGAAAACCTTGGAATGATGAGTCATTCTATTGAGATGTTTTGCCATGTGTTGAGAAACACAAATGGTTTATGATGATGAAAATGTTGAGGCATGAGCCTTAGCCCTTTATAAAAACTGATGGTTGGGTTCGGATGCGATACCATTACAATTTTACCGTACAACCACCATACCTAAATTGGGTAAGGCTTAACCGGAAGTTTATATGCATTAGTATGGGTTCCCTCGCAGGAGAGGTTTGAGCTGAGGCTACCTCTTGATGATGTCCATCTATGCAGTGCCCAGGATGGCAGATGGCCATGTCTAGGAGGCCAAGCTCATCGGGGAGGTACCTATACTAGGGTGTGTAATTGGAAGGTTATGATTGATTATCCCCATACTAAGTATGACTGATTCAGGGTTATCCCTGACGGATGTATCGAATTTTGTGGTGAAAGTATACCACCTCTGCAGAGTGTCAAACTATTCGAATAGCCGCGTCCGCGGTCATGGACAGTTGGAGTGGCCATACTGTTCCATCGTCAGATGTTTTCAAAATGACATTGTGAAGTGAACTATGATTTTGACTTGACCACAACAGGGTTGTGAATATGAAAACTAGGTTCCCACTTAAAGTGATTTTAGAACATTAAATTAACTTTCTTTACTTTTGAACTCATCTTAAGATAAATCTAGCTTTTGCAAATAAACTTAGAGCTTAGCCTTCCTACTAGAACTACCTTACTTGTTAGTGATAGTTTGCGAGTACTTAAAGAGTACTCATGGCTTTGTCCCTGGCTATTCCTGTGGCCAGACTATGAGGAGGACTATCCGGAAAATGGACAGCAGGACGGCTACGACAACTAGGTTCATCTCCCATCGTCAGCATTGCATGTGACACTGAAGATGGAGCCCACCGCTACGCTTATTATTCCGCTGCTTGTTTGTATTAAGACTGGATCATGAGATCCTTTATTTGTGTAAGACCTTATTATGGTTTGTAATGTATGATGTACTGTGATATCCAATCAGTTATGTCTCGCAAAAATGGTAATCCTGGGATTGCGATGTATGGCATAACAGGCATCTGGGATTAAAAATTCGGGTGTTAAAAAGTTGGTATTAGAGCCATCCTGACCATAGGAGACCCTAGTTAGAATGGACGTCCAAACAAAAACTTAGTTTCAAAAACAAATGAAGTGAGTATTTATGAAAACATATTCCCACTCTTATCCTTGATTCTTTCAAAAACATTCATGTTCCTCAAAAATTCTTACATTATTACATAAAATTTGACACACTTTATCACCTCACTAACTTACTCATCCTAAATTCTTGTAGATGGAAGTTCAGTATTGCAAGTTCTACCAGTTGGACAACGGAGGCCAACTGATCTTTGAGAGGGATCTTGATGCACTGTCTAAGTATCTTGAGCGTCTGCATCCATAATTCTTTGGAGGTCAACTCAAGGATTTCCCAGGAGGAGATCTACAATGGTTGATAGTTGCTGGTCTTCGAGGCAAGATGGAAGCACCCCTTTCGGAGAAGATTCAATTCACCGTGAGAGAGAACAACTGGCTAGATGAATTAGCCAGGGCAATGCATGAAGCTCTCGCCCAACTTTGTGGATAGAACATCAACTTGATCCAGGGAACTCGCTTTGCTCACTATGCAAGGCATGATTCTATGGGAATGCCATTGGAGATGCCAAGTCACCCGGAGATGAAGCGCCAAGTGGAAAACATTGACTTCGTGATGTATGATCGACAAAAGGAACTGGAAAATGCTTGAGCCTACGCCAACCACAACCTTGCCATTGCCGCTAAGAAGGACCAGACTTTTGCCCTGCTCGTCAAGGATCATCAATCACTTCATCGCCAATGCGAGAAGAAGGATCGCACCATCGCTCGTCTTCGCAAGAAGGTGGTCGACCTCAAGAAGACCATCCAGGAACAAGAAGCTCAGCTTGGAGCAAAAGAAGAAGAGGAAGAAGGTGAAGACATCCAGGGAGATATTCACTCATACCTCAGTGATGACAATTACTACCTGGAGGATGATGCCATGGATTTCTACACCAATGATGATGACTTCGACTTCATTGTTGATGAGTAGATGCACCTGATCACCCCATAGGAATGAGATTGTATCGGTCCCACTGTATCGTAGTTCACAGAATGTTTCTTAAAACCATTTGTTTTCCTTTTGTGTTGTGCATTGTGTGTTTGTATTGGTGTGCTTTGCATGAATGAATGAGAAGTTGTTAGTTTACCAAACTTGAGTCAAACTCAAAGTTTAAAGCTTTTTGAAAACGAAACCATGAACCTTAGAAATTTCCCTCTTATCTCATTATCTATCTCAATCTTCAGATGACTCGTGGAAATCCCGGAGGAAGCAGCTCATCGTAGGACCCGATGATGCAGATTCTACAGATGCTAGTTTCCGACCGTGAAGCTAGTAGAGCAGAGCGTCAAGCCAACCTAGCCACCCTGCAACAGATAGCTCGGATGGCCCACAATAATCAAGGCCATGGAAATCAGGATCATCATGGATCCAAGCTCAAGAACTTTCAGAATACCAATCCCCCTATCTTTAGTAAGTCTGAAGACCCATTAGATGCATATGATTGGTTACAAACCATGGAGAATAATCTAGAAGTCGCAGGAGTTGATGCCAACGAGCAAGTATTGTTTGTCACCCACTATCTGGCAGGAGATGCAAGAGCCTGGTGGAATAGCACACGTACTATGAACGACGGTCAAGTGATGACGTGGGAAGCTTTCAAGATCAAGTTTAGCTGCACCCATGTGCCGCAAGGTTTAGTCACTAGAATGAGAGATGAGTTCAGAGAACTGAAGCAAGGTAGGATGACGGTAGTGGAATACCGTGAAAAAAATTTGTCCCTCGCAAGATATGCCCCTGATGAGATCAACACTGAAGCCAAGAAGAAGGAAAGGTTCCTGAATGGATTGCATGATGAGATGCAAATGGTGTTAGTCAATATCCATTTTGAAGATCTCGAAGAGCTAGTCAAATCTGCTATCCAGATGGAAGGGAAGATATACCAAGCCAACGACAACCGCAAGCGCAGCATGATGCATCTGACTGGATCCCACAATACCCAGAAGTATCGCCCCAACCCGTCTGCAGGATATGCCCCAAGGAACAATAGACCCCCAATGTCTCGTCCAAACTACCCCAACCGTAGCAGAGGAAACGTGAAGTCCGGAGGAAATCACAACAATAACCCCGGCAACTCCAACAATTTGAACCATGCACCGCCCAAGTCCAACAACAACAACAACAATACTGCCCCAAGGACTGGGAGCAATGTCATGCCTATTGTAGCCAAAGACAAGTCCCTGATTACTTGCTTTGAATGTGGAGTCAAGGGTCACTACTCCAACGAGTGTCCCAAGAAGCTTGCAGCCACCACCAATGTGAATGCCCCAGCTCAGCAGCAACGCCGTGTTTAGCCTAGAAGAAGATTTGCCCCAGGGAATTCGTTCAACCGCAACGGTCGTCTGTTCCACATGGACGTTGAAGAAGCCCAGGAAGCGCCAGATGTCGTGTTGGGTATGTTTTCTGTTAACTCAGTATTAGCAAGAGTGTTGTTTGATTCTAGAGCATCGCACTCGTTTGTTACCGAAGAATTTGCATGCACTAGTAAGATTCAACCAACAAAATTTGAAGCATGTTGATAGTTCAAATACCTGGTTCAACAACCAAAGCTAGAAAAATTTGCAAGGCTGTACCTATCATAATCCATGGAATAGATTTTTATGCCAATATAATAGTACTTGGAACCAAAGGTTTAGAAGTAGTACTAGGAATGGATTGGATGTCGAAACATAAAGGAATGATCGACTATGCCAAGAAAGCTATAACCATGACCAGTAGCTCTAGAGTATCAGTAGAGCATACATCTGAGACCTTGCCCCGTCAATTCAAGTGCAACGGGAGTCTAGCCCTACCAACCATAGACCAAGTGAGAGTAGTTTGTGAATACCCCGACGTATTCCCAAATGAATTGCCCGGTATGCCCCCGAATCGGGATATCGAGTTCATTATTGAACTAATTCCTAGAACAGGACCCATAGCACAGCAACCTTATAGCATGAACCCATCTGAACTAGTGGAGCTGAAGAAGCAACTTGACGCTATGCTGGTGAAAGGTTTGATTCAACCAAGCGCATCGCCATGGAGATCGCCCGTTCTGTCTGTGGACAAGAAGGATGGAGGTAACCGTTTGTGCACAGATTACCGGAAGCTGAATGATGTTACCATCAAGAACAATTATCCCCTGCCCAATATTGAGGATCTGTTTGACCAGTTGACTGGTGCCAGAGTGTTTTCTAAGATTGGTCTTAGAACTGGTTATCATCAACTCAAGATTCGTGCAACGGATATTGCAAAGACCGCCTTTACCACCAGATATGGATTATATGAGTATACGGTCATGTCTTTTGGATTAACCAACACCCCCGCTTATTTCATGAATCTCATAAATAAGATTTTTATGAAATTTCTGGATAACTTTGTCATTGTTTTTATCGATGATATCCTTATCTATTCCAAGTCAGAAGAAGACCATGAGCAACATCTGAGAACCATCCTTGAAACCCTGAGAGAGCATCAGTTGTATGCCAAGTTTAGCAAATGTGAGTTTTGGCTGAAAGAAGTAAGATTCCTCAGACATATTGTGTCAGCAGGAGCAGTTGTTGTTGATCCCGCCAAGATCAAAGATATTGAAGAATGGGAAGCCTCAACCACTCAAACCCAAGTCCGTGCATTTCTCGGACTAGCGGGATATTACCGCAAATTTGTTGAAGGATTTTCGAGCATCGCAAGACCGATGACCCAATTGTTGAAGAAAGACAAGAAGTTTGAACGGACTGACAAATGTGAAGCAAGTTTCCAAGAACTCAAGAAGAGATTGATTTCAGCCCCAATATTGATTATGCCAGATATCAAGAAGCCTTTTGATGTGTATTGTGATGCATCCAAGATTGGTCTCGGATGTGTGTTGATGCAAGAAGGCAAAGTCATAGCATATTTGTCTCAACAACTGAAGCAGCATGAGAAAAACTACCCTACCCATGATCTTGAACTAGCAGCCGTAGTTTTAGCATTGAAGGCATGGCTTCATTACCTTATGGGTAACCATTGTGGGATTTATTCGGATCACAAGAGCCTGAAGTATGTTTTCACTTAGAAGGAGCTGAATATGAGGCAAAGGAGATGGATAGAGTTAATCAAGGATTATGACCTTGACATTCACTATCACCCCGGCAAAGCCAATGTGGTAGCGGATGCTCTTAGCAAATTGTCGTGTAGATTAAACACCATGATCAAGGAAGCCCGGCCCAGTTTGCATGAAGACTTGGAGCAGTTTAAAACGGAACTAGTTAGCAAAGGATTCTTAGCTAGCATTGAACTTCAACTCACTTTGATCAGTCAGATCAAGGAAGCCTAGAAGGGAAATGCAAGTATCGACAGAATCAAACATTGTATTAGTACAGGAAAGGTACCTGGATTCACCGAGGATGAAGAAGGAGTTTTGTGGTACAAAGGACGTATATGTGTGCCAGCAGATTCGGAGCTAAAGCAAGTTATCATGCAGGAAGCTCATGATACTCTTTATTCTATCCATCCCAGAGGAACAAAGATGTATCAGGATTTGAAGGAGCAATTTTGGTGGCACAAGATGAAGAGAGAAATTGGAAGCTACATAGCCAAGTGTGACATCTTTTAGAGATTCAAGGCAGAACATTAGAGACCCGCGGGACTGTTGCAACCATTGCAGATTCCGGAATGGAAATGGGATTATGTCGGAATGGACTTTATCACCGGTTTGCTAACTTCTAGTATGGGAAATGACTATTTGGGTCATATTTGATAGACTGTCCAAGGTAGCCCATTTTATACATGTCAAGACAACCTACTAGAGTTCTAAGCTAGTAGTGTTGTACATTGCTAGAATTGTCATTTTTCATGGAACCCCCAAGACCATAGTGTCGGATCGAGGAACACAATTTACCTCAAGATTTTGGCAGAAAGTCCAAGAAGGATTAGGAACCAAACTGAATTTTAGCATAGCTTAACACCCGCAGACCGATGGACAAACTGAAAGAGTCAACCAGATATTAGAAGATATGTTGAGAGCTTGTGTGTTAGAGTATGGATCAAAATGGGAAGATTATCTACCTTTCGTAGAGTTCTCATGCAACAACAGTTATCAAGCCAGTTTGCAAATGCCCCATTTGAATTTCTGTATGGAAGAAAGTGTCGTACTCCCTTGAATTGGTCGCAAGTAGGAGAGAGTCAGATCTTCGGACCTGACATCCTACGAGAAGCCGAAGAGAAGGTTCACAAAGTCCGTGAGCACCTCAAGACCGCCCAATCGAGAGAGAAGAGTTATGCCGATAAGAGACGTAGAGACCTGACTTTCAATGTCAGAGATTTTGTGTATCTCAAAGTGTCACCGTTGAAAGGAATGCAACGTTTTCAGCTGAAAGGAAAGTTAGCCCCCAGATATATTGGACCTTTCAAGATTCTGAATCACCGAGGAGAAGTATCATATCAATTGGAACTGCTAGAGGAGATGTCGGCCATCCATAATGTGTTCCATATCTTGTTACTTCGCAAATGCCTAGAAGTGCCAGAGAAGACTGAAGTTTTCAAGAACATCGATCACCGAGCCATTGATATCAACAAGGATCTGACATATCACGAAGTGCCCATCCGTATCTTGGAAGAAGCCTTCAGAACCACCAGGTCCCAGAGTATCAAGTTTCTCAAGATCCAATGGAGCAATCATATCGAAGAACAAGCTACATGGGAGCGAGAAGATTACATTAGGACTAAGTTTCCCGATCTCTTTAGTTCCTAGTTTTTTTTAAATCTCGGGACGAGATTTTCTTTAAGGATGGAAGGTTTGTAACATCCCAAAACTTTAATCAAGGTTATCAAGTGCCTAATCACCCAATTTAGGGTTAACAAAAACTTTTATTATTAAAATGGTTTATGAATGCATGTGTGTTTGCATTAGTGTAGAATTGTTTGAAAATGCCATGCTTGATTGTTCTAAATGTTGTGAAATGGTTTCAAGGTGAATGACACATCATCTAGACCATTTACAAACAAAATCCAAAGAAAAAGAAATCAAATAAGATTAAATAAGGCAAATGGTCATTTTGACCATTTTAATCCACTAGGTCACTTTAGGTGTTCCTAGAAGATAATTTCTAACAGAAACTTTCTCAACTCTTTTCACCCCTTGCTAGACCAAGTAAAGATGTACCAAGGACCACTTTACACACTTACAAAAACATACAGCAAAGCAATTTAAATGACATTTGAAAATTGAATCCAATGCATATGTGAAGACTTACCGACATAGGCATGTAGTGTTATTTGGAGTTCAAGATGTACTCTGTAACCGACTCTTAGTCATAGCCGGATAGGTCTCTCCTGTAAAACCTAGGCCGGATATCAATATAAGCCGTCTTAGGACAAGCGTTTAGGGCACCCCACAATAGTCTACAATCTCAACTCGCATAGGCGAAACCCTTGTAACCCATACTCCGGCTCTACCGTATTACTGGATTACTAGATGGAGTAGGATTCGTCCAAAGCCAGTGGATTCAAACCTGGGTAAACTTGTGTGCTCACTATTCCGGAACATCATATGTCTCACACCCCTCTCTTCCGCACGCCTCAAGGACCCCCTCATGGTGTACTTATCATCAATCCAATGACACAAACCATCAAGAGCTCGGATTTGGCTGAGTTCATCGCCGCATGGACTCCCACGCTAGAGTACGAGGAGGAACCTACCTCCTCTCTTCCTAGGAGTGTTGATCGACACGACTGGACCATATACTTCGATGGTTCTTACTCCATCGATGGCTTGGGGACTGGCATGCTCCTGGTGTTGTCGATCGGAGACCAACTAAAGTATGTGGTCCATATGCTCTATCATGGAGAGCATTCGATAAACAACACCCACTACAAAAATACCCTCATACCTGGCAGATTTTTGGGGCGGCACAAGAAAAAAGTACCTCCAAATGTTGGATATGCGGCGGATGAGTAATCACGGTACCATTTTGTCACGGTGACCACTTATACGCGGTGGCCATCGTGGCGTCGGCAATTTTTTAGCGTCGTCATACGTGATTGGGGAAGCTGACGGAATTAATGCCATAGTATATGGATGGATGCATATACTAGTGCGCCAAGCTTTGTAGGTGACATTTACAGCATGTCCCACGCTACTAACTGGTCAAGCACCCCGCGTTGACTGGTCATGTTTGTCTCGCTGACTGGTGTGGCCCACTACCGACGAGGCCTTTATATCTCCTTCTTCAGATTTCGCTCCCGATCTCGATCTAGTCTCTTGTACTCCTTGCTGTAATACTCTCCCCAATTCTCCCTCTAGTAATCTACAGCAGTTGGTGGCGGTAAGATCCAAGCTGATGGAGCACTATGTAACTTATTGGTAGTTTTTATCAATCTCTATTGATCCTCTATCCTCTATTGATCGGAAGATAATTTGGGCATATTTATCTCTATGTTATTTGATACTACGGTCGGAGCCCTCAGCAATGTCACGTAGTCGCTGGCAAGAATGTTGGCCGCAGGTTTCTCCGGTGCAACTACACACCACCGAGGTGCGAATACATCAAATGGATCGATCCTCCGAACACCCAAAACGATGGCGCCATTAGTGGCGGTGATGATGACAATGATAATAGGATGCAACTTCCATCCCAGGCCAAAATAGAGTACAAAGCCGGTGAACATAGGGAAAAATCCAATGGCCTGGTGCCGCTAGAGAAAATTCTATCGGTGTACTGATATGTAATTTTCTATTTGTAGTGTTTAATAAATATATTTGATCACTACGTTCAACAAATCTTGTTGTTTGGTTACTTTATTGTTTATGTTGTCAATCACGAGAGAGTCGAACTCGTTAACCATCTAACTAGCCCACTATGGCCAATGGGATTTTAAGAAAGTCAAGCCCATGATACAAACCCTACATCTATATAATACAGGGAACACTAACTTCTATCCACGCCACTGTACTCCTCTCTCTGTTAACCCTAGATCTCCCTCCACTATTTCTCTCTCCATGACTAACACAAGATCCCAGAACCATCTATTTCCACTATGTCCTATGGTATATAGGTCAGTATCATGCTAATCCACCGTGTGGCGATGTCCTGTGCTCTGTACAGATCCACCGCGTCGAAGATGGTGCTCAGGTCATCAGGAGGCTGATGGCACCGTCCATATCCACCATCATGTAGATCCATCAGGACCAGATCCACCGCCATGTAGAATCTCATGCAGAATAGGGAGGAGCTTAATTTTAGATTTTTTTTCATTTTCCCCCTCTTTTCCTATTAGTATTTATTTGTTTAATTATTTATTTTAGAGAGTATCAAGAAATCTTGTAATGAAAATGTAATTATATCTTAATGTTATGGGTCATTTTTGATTTGTCGATTTGCAATGGATTAGCAACCTTAATTAGTTATTGTTAAGGTAATTAATTTTCACTTATGCTAGAAGGTATAACACGGCAAATAATTCGCAGTTAAACGACACTATAGTTCTGCTGTCTTCCATAACGTAACGAGGCGCATCCTTTGTTACGCTGCGGAAGCGCTAGCTCGGTGGATCATGTTCTGCCGCGCCAAAAAATCCATCGCCATTGCACAATTCCCGACGCAGTTATCCCTGCCAGCTTTTTTTGCCGCGCCAGCGCAAGCATGGCGACTAAGGTTGTGCCTCAACGTTTATAAGCGCCAGCACCTGAGCTCCGTGTTGTAGTGACCGCCAAGTACGAAGGCCTACTCGCCAGCCTCAGGATCATGAAAGACCTAGGGATTAAGCCCCTAGTCGTCCGCGGGGATTCACAGTTGGTCATCAACTAGATCAATAAATACTACGACTCCCCTTGGATGGCCCCCTACGTCAAAGAAATCAGAAAGTTGGAGCAGCACTTTAACCGGCTCCAAATGGAGCACGTCCCCCATGGCTCCAACATCATCGCATAGGAGTTATAGAAGATTGCGTCTTCCCGTGGATGCGTACCCCCATACATCCTTGTGGAATGGCTACTCAGGCCCTTCATCAAGGTACCCTGCAATCAATCAAGTAGAGAAGCCTGGGGTGATCCCTCGGCGCTGGCCATCATATGCAAAGCAATGGCTGCGGAGCCGTGTGCCCCCGGGGACGAATACATGGGAACCATTCCCGGCAAGATTCCCCACGAACAGACAAGCATAGAACCCCGGGGGGAGCCCTCAGCACCGACCATTGCATGTGAAGTGATGGCTGCAAAGCCGTGTTCCCTCGAGGATGAAGATAAAGGATTGGAGTGGCTACTCAGGCCCTCTGTCTAGTTCTCCCGGGGCGAGCCCTCGGTGCTGACCATCGCATGCGAAGCAATGGTCGTGGAGCCATGTGCCCCGAGGAATGGGATGGAAGCGCCTACTCAGGCCCTCTGTCCAGATACTCCGGGGGGAGCCCTCGAAGCCGACCATCATATGTGAAGCGATGGTTGTGGATCCGTGTGCCCCCGGGGATGAAGACAGAGGATGGAAGTGGCTACTCAGACCCTCCATCCAAATACCCCAGGGCAATCCCTTGTCTCTAACCATCGTATGTGAAGCAATGTTTGCGGAGCTGTGGGGACGAAGATAGAGAAACACTTCCCAGCAGGCGCGTTGTCCTAACGGAGGAGATGCTTAGGCTACCCTAGGCCAAATATGTACTGAGGTACCTTCGGGACCGGGAGCTCCCTGCCGACCATGCCAACACTGAAAAGTGTTCGGACAAGCCAAGATGTGCACCCTTGTAGACGGAGACCTCTACTAGAAATGTGAATCCAGTGTCAAGCTCTGCTGCATCTCTCAAGAAGAAGGGTGGAATATCCTTCCTAAAATCCACGAGGGGGAGTGCTCGAGTCACCTCACCTCGCAAACTTTGGTGGGGAAGGTATTCTGTAAAGGGTTCTATTGGCTAATGGCGTTATCAGATGCTGAGTACATGGTTAGGACCTACGACGCTTCCCAGTTCCAGGACAAGGACACCCACCAGCCGGCTCAAGCTCTTCAAACCATTCCCTTGACATGGTCTTTTGCTGTCTGGGGGCTTGACATCGTTGGTCCCCTCCCACAGGTGGTGGGAAGGTACCAGTACCTGTTCATCACCATTAAAAATGAAAAAATTAATTATTTGGCACTAGCTTAAAATTGGCTTCCCTATTTGATCCTGAATTTTTTTTCTTCCCAATTTGACATCTAAAATTGATTTTGTTCCTAACATGACATCATCGTTGGTTTCCTTAGTAAGCTCCGTCAGTCATTTTTTATTGGACCAAAATACCACTCTATACGCGTAACGAATCGAAACGGAGCTGGTCGATCCCAGCCTCTCACTCCCGTCTCTTTCCCAAGCCCAACAGTGAAGCCCCAGTTGCGGCGGCGTGGTGGCTCATATCAGAGGTGGCTGCGGTGTCCTGAGCTAAGGGGGCATGGAAGGAATGGAGGCTGGTGGTGGTGGCCTAGGCACGGCGACAGCAGGCGACAGCAGGCGACAGCGGCGTGGGCACGACCACGGAGGGAGACAGCGGCGCGGGCACAGTCGCGTCTGGCATCGCGAACCACGGCTGCAGTGGTCGGCAAGGGCGGCCAAGGCGCGGGCACGGCTATGGCGGGCGACATCAATGTGCGCACAGCCGCATCTGGCATCGCGGGCGCAGATGCGGCGGCCGGCAAGGGCAGCCAAGACGCGGCCCTAGAGCATCTATGAGCAAGCTCAACTGCAGGGTCAGGCAATGGTGCGGACGGGTGAGTTTTTTCTGTTTGTTAGCTTCCAAGTGTAGTACGAGTAGATAGGCATATCCACTATCCAGTAGCGCGATGCACATGTCTAAATTAAAATCTGAAAATGAAGTGTTTGAATAAATTTGGTTCCACGACCACATGGACATGTCTTATTTGGTCAGATATGCTACAATATTGTGTTGCTTTTATCCCATAGAGATTATTTTGTTATATAATTTATCAGGGTAAAAATAGTCTTTTCCTCTTCATGTTTAACACCGCTAGTGCTCAAAATTCACTAGGGTGCCATGTTAGGAACAAAATCAATTTTATATATCAAATTAGGAAGAAAAAAAATTATAGGGTCAAATAGGGAAGCCGATTTTAAGCCAGTGTCAAATAAGGAATTCTCTGTTAAAAAATCACCAAGTGTCATGAGGTGGAGCCAATGCAGTATATCATATCTCCCAGGCTGCCATCAAGTTTATCCGGGGCATCGTATGTTGGTTTGGCATGCCCAACTAGATTAGCATCGACAACGTCTCGTCGTTCACCAGTGGCACCTTCATCGCCTACTACAAAAGCCTCGATAGCAAGATCTGCTTCGCTTCGGTGGCCCACCCCTGAAGTAATGGGAAAGTGGAGCGCCTCAACGTGGAGGTGCTACGTGGGCTCAAAACCCGGACCTTCGACCGGTTCAAAACTAGCGGATGAAGCTGAATTTAGCAGGTCCCGACCGTCCTTTGGTCTATATGGACCAAGCCAAGCAGGTCCACGGGTGAAACCCCTTTCCTGGTCTATGGAGCCAAGGTTGTGCTATCCACCGAGCTTCAGCACAGATCCCGCTGGGTGCAATCTTATGGAGAGGCTGCCTAGGGAAACAAAGAATTGACGACATCAACTTTCTCGAAGTGGTTTGGAACTTCGTTGTTGTGCGCGCCGCTCACTACCAATAGAGCCTGCACCACTACCACAGCCAACGGGTCTGGTCGCAAACCATAAAATAAGGTGACTTAGTCCTTTGCCAGGCACGTTTCGGGAAGGGCAACTACAAGTTGCAGCCAAAGTGGGAGGGCCCTTACCGGGTGGTACAAGCCTCCAGGCCCGGAGCGGTCCGCCTGGACATAAAAGATGGTATCCCCGTGGAGAACTCGTGGAATATCGAGAACTTACACGACTACCATCTTTGCAAATTCTACCCGTAAGGTGCTCCATAATAAGGTTGCGTGCTGCCGAGTTAGCTGTGCAGCGGGTGAGTCCAGGCGAGATCACCCCGTGTGTATCGCCTACTTCCCTGATGGACGCGCCATCAGAGCAATGGGCATAGCTGGGCTTGCTCGTGGTTGGTCTCCAATTGTGGCCGAGCTACCAAAGAAGCAAAAATGCTCAGGGTTGCCCCCGAGCATGTTCAAGAATAAGGTTGCATGCTACCGAGTTAGCTATGTAGTGTCTTGCCTACTGACATGATGGATGCACCATCAGGGCAGTGGGCATAGCCGGGCTTGCCCGTGGTTAGTCTCCAATAGTGGTCGAGCTACCAAAGGAGCAGAAACACTCAGGGGCTACCCCCGAGCATGTTCAAGAATAAGGTTTCATGTTGCCGAGTTAGCTGTGTAGCCTGTGAGTCCAGGCGGGATCACCCCGCGTGTCTTGCCTACTGACCTTATGGACGCGCCATCAGGGCAGTGGGTATAGACAAGCTTTCCCACGGTTGGTATCCAATGGTGGTCGAGTTACCAAAGGAGCAGAAATTCTCAAGGAATTCCCCTGGGCACTATAAAGCCTTGTGTGTTGGCTAGGTCCCGTAGCACAAGCAATGTATCCAGGACTACCCCTGCTGATTAATAAAAATGAAGTGGTCTTTCATGCACTCATTTTTCGTGATCATTCACCTGGGGATTTCTGCTAATGGGGAGTCGTGTTGATATGTCCTTCATGGATGGCTAAGGGATAGCTCCCTTAGTCATCATTACTAGTCACCAAACCAAAGAAAGAAGGGAAAAGGTGTGTCAACACAAGCCCATGGGCACCAGATAAGTACCTTATTTTATTCAAGTACAGAAGTACAAAGGGATGGAAAAGACAGGTTAAGGTCACTTTTCTAAGTCTTACATGCCACTTGCTTGATATTCTATGCAGGTCTGGCCCTATCGCTCTACGGGGGTCTTAGGCAAAACGGGAGGGCAGGGTCCTTCACGGGATCAGAGCCCCCCTTCGTGGAACAACTCGTCTCGGCGCTGGTTGCTACCGAACACCTTGATGGAAAGTGCCTCCGCCCTATCGAAGGTGAAGACAAGGATGTCTACCCTTTGGAGGCAGTGAGTCTCTGAGAAGCGGGTCCATCCCCTTCCAAGGCACATGCTCCCTCCATCGTCGATGCGGACACGAGCCCACCTGATGGTGTTGCAGTAGCCGGTAGGTTGGAGAATCAGCTTGCGAGGGTGACGACGGTCTCTAATGGACCACACGAATGTGTCAGGGAGGCGCAATGTCCCCGCATTATCGCGGTGCACCCTCACATAAAACTAGAAGCCAGCTAAGTTCGCCCATGAGTCCTGAGGTGCCACTGCTTGGGGATAGCGATCCAAATCCCTATGGCAGCCATGCCACGGCCACATCTTTGCCTCCCTCGGCCCGACCCGTCTCGCTGCCGCCTAGCAGGAGCTGATACATTGCAAATGTATCTATAATGTTTGATGTTCCATTCTTGGTTTTATCCACTTTCTTGTGTTTTGTCCACACTTTGGAGTACTTTTCATATGATTTCTTGGACTAACCTATTAACAAGAGCCATAGTGCCAGCTGCCTGTTTTCTGCTGTTTTTGGTTCCAGGAAAGTCAAAAAATGATTATTCTCGGAATTGGACGGGACAAATGCCAAAGTGCCTATTTTACTGGAAGTCATCTGGAGCCAGAATACGAGACGAAGAGCAGCCAGGGGCCACCACACCACCTGGCCGCGCGGGCCAGGTCTGGCCGCGCCAGGGGGTGGTGTGGCCAGCCCAGGCACCCCCTCGGCCTCCCTCTTCACCTATAAGTTGCCTTCTGACCTAAAAACACGGGGGGGGGGGTCGATGTTTTTCCAGAAGGAGTTCCGCTCCGCCGCCACGTTCAGATTCTACGAAACAGCGCCAAAAACTCCATTCTGGCACCCTGCCGGGACGTGGAATTGGAGGAGATCATCGTCATCATCATCACCATCGCTTCTCCATCGACCATCCATGTTCCCCCCATCTATAAGTGAGTTATCCCCCGCTATAGGCTATGGGGATGGTAGGGATTGGATGAGATCGTTCATGTAATGGCATCAGATTGTTAGGGCATGGTGCCTAGTATCTTTTATTAGTGATTTATGACTTTGTTGCAACTTTTTGTGCTTAATGCTTGTCACTAGGGTCTGAGTGCCGTGATTTCAGATCTGAACATGTTATTGATTCATTATGATAGTATTGTTTTTGGTCTTACCTACAAGTTGTATACACACGTTGTTGTCCGGAACTAATGGCCCCGAAGTGATAAAATCGGGATAACCGAAGGGAATGGATTTGATGTGAGGATCACATGTGTTTACGGAGTGTTAATGCTTTGCTCCGGTGCTCTATTAAAAGGAGCACCTTAATTGCTAGAAGTTCCCTTGAGGCCCCACTGTAAATGGGCTGGTAGGACAAAAGATGTTGTGCAAGTTCTCATTGCGGGCACGTATGACTATATATGGTACACATCCCTAGGATTATCTATTACTTGGATGCTTTATCTTATTTATCTGCAATTTCCCTATGTTCGGATTGCTATGTGAATTATCTTGTCCATGTAACGCTCGTGCATCCATCCCTATGCCTACCACACTCGAATCCTACTATTTATTACTTTTGTTACTGTTATCTTTACTGTACTACTGTTGCTACTCTGTTGTTCGAACTACAAAATTGTTGCTACTGATAAACTATTGTGAGCAAGATTTTTTCCAAGTGCAGCTGAATTGACAACTAGTTGTTAAGGCTTATAAATATTCTTTGGCTCCCCTTGTGTCGAATCAATAAATTGGGTTTCACTTCCCTCGAAAATACTGCGATACACCCCCTATACTTGTGGGTCATCAAGACTATTTTGTGGCGCCGTTGCCGGGGAGCATAACTTTATTTATTAAGTTCACTTGGATTCTCTATTGTTCGCTGCTATCCATCCATCATGGGTAAGTCTCGTGATGGAAAGTTCCCTATTTTACCATCCACTACAAGAAGAGGTACAGTTCCGAACACCTCTGCTGCTCTTGATTCACCATCTGTTATAAGTAAGCTCGTTACACCACCACATACACATGCTACACACACTACTACTACCGCTGAATCTGAAACTTCTGATGCTTATGATGATGCTTCTACTGTGCTTGATAAGAGTGGTTCATTAGGTCCTTTCCTAGATGCTACGATTGCTAGAACTATATCTGGAAATACCGAAACTCCTAATGAAGACACTACCACACATGTTAGTTCACCTGAGTCTAGTGAGAGTTATGATATTGAAGATGGTTATGTTGAGATGACCGATGAATTTATTAAAGAATGTAAAAACACCCATGATAGGAGCGCTGCTAAAGTCTCCTTGAGAGGCATACTATTAGACCCAAATTGTCTCCTATTGCTAAGTTTGCTGCTTCTCCCATAAACATTATAGATAAAGATTATGATTTCTCTCTCAATCTATCTTACATAGCTATCATTGAGAAAGAACCATTTTGTGGGACTAAGAATGAAAGTGCGGTAGCACATATGAATGAACTTTCTACCATGAGTGGCTTGTTTTCTGATGATATTAAGATGCGTACTTACTTTATTGCCAAGATCTTCCCTTTTTCACTGAAAGGAGAAGCTAAAACTTGGTTTAGTAATTTACCTCCTGGATCTATTGATAGCCTTGAGTGCTTGATTAGTACTTTCCTGCAGAAATATTTTCCTCCTAGTGCTAGACATGCTATTTTGTAGGAACTTTTTGATTTTAAACAGGGAGAAAAAGAGGTATTGCCCGAATCTTGGGCAAGGTTTTGTGCTTTGATTCATGCACAAGTTGGAAGTCCATTACCTAAGAATGAGCTTTTTGATATATTTTATAATGGACTAACCGAGGAATCTAGGACATACCTAGATAGTTGTGTTGATTGTGTTTTCAGGAATAGGACTCCCAAGGAAGCTGAGGAATTAATGGCTAAAATAAGCAAGAATTATGAAGATTTGACTCCTCCTGAACAAGCTATACCTGAAGTAATTGTACCTGAACCTACTATACCAGTGTCTATTCCAACATCAAAGAAGAGGGGAGTTATTGAATTGAATGATGAAGTGATGAAGGAAGCTAAGAAATGTCTTAAGGAGAAGGGAATTAAAGCTGCAGATGTCAAGAATTTACCTCCTATAGAAGAATTACGTAAGCCTATTCCCTACTCACCCACTATTGAGGTACACTCTCTCCAACACTTTGATGAAGGTGATATCCCTTACTCTAAGCCTCCTGATCAATGCTTAGAAGAATTCGATATCTTTATTGTTAAGCAAGATAATTTTAATAAAAGGGTGCAAAATCATCTAATGGAAAACACTAGAGCTATTCTTGAGTTGAAAGATATTGTGGAAAGAACCTCTAATGATGTTAAAATGATTGTTAAACACTTTCAAATGGTTCAAACTCAAATAGATCAACTCGTTAAAGTGCAAAATGACTTGCTAGTTAATGCTGCCAAAGAAAAACATGCTTATGAAATTAGAACTAGAAGTGGAGCTACTACCCAGGATCATCTATATATTGAGGGGCATCCCAAAAGAATTGAGCAGGATTCTCAACAAGCTGAAAATAGTGGCTCTACTCGTAAGAAAAGGAAAAAGAAACATAAAACTGTTGTAGAACCCTCTGAACCTGCTACAGATCCTAATAGTATATCTATCTCTGATGCTGAAACTGAAAGTGGTAATGAAGAAAACGAAGTTCCTAATGAAGAAAAAGTTGAAGAAGAACCTAAAAACCACACTAAGAATACTAAATACACCAAAGAAGATTTTATTGCTAAGAAACATGGTAGTGAAAGAGAACCTTGGGTCCAAAAACCTATGCCTTTCCCTGATAAGAAACACAAGTCAAAGGAAGATGAACACTATAATAAGTTTTGTGAGTGGATGAAACCTTTATTCTTGCAAATTCCTTTGACTGATGCTATTAAATTGCCTCCTTACTCAAAGTATATGAAGGATATTGTCTCGAGTAAAGGAAGATCCCTAATGAAGAAATTTCTACTTTGCTTGCTAATTATTCCTTTAATGGTAAGGTTCCTAAGAAACTTGGTGACCCTGGGATTCCAACTATCCCTTGCTCTATTAAGAATAGTTATGTTAGAACTGCTGTGTGTGATTTGGGAGCTGGAGTTAGTGTTATGCCTTTCTCTCTCTATAAGAGGCTTCAACTAGAAAAACTGATACCAACTGATATATATCTTTGCAAATGGCTGATAAATCTACCACTATGCATGTTGGTATATGTGAGGATGTACCTATTCAAGTGGCTCATAATTACTTGATATTAACTGATTTTGTTGTGCTTGAAATGCCTGAAGATGATAATATATCTATTATTCTTGGGAGACCTTTTCTTAATACTACAGGAGCTGTTATTAATTGTAATCAAGGAAGGTGACTTTCAATGTGAATGACCAGGAACATACTGTCTATTTCCCCAAGAAGATTGAAAGAACTTATGGTTTGAATTCAATTTAACATGTTGAGGGCATTCAAGTTGGAGAAATATATTGTCCCATACCAAGAGAAAAATTTGAAACTATTATGATTGGGACCATTGCTATCAAGGTTGAGGTAACATAATCATTAGTGGAATATAAAGTTTTGTATCATATGGAATTGTTTTGGTAGCAAGACTTGATCAACCTTTTTAACAAAAGGATTTCATTGAACAAAACAATGTTTTCACCATGATTATCTCCGCTTACTTCTATTCTATACATTTTAGTTTTTCTTATGCCTAACTTAAAGGCGTTAAAGAAAAGTACTTATTGGGAGATAACCAAAAAGTTTTAGATGAGTCTCGGAAGTTATTACTCCTTATCCTTTTTATTTGCTTTTTGTGCCAAGAGTAACCTCTAATGAGAGAGAAGTAATGGTTGGGAAAGTTGTTGTCCCGAAACAGATTTATGTGCTTCACCGTAAACATTCGTGTAAAATCTCTGAACATCTTTTTGAGGCATGATTTTTTGTGCTTCTTCCCCAAGTTGTTATCTCACTTTCGTTGGTTCAACACTTTTTGATTTGAGCAACAGAAGGTCTTCAAAAAAATTCGTCTTTACCTGCTGGTCTGTTTTGACAGATTTCTGCCATTTTCTGCATTTGCTTCTTGTTGGTTCCTTTTTGAGTTCTTTTGGGTAATTGGGCTTTTTGAGGAAAGTGCTACAGTAAGTAGTGTTTTAATGGAAGTTTTATTGGCGTTAGAACTGAACCTAAAGACTTATTATCTTGAGTGCACTAATGTTGCTAATAAAGATTGTGTGAAGTTTTGTATGAAGGAAAAATTCCAAGTGTATGGAAGGAATGAGTAATGAGATGAAGGATGGACTAAAGCTCAAGCTTGGGGATGCCACGCATGTCACCCGAAGAAATATCCAAGAATTACAAGCGTCAAAGCTTGGGGGTGCCTTGGGCATCCCCTTCTTCATCAATAAAAATCTCAGGTTTCTTCCAAACGCTTCATTTTTATTGTTTCATGCACAGTTGTGTTGTTCTTGGAGCATCTTCTTTTTCTTTTTCGTTTTGGTTTTTCGTTTGCTTAGTTTGCTTAGTTTGCTGAATAAATTGGTTGGACCCCTCTTTCATACTTTGGTTTGCAAATTGTTTGGTTTGGTTTGGAAAAGAGTAGGAAAGTTCATGCTTATGTGGTAAAAAGAGCTCGTTTTTGACTGTGGCCTATGCTCTGTCATGCCATGCTTGATATTGGTTTGGCTTTATGCTTAGTATTCTTTGTTGTAGCATGACTTGTTATAAACAATTGAGATTGCTTAATGTGCTTTGGATGAATCATTCGTTGTTTTAGCATATTAAAGCATAGTATAGTGGTATTCTCCTTTGATGCTTTATTTGGGTTGACTTGGCACATGCTCACACCATGTTATGACTATCCCAAGTCACCATAAGCCTTTATGATCCTTTAGGTTTCAACTTGTAGTATCACTTTATGCTTTGATCAATGATGTTTTGTCACTCTGCATGATTATGGCCATTATTGCTCTCTCGTTTGTCGCTCCCTTACTATTGCTAGCCTCCACTTACACTGAGTATGTTTTACTCAAGTTTCCAACTCCCTAAACCAAATATCTCCAAAGTGTCCACCATACCTACCTATTAGCATCATTTTCTACTTCTGTGCATATTCATTATGCCTTGTTTTCTTCCGAATGAAATGTTTGCTTGTTATGAGAAAGTTAGTTAGTAAAGCTCTCATGAACTTGATGGCACACTTTATTTTCTTGCATTTAATAAACCTGAACCATTGCTTCCTTCTTTGTTGCGTATATTCTTGCGCTTTATAAGTTGAAGTTAGTAGAACCATGTATCATGGGGAACGCTTTCAACATTGCATTGGTACTTAGTACCTCGTTGATATCATGTTCTTTTGCTTATGGATCCCGGCGCTGTGAAATAAAAGTGGAACTTGTAAGATCATGGAGTTTATATGTATGTTAGAGAAACGCCTGGGCCGCTAGCCTAAGCCATGCCTAATCATGGTGGAAACTTGCAGCATAACCATAATGAGCATTCTATGAAGCATCGTCAATAAAAATCTATGCACATAGTAAATAAAAAGATCACTGAGATGCTCATTGTCTGCTTGCCTTGTCATTTTAATTATGGGATAGCTCCTGTATCATGTGCAAGGGGTACCCCGTTGGCGGTTCTCTATGATACGTATATACTTACAATGACAAGAGCTTACTCGTGACTGAAGTTGAGTAGCATGAGGATCGGTCTTCGTAAGTAAGGAGCATGAGACTTTGATTTATAACGTGTCAAGCATATCCTCTTACTTGTGTCACTTTAACCTTAACCACTTAAAGATGCTTATGATAGGGGCAATGAGAGCTCGGAGCTAATGAGTAGCATACTTTCAGCATTTGGAAGCCTTTCAAACTTTTCAAAACCTGTTCATTTCCTTGTTGAGTCTCCACACATTCTATGAGCACTTTCTTGAGAGCATAGTGGCCATTCTTAGTTCTATGTGCATTGTCCCAAGACTTGTTAATTGATGCATACCTTGATATTGCTTGTTTTAAACTATTTGTATCTAGTCACTCTTGTAAACTTTGAAGGTGTCCTATGCATTTATGTTTTCTACTCTATGAGGGACAAGCTGAATGCTACTATGCTATGTTTTCTTTATGTGAAACAAACAAACGTCTTGCAAAGCATTGTTATTCATGAATCTTTTGTTTGTGCCTTTTCATGTTGCATCATAGTTTCTTTGTCTTATTGCTAGAACTTTGTCTTTCATGTTATGATTGAAGTACTATGATCCCAGCTTTGAATGTTTTACAAATGCTTTGATCAAGTTTATGATGGTGCATGTCACCTCAAAAATTATTCTTTCTTTTTATCACTTACCTACTCGAGGACGAGCAGGAGTTAATCTTAGGGATGTTGATACATTGCAAATGTATCTATAATTTTTGATGTTCCATGCTTGGTTTTATCCACTTTTGTTGTGTTTTGTCCACACTTTGGAGTACTTTTCATATGATTTCTTGGACTAACCTATTAACAAGAGCCATAGTGCCAACTGCCTATTTTCTGCTGTTTTTGGTTCCAGGAAAGTCAGAAAATGAATATTCTCGGAATTGTACGGGACAAAAGCCAAAGTGCCTATTTTACCAGAAGTCATCTGGAGCCAGAATACGAGACGGAGAGGAGCCAGGGGGCCACCACACCACCTGGTCGCGCGGGTGAGGCCTGGCCGCGCCAGGGGGTGGTGTGACCAGCCCAGGCACCCCCTCGGCCTCCCTCTTCGCCTATAAGTTGCCTTCTGACCTAAAAACTCGAGGGGTTCGACGTTTTTCCAGAAGGAGTTCCGCTCCGCCGCCACCATCAGATTCCACGAAATACCACCAGAAACTCCGTTATGGCACCCTGTCGGGACGGGGAATTGGAGGAGATCATCACCATCATCATCACCATCGCTTCTCCATCGACCATCCATGTTCCCCCCCCATCTATGAGTGAGTAATCCCCCGTTGTAGGCTATGGGGATGGTAGGGATTGGATGAGATCGTTCATGTAATGGCATTAGATTGTTAGGGCATGGTGCCTAGTATCTTTTATTAGTGCTTTATGACTTTGTTGCGACTTGTTGTGCTTAATGCTTGTCACTAGGGCTCAAGTGCCATGATTTCAGATCTGAACATGTTATTGATTCATTATGATGGTATTGTTTTTGGTCTTACCTGCAAGTTGTATACACACGTTGTTGTCCGGAACCAATGGCCCCGAAGTGACAGAAATCGGGATAACCGGAGGGAATGGCTTTGATGTGAGGATCACATGTGTTTACGGAGTGTTAATGCTTTGCTCCGGTGCTCTATTAAAAGGAGCACCTTAATTGCCAGAAGTTCCCTTGAGGCCCCGCTGCAAACGGGCTGGCAGGACAAAAAATGTTGTGCAAGTTCTCATTGCGAGCATGTATGACTATATATGGAACACATGCCTAGGATTATCTAGTACTTGGATGCTTTATCTTATTTATCTGCAATTGCCCTATGTTCTGATTGCTATGTGAATTGTCTTGTCCATGCAACGCATGTCCATCCATCCCTATGCCTACCGCACTCGAATCCTACTGTTTACTGCTTTTGTTACTGCTGTCTTTACTGTACTACTGCTGCTACTCTGTTGTTCCTACTACAAAACTGTTGCTACTGATAAACTGTTGTGAGCAAGATTGTTCCAGGTGCAGCTGAATTGACAACTCAGTTGTTAAGGCTTATAAATATTATTTGGCTCTCCTTGTGTCGAATCAATAAATTGGGTTTCACTTCCCTCGAAAATACTGCGATGCACCCCCTATACTTGTGGGTCATCAGTAGCCATCCCTATGGTGCCAGCAGAAGCAACCTCCCTATCGCTGGCACACGATCGGCAAGTGGGGAGGCGGCCGTTGCTCAGCAAGAAGGGATGATGGAGGAATAGGGAGAGTTTTGAGCTAGTGGTAGTGCCCCCTTAAGGCCCCTTAAATAGGCTGAAGGGCGCCACTAGCTGATACCTTCGATCTGGATTCATGGATGTAGTATAATAGCTTTTTCCCTAGAAGACCTAGGTTTAATCAAACCTCAGAAAGTACTGCTAAAAGGTAATAAAAAGGACACGTCTACAAGACTTTGTTTGTTCGTTTTACCTTAGTTGACCGGACCAATCTAGTTTACTTTCTAATGGGTTTGAATCAATGGATGGACATAGGCTAGGGTTGAAGATCCACCTGCAGTTACACATCAAATGGGATAAAAGATAATAATAAGCGTAGTCATGTATAATGTTTGAATCGAGATAATCTCTTGTGGGCAACACATCCTAATGTTCTAGAGCCCCCGTGATGCAGCAGGCATAGCAATAGACTTTTAATCCAACCGAGAGTACACCGAAGCCACAGGTTACAAACGATTATTAAGTGCAAAACACAGATCAAAGCTTTAAGTGGTGATGTTGTTGATCCCGAATGGGGCGCTAAGAAAAGACCGTACTACCCTTTCTGTCACTAAGGTTCATATGAGATTGCCGCTAGCCAAGTATATCACCTCAAGCCTTTTTCAATCTATGGGATCTTGGGTACCTACAAGTCCACAGATCGAGGCAAGAGACAAAGAAACAAAAGATACAAATCACAATCTCAAACAAAATATGATTCTCCCATGATCTAGATGCACATATTTGCTGCGAGGTTTCTTCCCAACCCGCAGCCCGTGAGGACTACTCACTCATAACAAATAGATCGAAGATAGAAAACATCATGCAAATACTTAGAATGAAATCAAATATTCTTACAATGGTCGCCAAATCACAAGGAGATCTAAAGTACAATGCAATGGATATGGCTAGTGGATGGATGGATGGATGGTGGAAGTGATGAACAATGGTGTGGATCTCCTTTGGTGGTGTTGTGATGCAATCTGAGAATGGCGGCTCTCTGGCCAGCGGCTGGAGCCTCGAAATATATAGGCATCTTCACGAAAGTTGTAGGATTTGATGAGACGAAGCCGTCGCCACCTGGTACAGGAGGACTGCTCCCGTACCAGTGGTTGTTAAGCTTGCTGACACCCTGGAATGCTTCTCCAATTACTTAGCCGTGTGTACTTCCTCAAAATCCTTCATTATGACTCCTTATTTCGCATTAAAAGCTGTGATTTCCTGCACAACATAAATCAAAGAAGGGATTTGCATATCATTGCAATTATTAGTCATTAGTGGCAAGGGTTAAGAGTTTCTTTGGCAATTGCTTGACCAAAAGCAATGTTTAAATGCAGTGGAAGATGGAAAAAATAGGAGCCATCAACTTCCCCAAAGCTCAAACCTTGATCGTCCTCGAGCAAGAAGAACCAAAAGAACTATAAGGAATTCAGCGTTTAAACTTGAAACAACGAGAATAAGAGTTCACTTACAATCAGTAGTCGTATGTGCTCAACACTTCATTCATTTGCGAAGCTTATCAAAGTTAGAGAGATGACAAGAATACTATACAAGCTTCGGTATGTCAAGATAATCAAAGTAAAGTTTAATATAAGTATAAGTAACTAGAAGTGTAGCAATCAATCCAATTCCTCTAATTAACTCTCATCTTGCCAAGGAACAATAGGATGTTTAAATAGCATTATTGAGTAAGAGAGTTTCATGTCCCAAGTAGTATAACAATGAAGTGCCTTATTTACACCCACATCAATAAATTACTTCCCACTAGCATGGCATCTTAGCAAATCAACCAACTAAGATAAACAATTCAAACTTCATAAGTGGGAGACATAGGACATACCTCTCATAAGTAACTTCATGATCCTATTCCTTATAGGGATGTGTTCCTTCAAAACTCAAACACGATTACTCTTGAAATGATATTAAAGCAAAGAGGCATATGAATTTACGTTTACGAAAAAGGATAAACGGAAAAATCTTTTTGTATTTTTTAGGATAGGGATTAAAGAATAGAAAAGAACATGTGACCAAGCAAGGGCTTAAGAAAAGAAAAACAAATAAACTAAAACAGAAGCAAATTAAAAAGCAAAGGAAAAAAAGCAAAGTGTTGGAACAAGCCAACACGAGTGTTTCAAAGCTCTCAGGAGCTGGAGTACAACCTCGTTATTACACAAATAAATTTGTCAGAGGAACACATCCCCAAGATCAGGCTTTTGCAAGCCATTTTGTTGCTCATTGTGATGGCGGTGGATAGTCTCCCACGTTCCATTGGCTGCTCCAATCATGGAACTGGGTGGCAAGGCTTGAAGTAGCATCTTGAAGGTTGATGGAGAGGTTGTTCATGTTTTGAATGTTTCCTTCGAGTGCATAGATATCTTCAAAGGTGGTGTAGTAGTTTGGTGGATGCACATCTTGTTCGGGTTGTCCTTGTTCTACTTCTTCATCTTCTCCTCCTCCCACGTGTATTTCTTGTTGGGGTATATTAGCTTCAACCCACGCGGCATAACGCAAATGTCCATCCTCGATAGAGAATAAACTGTTAGGCAAAGGAGCTAGGATCAAGTGATCTACTCTAGGTATATTGAAGAAATATTTACCATGATTTTTAGAAATCATACCACATGCTCTTAGACCGAGACGGTTACCTCCAGTCAACGGTTGGATGTTACCTAGGTTGATTTGAAAAGTGTGTGCAAGAACGGTCACAACTCCTCCACATATGGGTCCTCAAGATTGAAGATCCTAATACTTAAGGTAAAACACAAGAGGTGCGTCCAAATTTGGCATTAAGTTACATTTGATAAGTGAAGCTTTTGCGAGGATCAACATGCCCTCTTCATTAACTCTAGTAAACACACCACATGCCTGTAATGTGTTAGCAATAACATAGAATAAATATCAAATAGCAGGATGATCAATTTGGTTTCCCTTGGGTGTGTTTCCACAGATTCTCATCAAATTAAAATATTGTGAAGGGGAAGGATCTAAAAAAGGTAGTTGTGCGTACATCGGTGGTGGTGTTGGCAAACCCAAAGCATGCCTATTGTCTAAGTGTCAAAGTATACTCATAGTTCATAAGGCAGAATTTATTTCGATCAACTCCGAGCCTTTGTTCCTCAGAACAACCATAAGGATCCACAGTGTGTGTCAAGGTACTAAAGAACTCAAGCGTCAAGCGGCAATATGTCATAACATCCTGAAAGACAAAATTGTACAAACCAACATTGTTGCAAAGTAAATCGAAATCAGCACGAATGCCAAGTTGGTTTAGGATATAAGGGCACGCCCACTTGGTGGACTTGATCTCTCGAATCATGAGACGATCAAAACGGGTTAGATGGAACTCCTCGTTTAACTCAATGCCAAGTGACTCGGGGGTTAATGCATCAATAGGTGGTGCGGAGGAATCTGCAGCCATCTCACGTATACGACTCCTCGTATTCATCTAATAAATAAAAACAAGACAAAGTAAATAAAGATTGCTAATAAATTTTTTGGTCCAATAGAAACGTAGCATAAGTGATTCTCTACACTAACTACAAAAGAAACTCATCTAAAAATAATGCTAAGCATACTTAATATCAAGATTGAATCAAGAATAAGACCTATATCTAGATTGACAATGATGAATGATTGAGTGAAGCTTTTGCACAAAGGAGTTGGGGATCGGAGGAGAATCATACCTTAGATCGAGTGAGTGCGAAGAATCAAAGAAAGATTGAGCAAATTTGAAGATCCAATGGAGGTGGTTTGAAGTTTGGAGGAAGAGGAAAGAGAAAAAATGATTTGGGAATTTTTAGGTTACCTCCTTGGGGTGCTTATGGTGATCGCATACTTGGAACGGTCGGGTGGTATGGCCGGAGCCTGCCTGTATCGGGTGACTTACCTTGGGGCGACGACTGCTCCCAGGCGGTGCACTAGGTACGGGCGCGTGGCATGGGGGCGCACGCCCGTACTATTTGTTGTTAAAGCTGCGGTGACTTTTGCTTAAAATCTGATATTTGCTCGGGGGTATGGTACGGGCGCGTCCGGCCGTACCAGTGGTTGTTATCGACATTGTTCCTTTCGGCAAACATCGAAATTTTTATCCTCCTTTTCCTTGAGGTGGTACATGCGCACAGTACGGTCCACTCCGGCCGTACCGGTGGTCGTTATGAACACTGTGAACTACAAAACTCAAAGAATTTAGTTAGTAGCTCCATGCTCCTTTGTGCATCTTATCAAAGGGTTAGATTATAGGAAAAATACTAAGTAACAATCCAGCAATACTTCTTAGGCCATGTGTTAAAATAAAATCATAGAGGGTTACCTTATTTCTTCTCCTCTCTCCATAGGTCTTCTTGAACACCCTTAATTTAAAACAAAACTAACACAATACTAATACAATAGGAAATATAAAGAAAGAATTTTATTTCACATGGGTTGCCTCCCATGAAGCGCTTCTAGTTAAGGTAAATTAGCTTGACCTTGATGGTAGTCACTTAGGTTTGTGAAGTGGAACACCCACTCCAAAGTAGATTGCCTTTAAAGTAATTACACCATCATCATCATTAGGCTTGGCCTTCTTTTTCCTAGGGAAGTGGACTACAAAAGGATCTCTAGATGGTAGCCCTATTCTCACATTCCCTTCATATAAATTAATCAAAGCTTCAATAGTTCTTAGGAATGTCCTACCTAGAATTATTGGTGCTATGGGATCTTTAGGCATGTCCACAATAACAAGATCAATAAGAGCGGGACTACCTTTAATTTCAACAACTATATTTTATTTTATCCCAACAGCTTGTTTATAAGTTGAATCTGCTAGATGGAGTCTCAATTCAGTTGTAACAAATGGCCCCAAGTTTAACTTATCGAATAGGCTTTTGGAAATTGTTGAGACGCTTGCACCAAGATCACAAAGTGCAGATATCTCATTAACTCCCAACTTAATTTTAATAGTGGGCTCAAATATATCATCTAGCTTAGCTAGAAGCTTATCAGCTAGTCTTTTATACTCCATCTCTAAATCACAAACTTTAGATGCTATGTGTTGTATAAATTGTTGGTACATAGCATCATTACCTTGTTCTATACCTGGATTCTTAACAGTGATCATCTTCAATAGATCTATGACGGTATATTCCGATGTCAGTGCGTTGCTATAATCCACCTCTTCAGGTTTTTCATCATTGGTTACCACCCTCATCATTTTGAGGTCTTGTACCGGATTTGGCTCAGTTTTTTTAGCAAACTTTGCTAGTATGAGAGCTTGGCTCTCGGCTACCTTACCTATCTAAGCCTCCACGGTCTTTGTTCTTTCCTGTAGAGCCTACACATCATTTTTAATTACAACGTCTTGGTTAGATAATCTCCCTATACTACTTTCATGGTTCTCCGTAATATTAATAAGCATATTATTTTGCTCAGTTTTAGCTTGTATAAATGTTCTAACGGTTATAAGGAGCTCCTGTAGGATTAGCATGATATTTTTGAACATTAGAAGCATAATTATTTTTCCATGCAGGATTAAAAGGAGTGTGAGCTATAAAGTTAACATCATTAATATCGGTAGTGATAGCATTAACTTGCGTATCTTCCTTACCCTTAACTAAGATAAGCAACTCATCTACCTTAGATGTAAGCTCCTCATTGTTTACCTCGGTAATTGAACTTACTCTCTTTGAGGTTCTTTCCACATGCCATTGGGCATGGTTATTTTGCATATCATTAAGCAACTTATTTTCAACACTCACATGCTTTCCCATAATCGTTCCTCCTACTGCAGTATCTAGCATAGAATTAGACATTGGTTTAAGACCATTATAAAATAAATGTAATATAAGCCACTCTTCCATCCCATGATTAGGACAGTTCATTATGGCTTCTTTCATCCTTTCCCACGCAAGTGCTAGTGGCTCACGGTCTTCTTGTCTAAAACTTGTAATGTTGGATCTTAGATGCATAGTCTTAGCTAGGGGAACAATTTAGTCATAAACAAATTAGTACATTCCTCCCAAGATTTAATAGTGCCCTTTGGTAGAGCTAGCGACCAATCCTTAGCCTTTCCTCTAAAAGAGAAAGGACACAATCTTAGCTTAACATCATTTGGATCTACATCCTTAATATGCATCATGTCACAAATTTCAGTAAAAGTATTTAAGTGCGATCCCAAATCTTCAGCAGATGAACCCCCAAATTGGTGTTGTTGAACCAAACTTAAAAGGTTAGGTTTTATCTCATATGTTTCTGCATCAACTGCGGGCTGAGTGATGGGTGCACAAATAAAATCATTAGTGGGAGTAGCATACTCCCCTAATCTCTTTTGAACCATGGCTCTTATCTTTTTGGTAATTTTTTAAGTAATGAAAACAAATAACAAGTAACTAATTTTTTTGGGTTTTCAAATAGATAACAAGAAAGTAAACTGACAACAATAATTAAACTACAACTAATAATAAAACTAAAAACAAGGTCTCAAATGACCTCACCAGGATAGTGAAATTGCTTCCCCGGCAACGGCGCCAGAAAAGGGGTTGATACCTTTGATCTGGATTCACGGAAGTAGTATAATAGGTTTTACCCTAGAAGACCTAGGTTTAATCGAACCTCAGAAAGAACTGCTAAAAGGTAATAAAAAGGACACGTCTACAAGACTTTGTTTGTTCATTTTACCTTAGTTGACCACACCAATCTAGTTTACTTTATAACGGGTTTGACTCAATGGATGGAGATAGGCCAGGATTAAAGATCCACCTGTAGCTGCACATCAAATGGGATAAAATATAACAATAAGCGTACTCATGTATAATGTTTGAATCGAGATAATCTCTTGTGGGCAACACATCCTAATGTTTTAGAGCCCCCGTGATGCAGCGGGCATAGCAATAGACTTTTAATCCAACCAAGAGTACACCAAAGCCATGGGTTACAAACGATTATTAAGTGCAAAACACAAATCAAAGCTTTAAGTGGTGATGTTGTTGTTGATCCCGAATGGGGCACTAAGCGAAGACCGTACTATCCAGTCGGTCACTGAGGTTTGTATGAGATCGCCGCTAGCCAAGTATCTCACCTCAAGCCTTTATCAATCTATGGGATCTTGGGTACCTACAAGTCCATAGATCGAGGCAAGAGACGAAGAAACAAAAGATACAGATCACAATCTCAAACAAAATACGATTCTCCCATGATCTAGATGCACATATTTTTTGTGAGGTTTCTCCCCAACCCGCAACCCGTGAGGACTACTCACTCATAACAAATAGATCGAAGATAGAAAACATCATGCAAATACTTAGATTGAAATCAAATATTCTTACAATGGTTACCAAATCACAAGGAGATCTAAAGTACAAAAAATGGATATGGCTAGTGGATGGATGGTGGAAGTGATGAACAATGGATGAAAAATGGTGTGGATCTCCTTTGGTGGTGTTGTGATGCAATCAGAGAATGGCGGCTCTCTGGCCGGCGGCTGGAGCCCCAAAATATATAGGCGTCTTCACGAAAGTTGTAGGGTTTGATGAGACGAAGTCGTCGCCACCTGGTACGGGCGGACCGCTCCTGTACCACTGGTCGTTAAGCTTGTTGACACCCTGGAATGCTTCTCCAATTACTTAGTCATGTGTACTTTCTCAAAATCCTTCATTATGACTCCTTATTTCACATTAAAAGCCGTGATTTCCTGCACAACATAAATCAAAGAATGAATTTGCATATCTTTGAAATTATTAGTCATTAGTGGAAAGAGTTGAGAGTTTCTTTGGCAATTACTTAACCAAAAACAATGTTTAAAACGCAGTGGAAGATGGCAAAAATCGGAGCCATCACTAGCCAAGATCTTAGAGCTCTCATTAACTGCTTAAGGCAGATTTTGAGATCCCCCATGCAGCAGACCTGGCCCGTCCTCTTTGCACTAGAATCGTCATCACACGCTCCTGGGCGAAGCCTCGGAAGGCCACTCGAGCCCGGCCCGAGAGCAACTGTGGTCATTCACCTCTTTGGGTGAGGCACCGCCATTCTCTGGGTGCCGCACGAGCAGTACCTCACCCGGGGGATATTGTCGGTCCCGTGGGTTTAAGGGGTATGCGGTTCAACGGGCTTCATACCGGGTGACCTGCGGGAGCATGGTGCCAGGATCATGAAGCACACGACCAAGAAGAGTATCCTGGGCATAGGTCCCGGGGGCGGGGAGCCGGCAGCCACCCTAGAGAAAAAATAAGGACATGTGGATAATGATGCCTAACCCAGGGGACAAATTGCCCTCTGGCCACACTTCGTCCAGCCCACCTTGGATCTCGACAACATGACCAAGCCACATCGCGCCCACTGGTAGTACCAGTGCACCATGTTGCAACCATGCAAGCCATAAGGCTTGGGGGTCTAGGTTGGGACCTCCTCCAGGACCCTGGCTGGGAGCCCGGGAGTTGTGCACCCGTAGAGCCAACCTTCGACAAGACTCATACTGATGGACAAGCGTTTGTGCCAGTCTGCATGATGTAGGTGGCAATAGACACGCGGAATAATAGCAGGAGCGCACCGCCTCGTTGTGATCATGCACACTTATTTGATGCCGTATGGTGGCCGACCCATGTGGTGTCCCCTTTCCCTTATAAAATGAGGCCTAGGTCGATCGAGGGAGAGGATTATTTACCTACAAACTTCCTAGGGAAGGAACCATTATAATTGTGATCATCCACCATATAATCGATAGTTGACGGACATTGGGCTCTACACGTCATGGACCTAAACCTATGTATGTGTGTGTGTGTTCATCTAGCTCGCCGATCGAGCTCCGGACGTTGCACCCTAACCAAGCTAACAAAGGGGATCACCCATCCCCGGTGTCCAAAATCAAGACATGACACTTTCCCACTCTTGTACCTCACCATCTATTCTCTATGGAGGATGGGCGTTTGCACTATGATGCCCAGGTTGCACAAGAACAAACCCAAGCGGAGATTCTGGAAGAGGATGATGAAGTAGAACAAGAACAAGGAGGACCTGAACAAGGACAAGATCCGTACGACACCTACAACACGTATGACTACATATATGCGTTCGGTGGCACCATCGATAACTTGAAAATCCTCGCCATCGACCTCCGTGACAACACTCGGAATTTGTCGTCCCACTTCACCCATTAAAGTAGCCAATGGAACTTTGAGAACTACCAGCCACCACCACAATGAACACAAGAGGGCTTGCAAAAGCCTAAGCTTGGGATGTGTCCTCAAGTATCAAGAGTGGTCATCATTTTTGTAATAAGTTTGTATTGCGCTCCAAGAGAGCTTGAAACACTCGTATGGGACTTCTTCCAACACTTTGCTTTGCTTTTTCATTTACTTTTCATTTTTGTTTGTTTGTTTTTACTTTCAAGTTTTCTTAGCCGAGCTTTGCCGCCAATTTCCTATTCTCTACATCCCAATCTTCAAAAATACAAAAATATTTTTCCTTTTATACTTACTCTTGAACATAACTCCATTTGCTTATATTTGCTTTAATATTTGCAATAGAGTGATCTACTTGGAGCATTGAAGGAACATAATCATATGGAAGAAAAATGTGAAGTCACGAACGAATGGTGTGTCTTATGACTCCCACTTCTAAAGTTTGAAATGCTTATGCTAGTTGATAATACTATTGAGATGTAATACTAGTGGGAGCACGTATTAATAGTTTGAGTAAAGCTTTTATTTGCATGAATAGTTTGTTAAGTAAGCTTTTAATCTAGTTCTTATAGTTAACCGAGTATTTCCTTGGAAATAATTTTGCCAAACAATTAGAATAAGTAAACGTCTCAAATTATAACTTGAGTGATGTTTAATTGTATCAAGAGTTTAGACTTGAAGATACTCAACTCCATAGATATAATAATAGACTTGATGGTACTCTTGAAAGGATTTTGTTTGAAGGAATGAATGTTTAGTAGTGATCGATATGCATGCCCAACCTTGACCTGTTGATCAAAGTAAGATATTAATTCACGCGTGTATCACAACACCATCGCACTCATGGTATGACATGACTCTGTTAGCCTACGAACAATACATATAGAAGAAACTCTTGGATTTTGGCTATGAATTGAATGAACAATCGTAGAAGGCAACTGCTATAATGGTTAAAAGTATGGCACTCTCATAGTCTTTGTTGCAAGCAAAGGATGGAACAATCCTTTTGACCGGAGTGGTTACAGAAGCCTATCCTAGCCTACACAGTCCGGTTAAACTCACTAATTCTTGGCATGGTCTCGTTACTACTAAACTGAAGTTCTTGAAAGACAAAGAATAGAAAATAAGTATTTGATAGTCTTAATTTACGGATGTGGGTGTTATACAATGAGACACTCTAATTCTTTGCTTCTTTTGACATGATCTCCCACTCTTAAATTGTTTAATGAATCTTCTAGTGTTCCTTGGCAAGTTGAGAGTTAACTAGAGCAATTAGAATAAACCTTTGCTCATCTAGTTGTTCTTTCTTATGATTTTTTGCTTTGTCTAGCCTTGACACCACTTGTATAACATGTGGGAGGGTAGCAACAATAAGATCAAACGCCCACAAAAAGATGTGGTGTACTTGTACCAACATCTACAAATAGAACTTGGCTCTGATACCACTAATGGGATTCGCAACATGGAACACAAAAAAATTCTTATGAGAGAGAATAAAACCAAGATCCAATCTAGGAGATGATAGCAACCAGATATATTAGATATACGTTTGGACCCTTGTAGAACACAAATGAAAACATTCTTGCGAATGTGTGGTTGGTGTAGTCGCACTTTCTTCACTATCCATTTTGATACAGCATCGCACGAACGACACCTCTGAGATGTGCACACATACGTCTCGATGATGTATCCTCCTTGATCCAGCAAGGAGAGGTGGAGAGGTAGATGAGATCAACTCTAGCAGCACGACGATGTGGTGGTGGAGTATGCTGGAATTGCAGTAGAGAGCTTCGCTAAGCACTACAAAGTAGACGAGGGAGAGATAGGATGAAGGTGACAACCAGGGATGGCATGGGTTGTACCCATCCCCACCTTTTTATACAGGAGTGTGGTAGCCTTGCCTTTCCCCTCCAAGTTGATAGGGTGGTGGCTAAAGGGAGGGGGGTCTCCCCCTTCCATACACCACCCCTTCCCCCTAGGCTTGGTGCATGGGCCTTTGGGGTAGGGAAGCCCAAGACCATGTAGGTTGGTGTGCCCCTTTATAGGTCCATCTGGCCCCTCCATACACGTGGACCCCATAGGTGGGCCCCCGAAACCTTCTAGAACCTTCCAGGTATGACATCGAAAAATCTCGAACTTTTCTAGAACCCTAAAATCAACTTTCCTTATATGAAATTTTATCCTTGGACCATTCTGAAGCTCCTTGTGATGTCTTGGACATCATGCGAGACTCCGAACCAATATTCTATATCACCATCATTAATATCTCATTTCTACCATAGTGTCAACGAACGCTAAGTGTGTGACCCTACGGGTTTGAGAACATGTGGATATTATCGATACTCCTCTCTGATCAGTAATCAATAGAGGGAACATGGATGTCCATAATGATTTCCACATATTCTACAAATCTTTATAGGTTGAACCATGATGCCGAGGATTCAAACAATCATGTATTCCATTCCTTTTTGTATCGTGGTATTTTACTTTCTTGAGATCTTATCATCAATATGACCATACCTAGTTCAGTATCCTTCCTAGCAAGTTCTATTTACTCATACTGCAATACAATATCCCTATGACTAAACTCATTAGTCACTTGCTTGCAAGCTATTTAGCATGTTGTGTTACTGAGTGGGCCCAACGATATCTCTCCGTCATATTGAGTGGCAAATCCTAGTATTGATTCATGCAACTAAACAAGTACTTTCCGAGATACATGAAAGATACCTTTATGATCACCCTGTTACGAACTGATGGTTGAAGTTCCCAAGGTATTCTTCTGGTTAGTGAGCAACATGATCTCATGATCTAAGTAACATGATACTTGACATGAAAATGCTTTGGCAATTTAAACTTAGTGACACGATAAAATTGCTAATGCTTAGGTTGAGCCTGTCCATCACGTTATTTTCCTAATGAATGACCTTGTTATTTATTGATAACTCATGTCTATGGTTAGAAAATCATAGCCATCATTCAATCAACATGCTAGTCTAGATGCTTCTAGGGAATTTTCAACCGTGAAATAGCTATCGTAATGTTTGGTGAGGAAACGTCAACTTTTTAAAGTGTAAAAACCCACAACTTGGTAAACCCTCGTGGCTATTAAGGACATGTTTGGTTCACATGATTACTAAAAACGTAGGAACCAAAAAACAACAATAGATGTGATTGAATGCACAATTCTTTTGCAAGCTTGGGCGAATAGAAAAATCACATTCTAATTAATATAATATAATCAAAGTCAAACCACGTGAGAAAATACAATTAGGATGTCACTATGACACTTAATATCTCGGTCTCTTTGTGTGTGTAGAAATTTGAAAAGGAGGTTCACGTGGATTGTAAAATTTCTATGTATTTTTTCTACTCCATCCGTTCCATTTGAGCTGAAATTAGATAAGAATTATGAAATGAGGAGACTATGTTTTTATTTTCACTCCATTTAACCAAAAGAATGAATATTGCCAAGCCAGAACATTTTGTACTCTGTATCCGAATTAGATGTGCAGATTTATCTACATTAGCATGTATCTGTATACTAATACATGTTTTATACGTACGAATATAGACTAATTGTGACATCGAATTTAGAACTTATTTTTTTCTAGGCATTTCCTTTGAAAAAAAAGCTCTAAGCTCAAACCTTGTGGTAGAGCCCACCAAACAGCCAGTCCCGAACGTGAGGCAACAACAGCGTGACAGCAAAACTTTCAACTAAGAGCATCACTAGTAGTACCCTTAAACCCTTAAAAGTTTAAGGGTCAAGAATTGGCATGGTTTGGTACTTGTGAGAGGTGAAAAACAGGGGGCAAAGGCTAGAATCCTCAAACCCTCAAAATTTTAAGGTTTTGAGGGTTCTAGTCTTTGCCTCAACCCTCAAACCCTCATCACAATATCATTGCATATATCACAAATATCACTAGGAAAACACAATTTATCACAATTGTCACTTCAAACAAACTAGGAAATGAAGATCGTAGATGCATGGTTTAATAGTTTACATCACAAAATTATCATCTTCCCCCTCTCATCGGCACCATCACCAAAAAGTTGCACCTCGGTGCCATCTCCTAGAGCACTTCCACCTCGGCGCCATCAAGCACCTCCATAGGCGCCGGTGGTGGAGTGCTCCATGCCGCCATCGCCACCACCACTCATCGGAGTGTCACCTCGAAGAGAAGAGGAGGCACGATGGAATATCCTCTTCCTCTCCGCGATGTCCTCCTTGTACTCCTTGCACTACACCAATTGATCTTCATCCATGTCCTTCTTGGACATCATCATGTGCTCCCTCTCTTCCACCATGAGTTTTTTCCATGCATTTGCCTCTTTCACCGCAAGCATCCTCTCCTCCAAGTCGGTCTTGCACGCCCTTTCTTCGGCCTTGCGCTTGGCTTCTTCATGCCTTGCTTCAACTTGTGCAAGCTTCACCTCTTTCTTCTTCTCGGTGATAAGAAGCTTTGTCTCCAATGTCTTCATTGTCAATGTCTCCCTTTCCTTCATCATATTCTCCATCTTCTCCCTCATGCTTGACGCCTCTCCTTCCATCTTCATCCTCAGCTTTGCCTTCTTGGTTCCCCCGGGGTTGCCCAAGCGGCCCAAGCATGAACCAAGAGAATATCACTCCTCCTCTTCTTCCCCTTCCTCCTCCTCCTCTTCCTCCAAGTCATCACCAAACCCAAAAGGTTCGAGAGGAGGAGCCCCGATATCCCTCCCAAGACGGGCGGAGGGTCAGCGATTGGAGGCGTGAGCGCGGGCTTCTTCCGAGAGGCCACCTTCTTCACGGTCGGGGTCCCTCCCAAGATGCGCTTAGCGGCCGCAACACTCCTCAACCCCGACGGCTTCCGAGCGCGATGGGACGGAGGCGGCGGCGCGACAGCCGGGGCGATGACGGGGCGGAGGCGGGGACGATGTGCTGCCCCGCATGCCTCCGCTTGGCGCCGATGTGGGTGGCGGCCACCACCGATGCCACTTGCGCCGTACTCGAGGACGGGGGCGGAGGCGGAGCCGAGCCCGGAGAGGAGCCGGGGACGGGGCAGAGGCGGAGGCGGGGGATGAGGAGGCCGAGCTGGGGGCCGGGACGGAGGCAGGGGCCGGAGCCGGGCCAGGCGGACGCGGCGGCTCCATGGCGGGGCGGGAGGAGTAGGGGCGGGAGGAGCCGGGGCGGAGGCGGCCAGGGCAGGGACGGGAGGAGGCGGGACGGCGGGAGGAGGCCGGGGCAGGAGGAGGCAGGGCAGCGAGGACGGGTGGTGGCGCGGGGTAGGAGAAGGCGGGGATTGGGATTTTCCCTCCCGCGCTCGCGAGGAAGTGTGCACGGATCGGTGCACGGGTTGGCTCGTGTAACTACCTCGGTGAATTACGCTCTTAGTTGCATGCCTGGACGAGCGAAAGTGGTTAAAATAGTACGGTAGGGCCCAGGGGCCACTCACAGGTAGACCTGTCGGCCGTCCTAACCACTTCCAGAACATCAGGACAAGAACGAGCGGCGTAATCGGCAGGCGAAGGGATCAACTACATACACAAGTGAGTATGTATGCAAGCCACCATACAACTGTTCACAGAGCCATTCCATCTAAAAGAAATAGAAATATTGCAACGCCATACGGCAAGATCCAAATATCCTAGATAGAGATAATAGTTTAGGATAACTCCTCATACATCAAACATCAGAGTATCAGGCGGAAGCGGAAAACAATATCTGAGTACGGATAAGAAGCAAATCGGCATAAGATGCCTCATAAATAAACACATCCCGCCCACAGATCTCGCGGATCCCCATCCCCGGAATCTCTACACCGAGTGATCGTCGCCAACATCATCTGTCTCCTCCACCCAGTATCCGTCTTGCGAGTACACCTGTTCATCTGAATCAAACAATTTATCGTGTGAGACCCTAGGGGTACTCAGCAAGTCTTTATGCCTCTAAAGGGGACATATACCTGGGGTGACGCAATTGCAGCAAAAGATAATAACTAACAAGCCTATAGATACTCGCTAACCATCCGCCTAACCAATGATAGACGGATGTCCGTTAATTAGTAACAACAGTTATAACAGTATAATTATCAGATCCATCCTCCTACTCACTTACCAACGAGAAAGCGGACGAACAACCCAAACGTTGGTAGTTTTATTAACCATTCCATGAGCATTGCACTATTTACTAGTCAGTTACTTAGTCAAATTAAAAGCGGTACTTTAGTTATACTTGTCTATGATCGAGAAACTGTGCTCCAAGTCGTCCATAACCACGGACATGGCTTTCAGAAAGATTTACCCTGCAGGGGTGCACAAATAGCAACACACACTCAATCAACCTCGGAAAAACCAACTCAAAACCCAACGAGGCATTCACGACAAAGCAATCACAGGATTCCGAAATATTTTAGGGGGCCACCCCACTAAGCTACCCGCAACGAAGTTGGCTGGCTCCGGAACAGACCCAGGGTTTGTGTGGACGGCGGTAAACGACTGGGAACCCGAAAGTGTGACTGGGCTTGTCGATACAGCGAAAACGTGTCACGATCCAAAATAGTACAGTGCTCCACGCACAATCATAAATAAACAGTAAACATGGCATAAGTACAGGATAGTAATAAAACCCCAAACTAATTGTGGCCCCAAGAAATAGAAATGAATCAAGCTCTGGCTCAGGGGGATCCATAAGGCCTCCCGGATGTGGATAGTGCGAATAGTCAAGGAACAGGAATCAAGTACTCGGGGTCCTACGGGACACAAGTGAGCATGAAAAACCAAATAGCAGATATTGCTCACCGATGCCTCTTTCATTAGTGATCCCATTACTACTCAGGTTAAGTTGTTTAGGTACCTCGTTATCCATCAGACACTCACATACCCTACACATGATGTTCTACGACTCGCATGGCTCAAACAACTCCTGTAGTAATGGCTCAAGGGATGGAGGAACAAGCTTCGGTGGGGTTTAAAAGTAAAGGCTATGCAGTACTTGGGATTCAATTTAATGCAATCGCGACTCAATGATGCAATAATAAGATAGAGGCAATAGGTACTATATGTATGCAAGCATGTGGTAGTGCTTGCCTAGCAACTCAGTTGAAGCGAGAGATGGATCTGGGTAGAACTCCTGCGATTCCTGATAATTCTCCTACTGGGCGTCTATTCGAAGAAGAACCAAACAAACAAGGGCCAACATAAATAAAGTGCACAAGCATATGAATAAAATGCGACAAGCAAACAAGCATGCCATGATAAATGATGCACAATTTACATGGCAATAATGTAGCATGGCATGGTGAGGCGTGGGGTACAAGAATAAAGCATTTTATTATTTATGTGGTCAAGTTTTATTGCCATAAACAGTTCTGATTTTTAATAATGACATGATGCCTGCTTCAATTCAGAACATGGAATGCATAGTTAGAACGGACTCATCGCGCTGATCGATTTAGACATATTATTTGTCAAATTTGGAGTTGTAGAGTTGAAGTTATTAATTAATTAAGAAAAGGGCATTTTATTGTAATTTTAATCATCTCGAAAATTTAAAGTGGTCAAACAACATTTTGAATAGCATATTTGAATTCCTCAAATTTTTCTGATTCCAAAACATATATTATAAGTATTATTTGGAATTATAATTCAAAAGTTATTAAAAACAGATTTAAATTTGAATTTAAACATTTCTGAAATTGTTTTTATTTAAACAGATAAACAGATAGACTTTTTACACCCAGGCTAATTCTAGCCCCAGTCACAGACAGGTGGGGCCATTGCTGACTGGGCGTAACGGCGCGCAAAAACTTTTCTCACTGCGAGGGTAGTCAGCCAGTGTGACTAACAAGTGGGGACAGTGGCCTCGCGGGTCCACTGCGCGCGCAGCCAGCCGGTGGACGACACGTGGCGGATCCGGGGGACTGCGGGATTATGTTTAGGGAACCTGGGGTACCTTTTTGTAAAACTTCCGCGGAGGCAGACAGGTGGGCCTGAGGAAGCGCGGGTTGAGAGGAAAAAAAGTGGGGGGTTTTCTGTAAAGCTACCAACGCTACTTGGATCTTCCCGGGCTAGTCTGACGAACTGACGGAGCGCAACGCGCGTCGCGGCGGGGATCGAACCCGCGATTTCGTGCGCGCGCAGAGGGGCGGAACCACTGCGGTGGCTAAGGGGTTGGTGCAGGGGAAGCGTGGCGCGGCTAGGTAAGGTTCTCGCGACGCCTCGGCGAGCAATGCACGCGAGCTCGCCGCACAGAGGGCGCTCAACTAAAAGTCCGGCGTGCACAGGGAACGACGGCGAGAGGAAAGGTGTCAGGGGGAATCGGGGCCTCACCACGGTAGGGTTGGTGGAGCTGGATCGGGTCGGGGCGCCGGGGATCGTCGACGTTGCAGACGCACAGCCGGCTAGGGTTTCTCTCGGGCGCGACGGCGTACAGCGGCTGTAGGGTGTCTCCTCCTTGCTGTCGTGCACAGGGGCGTCGCCAGAGGCCTCGCTGGTCTTCCCCAACAGCCCAACAACCATGCCGCCAGCTGGTAGCGAGGAGGTGGAGGTGGAGGCCGACAGATCGTCGGTGGTGGAGAGGGGGGTAACAGGGAGGAGAGGGTTGGCGCAGGGGCCAGGGGAGGGGTACTGGGGCACGGCAAAGGCGTCAAGGGGAGGATAAGAAGGAGGGGCGAGGGAGAGGTGCCGTGGGGGCTCGGGTTGAGGAAAAAGGTGGCTCGGCCACCTTTTCTTCTTTCTCCCTCACGTGCTGGGGCATGGCTCGGCCAGGGCATGGGAGGGGTGGCCAGGGACTGCCAGGTGGGGCGAGGGCGAGGCCAAGGAGAGGCTCAGGTGGGGTTGGCTTGGCAACGAGAGAGAGAGGGTCGGGTTTAGCTAGGGCTGGAGGGTAGCTTGGCTCGGTCTAGGGTGATTAGGGTTAGAGAGGGTAGTTAGGGCTAGGCTAGGGTGGTGCCTCGGCATGGAGGGTAAATCATGGGGTGGTGGTGTGGTGAAGGTTAGGGTAAGGGTGGAGTTAGGGTTTTAATTAGATCATGCAAGGGGAGATGGAGGTGAGGAGGGAAAGGGTTAGGCTTGGTTAAGCAAAGAGAGAGGGGTTTAAGCTAGAGAGGAAAGAGCTAGGGTTTAAAGACCACATGGAAGGGAGAAAAGAATAAGATGGTGAGGATCTAGGTTAAGAGAAAAGGGACTCCACTTGTTTATGCATGTACTAGGGCTCAACAAAACAAATATGGTGGTGCCCTAAGAATGGTGGAGTAAAAGAAAAGGGCCCACTTGGCTTGATTCCCAAAGAACCAAGATCCACTCAAAAATCCAAGAAAAACCAAAGGAAAAGGGATGGTGGTGGTTTTTGCATGGCCCATGCATGAGTAGTAAAAACCATGTTTAATCTTGTGAAAACAAAATAATAATCATGGCATTTATGCACATACATACCCAAATTATGGAGTAAGGCCAAGCTAAAAGAATGACAAGGATGTTCAAAGTGGAGTAGATGGAGATGGTCATATTTGAATATAATTAGGACATGCTAGTGTGTGTATTCCACTAGGTGCATAATAGCCTCAAAATATCCCAACATGAGCATACATTCATAATAATCCATATGGAAGCTTGAAAGGGGGTACCACTCATATAGCATGCAAAAGTGGCTCCACATATCAATAATGTGAAAACAACATGATGCTCAAATGAGAGTATGAGGAAATAGAAGTGGATCCATCCCAACCCACATGAGCTAGATTAAATGCCAAAGGAAAAATGTAAAAGCTCATGGATAATTAGGATGGTGGAATTATAAGGTGGTGACAAGGAAAAAGTGGTGGAGTTGAATAAAAGATATGCCCTCAACTCAACTTGGGCATCAAGCATTTATCAAGAACCAAATACAATATATCAAGAGCCAAATACAATTAATAATGCATATGAGATAAGAACCAAATGAAAAGGGTTTTATATGATGCTCAAATGCAAGGTGGCATGATGACATGAGCATGATATAATTATGATGCAACAATTATATGTAGGAAGTAGCAATTATATTACTAGACCATGTAGCATTACATATGTTAGACAGATGGGATGCTACAACTCTCCCGCACTAAACAGGAATCTCGCCCCGAGATTCTAGGAAGAAGAAGGAGACACGAAGAGGGTAGGATACTTGGCACGGAGCTCATCCTCGCGTTCCCAAGTGGCTTCATCAACTGAATGGTGCGACCACTGCACCTTGCAGAACTTGATGGACTTGTTGCGAGTCCTTCTTTCTGCGACTTCTAGGATTTTTATAGGGTGTTCTTGATAAGACAGATCTTCTTGGAGATTGATGAGTTCATGGTCCACGGTCCTGCCGGGATCCTTGAAGCACTTCTTGAGTTGAGAGATATGGAAAACATCATGGACCTTGAGTTTTTCAGGGAGCTCAAGAGCATAAGCAACTTCTCCTCTTCTTCCACGAACTTTGAAAGGACCGATGTATCTAGGAGCCAGCTTTCCTATGATACCAAACCGGTGCGTGCCTCTCATGGGAGTGACACGAAGGTAAACGAGATCACCAGGAACATACTCCATGTCCGTGTGCTTTCTGTCATAGTTGCTCTTCTGGCGACTTTGAGCAACCTTCAGATTTTCAAGAACGATGTGAACCTTCTCCTCCGCTTGAGTTACAATGTTGGGGCCATACAATGTTCTTTCACCTACGCCCGACCAACCAATCGGAGTTCTGCATTTGCGACCATAGAGAACCTCAAATGGTGCCATCTTTAGACTCTTTTGGAAGCTGTTGTTGTAAGAGAATTCAGCATAAGGAAGGCATTCTTCCCACTTCATGCCGAAAGAGATAACGCAAGCACGGAGCATATCTTCCAGAATCTGATTGATCCTTTCAACTTGTCCTTGCGACTGAGGATGGTAAGCTGTGCTGAAGTTCAATTTTGTTCCCAAAGCATTTTGGAAACTTCCCCAGAACTTGGAAGTGAAGATGCTTCCACGGTCTGAACTAATCTCAAGAGGAACCCCATACAGAGAGACAATTATGTTGATATAAAGCTCAGCCAACTGAATTGCAGAAATTGTTTCCTTGACGGGAAAGAGTGAGCCACTTTAGAAAGCCTGTCGATGACAACAAAGATTGCATTGTTGCCCCTCTGTGACCTTGGAAAACCAGTTATAAAGTCCATCTCTACTTTCTCCCATTTCCATTCCGGAGGCTTCAATGGTTGTAGAAGACCGGAAGGTTTCTGATGAACAGCTTTAACTCTACGGCAGACATCACACTCCGAGACATACTTGGCACAATATCGTTTCAACCCAGGCCACCAATATTGTGTTTTCAAGTCCATGTACATCTTAGTGCTGCCAGGGTGGATAGAAAGAACAGAATCATGCGCCTCCTTAAGAACTTGCTCTCTTAAACCCGGGTAGTTCGGAACAAACATCTGGTGTTCAAAGAAAAGAGTGCCTTGGTCATCAACGTGGAAGGACTCATACTTCGGAAGCTGAATGTTGGAGATGATGTTTTTAGTGTAAGGATTACCAAGTTGAATGGAGCGAACTTTTTCTTCCAAGAGTGGGGTTGCCAGAAGGTTCACAAGATACCCTTGATCCACAATTTGAAGGTTGAGCTTGCGGAATTCCTCGCACAAGAGAGGCTGTTGTTCTTCCACCATGAGGTTGTTAACATAAGCTTTTCGGCTGAGAGCGTCGGCCATGACATTAGCTTTGCCCGGAGTGTAGTTGATGGTCAAATCGAAATCATTAATTGCTTCAATCCACCTTCTCTGACGAAGGTTAAGATCAGGTTGTGTGAAGATATACTTCAGACTCTTGTGATCAGAGAAGATCTCACAACGGTTGCCAAGCAAGTAGTGCCTCCATACTTTCAAAGCAAAGACAACTATTGCGAGTTTGAGGTCATGTGTAGGATAGTTGATCTCATGCGTCTTCAACTGTCGAGAGGCATAAGCAACAACTTGTTTTTCTTGCATAAGGACCGCACCCAATCCTTGCAATGAGGCATCACAGAATATCTGGAAAGGCTTTGATGTATCTGGAGGAATCAAGACTGGTGTGGAAGTGAGCTTCTCTTTGAGTGTTTCAAAGCTTGCTTGACATGCAGGAGACCAAAGGTATTTCTTGCCTTTCTTGAGGAGAACGGTAAGAGGCTTCGCAATCTTCGAGAAGTTCTGAACGAAGCAACGGCAGTAACTAGCCAAACCAAGGAAACTCCGGACTTCTTTGACATTTTTGGGTGGAAGCCAGTCAACAATTGTCTTAATGGTTTCTGGGTTGACGGCAATGCCCTTGGCAGAGATGACGTGACCAAGGTAGGTGACTTGAGGCAGCCAGAACTCACACTTGGAGAACTTTGCATACAGGCGGTTCTCACGAAGCTTGTTTAGGACACACCGAAGGTGTTCTTCATGTTCTTCCTTTGACTTAGAATAGACTAGAATGTCATCCAGATAGACCACGATGAACTTATCAAGATACTCCATGAAAACCGAGTTCATAAGCCTCGAGAAGGTGGTAGGTGCGTTGGTGAGACCGAAAGACATGACCGTGTACTCATACAGGCCATAGCGGGTGGTGAAGGCTGTTTTGGGAACATCTTCCTTGCGAATCTTGATTTGATGATATCCACTTCTCAAATCCAGCTTATAGAATACCACAGCTCCAGCTAGCTGATCGAAGAGATCATTAATCCGCGGAAGGGGATATTTATTCTTGATTGTTTTAGCATTGAGTGCCCGATAGTCAACACAAAGTCTATCAGTCTTGTCTCGCTTCTTCACAAAGATGGTTGGGCTACCCCAAGAAGAAGTACTGTGCTGAATGAAACCCAACTTCTCTTGTTCATCCAGCTGACGTTTGAGTTCAGCCAACTCAACAGGACCCATTTTATAAGGCCGCTTGGAGATAGGAGCGGTTCCAGGTTCAAGTTCAATCACAAACTCGACCTCTCGGTCAGGAGGCATACCCGGCAACTCTTCAGGAAAGACATCTGGGAACTCACAGACCACCGGAACACTCTGAATAGCTTCCATAGCATCATCATTCAGAGCCGCCAAAGAGAAAAGCTGAATTGCAAGAGTCAGACTTGGAGAATAGACTATATGGCCTTCAGGAATTTTCAGAGAAACCGAACATTCAGCACAATCAATCACAGCTGCATTTGCTGTTAACCAATCCATGCCCAAGATAACATCAATGTCAGAATTGCCCAGAATAATTAAGGAAGCCGGAAACGAAGAGCCACCAATCTCAATTTGATTGCCATGGCTGATATGAGCAGCCCTCATGTTTGACCCAGGAGATTGTACCACAAGACGATGCAATAAAGGAACCATAGCCAGATCATGCTCATGCGCAAACTTGTGAGAAACAAAAGAATGCGAAGCACCAGAATCAAACAAAACTCGTGCAGGGACTGAGTTAACAGGAAGCATACCCATCACAACTCTAGGTGCATGCTCAGCTTGAGTGACGTTGACACAGTTGTCACGAGCAACCGTAGACCCGGGCTTGGTGTTCATGTTGAGAGCCCGAGGTGGAGGTGCACGAACCATAGAAGAACTTGCCGCAGGTCTTCGAGGTGGTGGAGGAAGAGCTTTGTTGTTCATTGGACAATTCCAGTGCTGATGCCCAGTGTTTCCACAAGTGTAGCAAGCACCAGGTGGACGTGGAGTAGCGTAGCCAGGGACTCCGCCAGGCGCTCCAGAGTAGTTGTGGTTGTAGCCCCTAGGAGCCGCGGTGAAGGAGTTTGGTGGCCTTGCCGCGTAGCTTGACGGTCTTGGTGGAGCCGAGAGCGACGGTGGGGTGTTAGAAACCCACACGCGGCGCTTAGAAGGAGCTGCCATAGCTGAAGAGCTTGCTGCATCGCGGTTGTGTTTCTTTGACTCCTCAAACACTTGCCTACTTGCTTCTTCCTACAGAGCTGTATGTTGGAGTTCTAGAAAAGACCCCGGCCTTGCATGAGTGATTGCATATTTGATTGATGCATTGAGCCCTTGCCTAAACCTCTTTTGCTTCTTCTTGTCATCAGAGATCTCATCGCCACCATACCGAGAAAGGTTCATGAAGTTTCTGATGTAGGTATTGACATTGTCATTGCCCTACTTGAGGTTGAGAAACACTTCCTTCATCCTTTCCATGACAATTTCTGACAGATATTGCTCTTTGAAAGCCGCAGTGAATTGCTCCCAAGTAGGTTGAAAACCAGAGTGGTCTGCCTTCAGGTAGTTTTCCCACCACAGAGCTGCATCTCCCTTCAGAAGGTGCGTGGCACATTTTACCCATTCTTGCTCAGGAACATCCACAGTCATCAGCAACCTTGACATTTCATGCAGCCAATCATCAGCATCAAGTGGCTGATCAGACACCTCAAATTGGCATGGGTTGAACTTCAGAAAACTCTTGAGGTCTCCTCGCTTGGGAGGTGGAGGTAGCGGAACAAACTCCTTCCTCCTGACACTTTCTTCGAATCGTTGCTGGTTCTGCTGCATTGTTCCCAAGGCATTAGCAATACTTTCCAACGCAGCCCCCAGTTCAGGTGGTATATCCTCCTCAGAACGGCGTGGTGGTGCCATCCTGTGATTGATATAAAACACAAGTCAGTACTATAATGGAGAATAATAATAATCCAAAATAGTACCAAAATGGAATTAACCAAGATTAAAGGATACAATTCACTAAGATGATATTAAAATATCAACAAAGTTCAAGGTACCTAAAAGATATTAAGCATATCGCACACGACTGAACAAGGAGTGTGGTACACAAGGCTATCAAAGAAAAAAAATCCGCAAATTTCGGCATTAAAATACCACTATATGCGCAAAACCACTTAACGAATCAAGATTAGTAACTCTACCAATTCAATATACAAGAGTGAATGATAAAAGTAGTGGTATGGTCGCGACTCCATCCCGCACTCAAATCATTACTCCGCACATGAATAGGTAAAATACATATCCCAACACCTTCTTCTTAAGATGAACCTAAAGATTAGTAACTACGGAAACGAACACCCCAAACAAGATAACGTCGGATAACAAAGAGTAAGACAGATCGCACCGGTATACAACGAATCAGATAGATCGCATCGGTTTACCAAGGCCTGTCGGTATGGAATGTACCAACAGTTGATAACCAAAAGGCAGATAGTGATAACAAGTTGGATGCAACAGATAGACAAGGAATTCACACACACAACCTATGGTACTACGGAACCCAGAACACGTGAATCCTAGTTTGAATTTTTAGAAGAGGATTGAAAACGTCACACTTCCTTACAAGAAAAGGGTGGGTAAGAAGAAAAATGGAAGCAGTCCTACTCTCACGTTTTGTTTTTCCCTAGTATACATAGCTACCAAAATATTTGCTAGACTGACAACGACCATTTGGCTGAGACCCTCAAGGGCGGGATGGCTCTGATACCAATTGTAACTACCTCGGTGAATTACGCTCTTAGTTGCATGCCTGGACGAGCGAAAGTGGTTAAAATAGTACGGTGGGGCCTAGGGGCCACTCACAGGTAGACCTGTCGGCCGTCCTAACCACTTCCAGAACATCAGGACAAGAACGAGCGGCGTAATCGGCAGGCGAAGGGATCAACTACATACACAAGTGAGTATGTATGCAAGCCACCATACAACTGTTCACAGAGCCATTCCATCTAAAATAAATAGAAATATTGCAACGCCATACGGCAAGATCCAAATATCCTAGATAGAGATAATAGTTTAGGATAACTCCTCATACATCAAACATCAGAGTATCAGGCGGAAGCGGAAAACAATATCCGAGTACGGATAAGAAGCAAATCGGCATAAGATGCCTCATAAATAAACACATCCCGCCCACAGATCTCGCGGATCCCCATCCCTAGAATCTCTACACCGAGTGATCGTTGCCAACATCATCTGTCTCCTCCACCCAGTATCCGTCTTCCGAGTACACCTGTTCATCTAAATCAAACAATTTATCATGTAAGACCCTAGGGGTACTCAGCAAGTCTTTATGCCTCTAAAGGGGACATATACCTGGGGTGACGCAATTGCAGCAAAAGATAATAATAACTAACAAGCCTATAGATACTCGCTAACCATCCGCCTAACCAATGATAGACGGATGTCCGTTAATTAGTAACAACAGTTATAATAGTATAATTATCAGATCCATCCTCCTTCTCGCTTACCAATGAGAAAGCAGACGAACAACCCAACCGTTGGCAATTTTATTAACCATTCCGTGAGCATTGCACTATTTACTAGTCAGTTACTTAGTCAAATTAAAAGCGGTACTTTAGTTATACTTGTCTATGATCGAGAAACTATGCTCCAAGTCGTCCATAACCACGGACACGGCTTTCAGAAAGATTTACCCTGCAGGGGTGCACAAATAGCAACACACACTCGATCAACCTCGGAAAAACCAAGTCAAAACCCAACGAGGCATTCACGACAAAGCAATCACATGATTCAGAAATATTTCAGGGGGGCACCCCACTAAGCTACCCGCAACGAAGTTGGCCGGCTCCGGAATGAACCCAGGGTTTGTGTGGACGGCGCTAAATGACTGGGAACCCGAAAGTGTGACTGGGCTTGTCGATACAGTGAAAACGTGTCACGATCCAAAACAGTACAGGTGCTCCACGCACAATCGTAAATAAACAGTAAACATGGCATAAGTACAGGATAGTAATAAAACCCCAAACTAATTGTGGCCCCAAGAAATAGAAATGAATCAAGCTCTGGCCCAGGGGGTCTATAAGGCCTCCCGGATGTGGATAGTGCGAATAGTCAAGGAACAGGAATCAAGTAGTCGGGGTCCTACGGGACACAAGTGAGCATGAAAAACCAAATAGCAGATATTGCTCACCGATGCCTCTTTCATTAGTGATCCCATTACTACTCAGGTTAAGTTGTTTAGGTACCTCGTTATCCATCAGACACTCACATACCCTACACATGCTGTTCTACGACTCGCATGGCTCAAACAACTCCTGTAGTAATGGCTCATGGGATGGAGGAACAAGCTTCGGTGCGGTTTAAAAGTAAAGGCTATGCAGTACTTGGGATTCAATTTAATGCAATCGCAACTCAATGATGCAAGAATAAGATAGAGGCAATAGGTACTATATGTATGCAAGCATGTGGTAGTGCTTGCCTGGCAGCTCAGTTGAAGCGAGAGATGGATCTGGGTAGAACTCCTGTGATTCCTGATAATTCTCCTGCTGGGCGTCTATTCGAAGAAGAACCAAACAAACAAGGGCCAACATAAATAAAGTGCACAAGCATATGAATAAAATGCGACAAGCAAACAAGCATGCCATGATGAATGATGCACAATTTACATGGCAATAATGTAGCGTGGCATGGTGAGGCGTGGGGTACAAGAATAAAGCATTTTATTATTTATGAGGTCAAGTTTTATTGCCATAAACAGTTCTGATTTTTAATAATGACATGATGCATGCTTCAATTTAGAACATGGAATGCATAGTTAGAACCGGCTCGTCGCGCTGATCGATTTAGACATATTATTTGTCAAATTTGGAGTTGTAGAGTTGAAGTTATTAATTAATTAAGAAAAGGGCATTTTATTGTAATTTTAATCATCTCGAAAATTTAAAGTGGTCAAACATTTTGAATAGCATATTTGAATTCCTCTCATTTTTCTGATTCCAAAACATATATTATAAGTATTATTTGGAATTATAATTCAAAAGTTATTAAAAACATATTTAAATTTGAATTTAAACATTTCTGAAATTGTTTTTATTTAAACAGATAAACAGATAGACTTTTTACACCCAGGCTAATTCTAGCCCCAGTCACAGACAGGTGCGGCCATTGCTGACTGGGTTGTAACGGCGCGCAAAAACTTTTCTCACCACGAGGGTAGTCAGCCAGTGTGACTGACAGGTGGGGACAGTGGCCTCGCGGGTCCACTGACAGGTGGGGCCTGGACAGTGGCCTCGCGCGGCCAGCCGGTGGACGACACGTGGCGGATCCGGGGGACTGCGGGATTATGTTTAGGGAACCTGGGGTACCTTTTTGTAAAACTTCCACGGAGGCAGACAGGTGGGCCTGAGGAAGCGCGGGTTGAGAGGGAAAAAAAGTGGGGGGTTTTCTGTAAAGCTGCCAACGCTACTGTGGATCTTCCCGGGCTAGTCTGACGAACTGACGGAGCGCAACGCGCGTCGCGACGGGGATCGAACCCGCGATCTCGTGCGCGCGCAGAGGGGCGGAACCACTGCGGTGGCTAAGGGGTTGGTGCAGGGGAAGCGCGGCGCGGCTAGGTAAGGTTCCCGCGACGCCTCGGTGAGCAACACACGCGAGCTCGCCGCACAGAGGGCGCTCGACTAAAAGTCCGGCGTGCACAGGGAACGACGGCGAGAGGAAAGGTGTCAGGGGGAATCGGGGCCTCACCGCGGTAGGGTTGGTGGAGCTGGATCGGGTCGGGGCGCCGGGGATCGTCGACGTTGCAGACGCACAGCCGGCTAGGGTTTCTCTCGGGCGCGACGGCGTACAGCGGCTGCAGGGCGTCTCCTCCTCGCTGTCATGCATAGGGGCGTCGCCGGAGTCCTCGCTGGTCTTCCCCAACAGCCCAACAACCACGCCGCCGGCTGGTAGCGAGGAGGTGGAGGTGGAGGCCGACAGATTGTCGGTGGTGGAGAGGGGGGTAACGGGGAGGAGAGGGTTGGCGCAGGGGCCAGGGGAGGGGTACTGGGGCACGGTAGAGGCGTCAGGGGGAGGATAAGAAGGAGGGGTGAGGGGGAGGTGTCGTGGGGGCTCGGGTTGAGGAAAAAGGTGGCTCGGCCACCTTTTCTTCTTTCTCCCTCACGTGCTGGGGCATGGCTCGGCCAGGGCATGGGAGGGGTGGCCAGGGACTGCCAGGTGGGGCGAGGGCGAGGCCAAGGAGAGGCTCGGGTGGGGCTGGCTTGGCAGCGAGAGAGAGAGAGAGAGAGAGAGAGAGAGAGAGAGAGAGAGAGAGAGGGTTTAGCTAGGGCTGGAGGGTAGCTTGGCTCAGTCTAGGGTGATTAGGGTTAGAGAGGGTAGTTAGGGCCAGGCTAGGGTGGTGCCTCGGCATGGAGGGTAAATCATGGGGTGGTGGTGTGGTGAAGGTTAGGGTAAGGGTGGAGTTAGGGTTTTAATTAGATCATGCAAGGGGAGATGGAGGTGAGGAGGGAAAGGGTTAGGCTTGGTTAAGCAAAGAGAGAGGGGTTTAAGCTAGAGAGGAAAGAGCTAGGGTTTAAAGACCACATGGAAGGGAGAAAAGAATAAGATGGTGAGGATCTAGGTTAAGAGAAAAGGGACTCCACTTGTTTATGCATGCACTAGGGCTCAACAAAACAAATATGGTGGTGCCCTAAGAATGGTGGAGTAAAAGAAAAGGGCCCACTTGGCTTGATTCCCAAAGAACCAAGATCCACTCAAAAATCCAAGAAAAACCAAAGGAAAAGGGATGGTGGTGGTTTTTGCATGGCCCATGCATGAGTAGTAAAAACCATGTTTAACCTTGTGAAAACAAAATAATAATCATGGCATTTATGCACATACATTCCCAAATTATGGAGTAAGGCCAAGCTAAAAGAATTAGAAGGATGTTCCAAGTGGAGTAGATGGAGATGGTCATATTTGAATATAATTAGGACATGCTAGTGTGTGTATTCCACTAGGTGCATAATAGCCTCAAAAATATCCCAACATGAGCATACATTCATAATAATCCATATGGAAGCTTGAAAAGGGGGTACCACTCATATAGCATGCAAAAGTGGCTCCATATATCAATAATGTGAAAACAGCATGATGCTCAAATGAGAGTATGAGGAAATAGAAGTGGATCCATCCCAACCCACATGAGCTAGATTAAATGCCAAAGGAAAAATGTAAAAGCTCATGGATAATTAGGATGGTAGAATTATAAGGTGGTGACAAGGAAAAAGTGGTGGAGTTGAATAAAAGATATGCCCCCAACTCAACTTGGGCATCAAGCATTTATCAAGAACCAAATACAATATATCAAGAGCCAAATACAATTAATAATGCATATGAGATAAGAACGAAATGAAAAGGGTTTTATATGATACTCAAATGCAAGGTGGCATGATGACATGAGCATGATATAATTATGATGCAACAATTATATATAGGAAGTAGCAATTATATTACTAGACCATGTAGCATTATATATATTAGACAGATGGGATGCTACAGCTCGCCCAACCCTTACTTCTATAGGCTGGGAGCCGGGTTGAGGGATAGGCACTCAATTTTTTTTGAGGGTATGAGGGTCTAGGGGTTCTAGTTATCAGGAATTTTTGCTCGATAAAAAAGCGGTTCGATAGGGGTCTAGGGGCTCTACTAGTGATGCTCTAACACCTTTTCTCACTCTCATGTTCCCCTCCCTCCTTATTTGAAGGAAACTGCTAGGCGTCCCCCGGATGATGGGAAGTTTCCATCGTCCTCCTTCCCTGCGCGACACGTGTCCACCAAAATCACTCCAAATCCCGCTTTTGCTGCAAAACACACATTTTTGCTGCATATGTCCCGCTTTTGCTTCCGAAGCAAAAAAAGGTTTGTTTCAGAAATAGAACGTCTCGCCGGAGACTTCGCCGGAGACCATGCAGCAAAAAAATTATACTAATGTAGCAAAACCGACTTCGCCGGAAACATCGTTGGAAAAAACTCGCTGGTGACTCTCGCCGGAGACCTTGTAGCAAAAAGTTGACACTGTTGTAGCAAAAGAACAAGACGTTTGTAGCAACAACGTTCTTCTAATGTAGCAAAAACTTACTTCGCCGGATACATGGCTGAACACTTTAGCCGGAAGACCTCGTCGGAAAACTTGTAGCAAAAGCTTTACGGTATTGTAGCAAAACAAATAAACTGAGATAGCAAAAAATATATCAATGTAGCAAAAATCGGAGGCCAGCCTTTGTAGCATTGGCCGCCTTAGTTTGCAGCTCCGACGAGCACCGCCATCCTTAGTCTGTAGCTCCAGCGACCAGTACTCGTAGCAACACCGGCCCGCCTCGTAGCAAGAGTGGACTACCGCGAGCTCCACCTCTAGGGCGGCCGCGACGAGGAGCGCGAGCAGCTGGGGACCGCGCCACTAGACGTGCGTAGCGCGGAGGAGCAGCGGCGTCAAGAAGCTGCGGCCACGACGACTGTGGAAAACAGCAACGGGCGTCCACCGGGAGGCTGCGACGCCGGCGAGGGAGAAGGGGCCTGGGATGAGAAGGCGCCAAGCAGAACCACCATGTGAGCGCGGCGGGAGGAGCACGTCGAAGGAGGGTGTTGCGGAGGAGGCGTGGCGGAGACGCCCGTCCGGAGCACATCGGAGAAGGGTGATGCGGAGGAGGCATGGCGGAGACGCCCGTCTGGAGCGGCAGGGCGACGTCCGACGAGGCCCTTGCCGGAGACGAACCCGTGGTCCACAACACCGGCCTGCAGGTTATACGTGGCCACCATTGGTAGCACTGCTATCTCCCGCTCGCAGCAACATCGCCTCGCCCTTGTAGCTCTGGACGGTGCGGGTCTGCTCACACAAATACAGGCCGGCGGCGGGGCGAGCTGACGATTTGGAGGTGGTGGTTACCAGCGGGACGAGTTCACGATTTGGAGGCGACGGGAGACATGGGCGCAGCCGATGGAGAGGAAGAAGAGGGAAATCTAGGAGGACGAACGGGAACGGTGGTGTGTGAGTCCATGCGGGGCGCGTGTCGTGCTCTCAATCCGGAGGACAGGAAGTGCGGGATCGTCCGGGTTAAGATTATCATTTTCCTTATTTGAATCAACCACACACTCCACGCTGCCCCACCCGCACCCACGCCACCGTACACAACGCAGCACAGCCCACCTCACTCAGTACCTCACTCGCCTTGAGCTTCCCAACGCGCGCCGCCTTTGCTTTGCTTCGCTCGCCGCCGCCACCACCGAGAAGTCCGTACCTAGGGTTGCTCTCGCTTAGCGCGGCGATGGAGGGTGATGGCGAGGTCACCGCAGCGGGGGAGGCGGCGGAGGTGGTGAGGAACCCGAGGTGCTACCTCGACGTGAGCATCGGTGGCGAGATGGAGGGGCGGATCGTGGTGGAGCTCTACGCCTCCGTGGTGCCGCGCACGGCGGAGAACTTCCGCGCGCTCTGCACCGGCGAGAAGGGCGTCAGCGCCGCCACCGGCGCGCGGCTCCACTACAAGGTGGTCGTCCGTCACCCCCCCCCCCCCCCGCTTCCCCTGTGCTGCTGTGCTATTTGGTACCGGTCCGGTTGTGTTGGGTGCGGTTGGGTTTTGTTTCAGCTGCGGGTCCGGTTCTATTAATTCGATTTCGAACACTGTCAGATGACCTGTGTTTTTGCGCATAGGTAGGTCCGCATCAGATCATCTGGTTCTAAGTTCTGCAATTTCGAGTAGGATAGTTATATCGGTTGAATTCTAGTTCTATTTGTTGCTATTTATCAGCCAAAGATGACCCCTTGCAAGCCTTTTGCTTTGGTTGTCTTTGTTACTACTAGCGCTTTCTTCAGTGTGCAAAACTAGTGCTTGTAATGTTCCAGTTAATGTGATGCTATATACTTGTTCTGGTTGGTGTACTACTGGTAATATCATTCATGTACTGTTGCGCTGCTACACCGTGGCCCTCACATTTCGATGTCATGTCACTGCACATTCGCAGGGTGTCCTACCAATGCTTGCTTCAGTTTCTGTTCTCTTGAAGTACTTGCTAAAAAATGGAAGCACCATAGTTTACAAAAAAAATATGCATTTCTGTGACCAACTGGTTATGTTGTTGACAATGGACTATGGAAAGCAATCCTGATATTTTAAGCTGGGGTTTATGTGGTCATATGGAGTTCATTAGGTGGAGAAACTAACGTATGTTGTTTCTAATTTTGAACATGGGTGAAGGCTCACGAACTGCAAATATAGTCAGTGGTTTCTGGCACTTTTTCTTGAAACTATTCCTGTTGTAGCCTATCCTTGAAGCAGTATCTGTCAGAACCAAGTAGGCCTAGATTTACGGTGCATGTTATTGCTATTTGGGCTTCAGTGGTTCAAATCAAGGACAAGCTCGGTGGTTGCAAAATAATCTTATATGGTCAATGTCGATTAACTTTATCGGTGATAATTCTGTATCGGTAAATATGTCAGCATGCTTAAGTCAGACTTGGAATTGAAAAGCTTAGGTTCTTCAACTTCAATCATGAATCGAGATGATGATATGTGAGAAACACATAAGTAGAGTAGAGCATTAGTGAACTAGTGATAAGTCTTCCACTTAACTGTTTTTTTAAAGGTTCAACTTAACTGTTGGAGCGACAGAGGACCAACTGTGCATAATGGCACTTCTGTACTTCGTATTGGCGGAGACACATACATGTTGGATATCCTTTATTGTCCTCCATTTTATTTTTCAGAAAAAAAGAAAGATTGCTCCGCTTTCATGGGCAGCCACTTATTTATTTTTCATTTTCTAGTAAGCATGGTTGTGATTTTGATGTTAATTGCACAGTGTCAGTGTGCTCCTACCATGAATTTATGTTTATGACCAAGACGGGCCTTGTTATATGGACTAAAGTTGGTTATTCTTCATGGTAAGAATGATTTTTTTCTTTTGAATTGGGTGACTGAATTACCTTTTACTTCTGTTTTGTAATCTGTGGGATCTTAACATTCAAGTACTTATAGTTTTGGGTAATTTTGCTCTTCAGGGATCATGTTTCCATCGTATCATCAAGGGTTTTATGGTGCAAGGAGGAGATATAACTGCTGGTGATGGAACTGGGGGCGAGTCAATATATGGATTAAATTTTGAGGATGAGAATTTTGTTTTGAAGCATGAGAGGAAAGGGATATTATCAATGGCGAATGCTGGTCCCAACACAAATGGATCTCAGTTTTTCATTACTACTACCCGAACACCACACCTTGATGGGAAACATGTCGTTTTTGGGAGGGCTGTAAAAGGGCTGGGGGTGGTTCGCTCAATGGAGCATGTTTCTGTTGGAGAAACTGACCTTCCAACTGCTGATATCGTTATTGTTGATTGTGGGGAACTGCCAGAAGGTGCAAATGACGGAGTTGTAAATTTCTTCAAAGATGGTGACATGTATCCTGATTGGCCAATTGACCTCGATGAAAAGCCTGCAGACGTTTTGTGGTGGATTAATGCTGTGGATTCTGCAAAGTCTTTCGGAAATGAGAATTTTAAGGTTCGAATTGCTTAATGGACTTCAAAATAATTAATATTTTTTCAAGTTTTCTTTGGTGTACCTGAGGAAGTTTCTTTTATCATTGTGTATGCTGCATTTATAATATAAAGGCGAAGTCTATAGCTAAAGCCTAGATGCACTAACTAAATCATCTTATATTATACTCCCTCCGTCTGGGAAAGGATGTTGTAGATTTGTGAAAATTCGGATGTATCTGGACATATTTTAGTATATAGATACATCCAAATTTAGACAAACTTGCGACATCCTTTTTAGGATGGAGGGAGTACATATATACTTATAAATAGTACTCCCTCCGATCCATATTAATTGTCATTGGATTGGATGTATCTAGCACTAAAACATGTCTAGATACATCTATTTCTGCGACAATTAATATGAATCGGAGGGAGTACCTAAGTTACTTCCTGTTTGGAACTTACAACTGAAGTTTCTGCCTCTCCACAGAAACATGATTACAAGGCTGCACTCAGAAAGTACAGAAAAGCTATGCGGTATTTAGATATTTGCTGGGAGAAAGAAGAGATAGATCAAGGTAGCTGTTTTTTCGATTCTTATCGCTGTTTACTCCTGTTAATTCCTCAATGTTGTAGTTATGGATAGAGGTACATTTTACTTGCTAATCCTAACAACCTACTAATGTGCAGAGAACAGCTCAGCACTACGGAAAACAAAGTCAATTATACTCACCAATAGTTCTGTAAGTTTCACATCCCGCCACCTGTTCACAAATGTCTGCCCCTCTATAGTATAACGTTTAGAGAAAATTTCTGTAGCACATCATCAGTGTTTCCTCATCTAGATCTACAATTCTTTTTCCTTCAAAATCATTGTCTCTTCCTAGTATATGGAAGTCACTTGTAACTTCTTCAGGCATGCAAACTGAAGTTGGGAGATGTGGAGGGTGCTCTATTAGATGCAGACTTTGCTCTGCGTGAAACGGAGGGCAACGCAAAAGCTTTTTTCCGTCAAGGACAGGTTAGTGTTGTGTAATATTATCCATGGAAATTATATGCCACTATAAACATGTTTTTACAAAGCTTTGTTGGACATAGAAATGTGCACTCATGCCACTTCAGCATCCTTTTATGTGTATGCGTACTACATTCTACAACTTACATTCTTGCTAACAGTGGTACAATATTGTTTGTAATCCTTGTCATGTTGGTGCTGGGAATTGTAATTCTTAGCACCTTCTTGTCATCTTCCAACTTGGCTTGTCAGTTGTCATTAACAACATATTGTGATGCAGGCACGCATGGCACTCAACAATATTGATGCTGCAGTTGAGAGCTTTAAGCGTGCATTGGATTTGGAGCCAAATGATGGTTTGTATATCCTATTGTCCACTCAATGACTATTAGAAAAATAGTCCCATGGTAACTAAAGAATGTTGGTTTTTGTACTTCTGATCCTCAGGAGGAATTAAACGGGAGCTGGCTGCTGCAAAGAAAAGGGTTAGTTCATTATGGTCATGAATCTTGGCACTAATGGATGTTTATACAAGATGTTGCTGACTTGTCATCTGTGATTATCCCAGGTTACTGGCAGACGCGATCTGGAGCGTAAGGCATTTTCCAAGATGTTCGAGACGTTAGGAAGTTCAGAGAAAATTGATGAAGTACTCTTCTGATACCACATTCGTCACCTTTTAAATTCATTGGTTTGGACCTTCAGGAGTAGAATAATAGACAATGAACTAGTTGGCTGCCAAATGGTGATGTTGTCAAACATTGACCAGATTTTTCCCTTCTTTGCGTATCTGATGATATTTTTTTGTCTTTGTAGGATAAGAACCTATCCCCCTAGTGCAACTTTTCATAGTTTCACATACTGGGAGCTGCCCTGTGAAAAAATCAGGTTATTTACTGCAATTAATTTCATCAGGTTTGTAGTTTTTTATGTGTTCTGACCCCATGGTTTATTCTTTGCAGGTATACCGAGGGAGTTTGTGCGGCAGAAAGAAGTCCCATTAGACGACTGAAGATAGTGGGGGCACCTGAAGCTTTTGTGTTCCATTGTAGAGTAGGTCACAATGCCGTCGAAAGAAATGTCTTTCATTGACTTGAACTCTTAGACATCTCTGCTAATCGAAATTTCTCTTGACTGAACACTTCCTGGTTTGAGAATCAGTGGAACATTGTTGACAACATGAAATGACTTCTGCCATGCCGTATGCTTATCTTTGCACTTTGCCCATGCATTTTGAGGCCCCAAAAACCTATTAAAACCACTTTGTTGAACGGTTCCATCCTTTACGAACAATGACACCGCGTAATTCAGATAAGAATGATCAGTGGCACCTATTGTAGTGTTATAACAATTGGTTCAGGTAGCAGGTTTTCTAGCCAGGCAGCCAGAGGTTCCACAACATTCAGAATGCAGATTATAGAATAGTTGGGCACTTGGGCATCGTGTATTTTGATCTACTCCACTCTTTTGTCAACATGGTCTTCATCCACTTCTGGAAAATATCTGATGACTTTGCAGCATCCAATCTAGGTACTCGGAGCTTAGGAAGTTCAGTTTATCACTCGTCTGCAGCACATCAGGATTTTTAGAACTGGACTGGTTCAGGCAGCAGGTCACAGAATCAGATTTAGCTCATAATATGTGTGTTGGTTCACACATACTTACGTAATCAGAATTGGCCACATAATTCAAAATTTCCACAAAAGTGGGACCAGAAACAGGGACAAACACAGTAGTACAATTCTATTAACCCAAACACAACATATAGGTTTTCAAAAGATCCTTAGATTGGGAGAACTTTACACACGGTAGGCTATTTATCTGATCTACACATTGTAGTTGTCCAATCCAAGGTCTCTCAAGGCATCTGTGGCAGCAGATTTGCAGCTTCCGTGTATTGCCTTGGCTTTCCTGATAAGCATCTCCACGCCTTCCTTAAGCAAGGTGGTCCTGCAGTGGTAAAACAAGTGTCAATATGCAGAAACATGATCACAGCATAACGATGCTGACTATACCATAGCCCCATCAGTTTATAATTTTATATGGAATTGAAAAGATACCTGTTTTCGGGGTTTCTGACCACGAGATTACGGATCATGAGACATGCTTGCTTTTGAGTCGGGGCAGAGGAGGGGAACTTCTGCATTGCCTGTATGGCCAGAGTACCATAGCCTAGACTGATCGCACGTGCTGCATGTTCTGGTGACCGCAGTGTAAGGACTTGCACCAAAGACATTACCTACACATTCAGTTTGCCCAGTCTGGATATGAAAGTAGCTCATACAGTATACAGCTTCTTAAGTATTGCACGCTTGTATGTATTACCTCCTGTATTACTGATGGGTCTTCAGAAAACCTAGACGCCAATGTCAAGAACTTATCAAAACCACCTTGCTGAATGATATTGGCCTTGTTTGCATCACTTCCTGCAAGCTTCAAGCAGAAAGAATGTGATATAAGTTCGATTTAATCAAAGTAGGATTTTTCCTACTCATAAGAAAGTGGCAATACATGTTGTATAACAACGTTGCAGTCTAGTACCATACTGCTGTACCTTGGACAACAAAGAGCAGCAAGATTTTGCTATAACTTTGTTCTTTTGTACACCAGCCTCATCAATGCATTGAAGAAGCACATCAATCCCACCATTTCCAGATATGGACCGGCATATTTCTTCCTGTTGTGACACAAGGACCAAAGATGGTGATGCTTTCCTGAGGGGATCATAAGCATTTAGATTCAATGGTTTGTGATTTCTTTACAATCACAATTCAACCGAGGAAACAAATTTTGATATGCAGGACAAAGAACATGACCAAAAATAAAAGCAAGGGTCATAACATGGCAGAAAGTTCATAAATATCAAGCTTTTTTTTGAATACTAGCTACCTACAGTTCATATTAGAAAGAAGTCCAAATAACCCCCCTATGTATCGGGTTTGGGACTGAGAACCCCCCCTAACTTTAAACTGGGGCACTTAACACCCCTAACAAAGATACTTTTGGCAGAGACGCACAACCCCATCGACCAGTGAAATGGTGCGCCCACGACTCTCCATCAGGCGGCGATCGCATCTGTCCAAACTACAGCCGCCACCGGTCCCTGCCTCCTCCGTCGGCCGCTCTGGCGGCGGGAGGGGGTGGGGACCATGGGCTCCGGCATGTAGTTAGGGTGACCTGCTTCTTCCTTGAGGCGTGGCTTCCATGGAGGAGACTGCATCACGTCGGAATAATTTGTCCCTGTTCTTCCTCCATCTCGGTGTCGCTCCAACCGGTGACGTCGGGGGACAGGTGGCCCGGTCTTCTCACCGGTCTTTGGATTTGGTGAGATTTGTGTCTGGTGGTCGACGTTCGTCACTCTCACGGGTGACGGTCGCGTCGGCTGCTGCAGTAGTGTTTGACGTCTTGCAGTTGTGCGCGTGGAAGACGGCTGGCGACATCATCTCTCTTCTTCGAATGTGTCGGATGAAGACGACGGTGTCGGGATCTGGTGACCACGGGGAAGATCCCCGGCCGACATGCCACAAAGTCTCAGGCTCGTCGCTTGCGACGACTCGGTTCATCGGCTCGAAAAGCATCCTCGTATGCAATGGTGCTCTCCCAAATCTAGCTATGGCGGTTGTTCGCCTCTTTTTTCGACGCTATCATGGTGGCGGCGGAGGGCGATGGACGACAATTCAGCGAGGCGCAAGTTTCTCCAAGGGTGGAATTGTAATTTTACTTGCGGAGTTCTTTGTGTGAAGTTGCTTGATAAGCATGTTTGTCTTAGGTGTTGACCATATATGTAATCTCTGGATTGTCTAATAAAATATATGGTTTACTTCAAAAAAAACTAACTATGAAATACCGGGCAAATTACCCCCTGAAGCAGTTGTTAGCAATATTTGAGAGTTGTTTTGCTGACGTGGACAATGGTTCTGTCCAGCTCATTCCAAATGATGCTGGCATGGTCGCCGCGGGCATGATCTGTCGCGCCGGTGAGCCAAGTGTCGTGCAATTGGGAGCCATCCGACATCCATGTTGCCTTCACGGTCACTGCCTCTGCCAACAAGCCGTTCCAAGCGTGCCACCAGCCGCCACGGCCTCCTATTGCTGCAGTCGCCTGATACACAACTCCTCGCCACGGAGTCTAGACTAGTCCAACAACAAGTCTACAAGTCCTAAACTGATTTCGACTCGGTTGGTCGATTCGACTATTTCCTTGACTCGATTCCTGGACTAGTCTAGACTAATCTTGCTGTTGGACTCCTATTGCTGTCCTGGACTAGTAGTATTTTGTACTAGCTACTGCTGAAGTACATGTCGACTAGTTGAGCAGTAGTCTAGACTAGTCTATGAGTCGGTACCCCAACGACTCGGCTCGACTCGTCGACTCGTAATCCTTGCTCCTCGTTGGCGTTGTACGCGTCTGAACACCGACGGTTCACCTCCGGCAGGGAGTTCACACGCTCCTTGAACTCGTCGTACCTCTGCTTATCCTTCCTCCACTTGTGGACGACGTCTAGCCGCACCTTATTCTTGAGGAAGTCACGCTTCAGTACAGTGAAGAATCTACGTACAATTGTACAGTTCAGTGTTCAGGCAGTCACTGTGTTCCAATGTCTATTGCCTGCACCGTACGTGAAGGTTTCGATCAGCTGTTGAAGCTTTTCGTACGAAGGTTGCGAGCTAGAGAAAGTAGACGGGGGCGATTTGGACTGAGCTGGATAAAACCATTGTCCACGTCAGAAAAACAACTCAAATACAGCTAACAACAGCATCAGGGGGTAATTTGCCCGGTGTTTCATACTTAGGGGCAGTTAAGTGCCCCAGTTTAAAGTTAGGGGTGTTCTACATCCCAAATCCGATACTTAGGGGGGGTTATCTGTTCTTCTTTCTAGTGGCTAGATAAATGACAGGTAAAACGGATGACACAAAAAAATAACCCGGGAAAGATGAAGCTTCATTACTGCAAAAAGGCAAAAATTGATGCATAACAAACTTTTAAGTTACTATTTCTAGGATATTTATTCTTACATTAACAGCAATTGCCTTCAAAGCAGCACAAGCCGATGGTAAGCTGGATGGAGCAACTTGCTCACGGAGTGTGTTGACAAGAACTTCTGCGATACCAATTTCTGCAAATTTCCGTGAATATCCATATACCTGCATCATAAGTGTGTCAGTACATTTCGTTGGATCCAAAGTCCATCCATACAAGAAACCCTAATTCCTTAACTGACAATTTATCAAGGCACACCATATTACGATTAAATCACAAACTGAATATGTTACTCCCTCTGATCCATAATAAGTGTTCGGAGGGAGTAAAAATCAAATCTTATATTGGGTGAAATAAGCAAACTACAGTGTCAACTTCCAGGCAAGAATGCAACATAAGCATGTAATGCTGCTTTTTTTTTAAACGACAGGCAAAAGGTTTGCCCGTTCCATTAATTAAGAAGAATAGAGTTACCTAGTTAATTACGGAAAACCAGGCGAAAACCGATACAACAACAACAACACACACGCCAGTCACGAAAGCCTAAGGCTCAGTCACCCAAGCAACGAGAGAGAACACCCTAGAAACACAAGAGCTTCGGAGCGGCATAGGCTACAACCTCAACACCACACACACCTAATGCTGACATTGATAAAACAAAATGTTCAAAATAGAAAACTATGTGATACCAGGTTGCCTATTACTTTTATGAGCATTTTGTCTTAGTATCCAATCACCACCAGAATTTTGTGTGGATATTTCACTGCGGATATCAAATCTAACTACTTCCAAATGTCCACTATTCTACATCCAGGTGGATTTCAACTAAAATTAAACTGCCAAGTTGCAAGTTTAAATGCAAAAAAATTAGGCCTACTACGCATATAACTCAACCTAGTACTCGACAAAGAGATCTTCCTCTAACAAACTAATTTCATGCTAACACAAGCCATGGAGAGGTAGATTGTTAGATTCATATTGAGTAATACATGTGCAAATCAAAATGATGCACTTGCTAACGTAAAATAATATCAAGTCTTCACGTAATTCTACAAGCATATAGAACATACTTGAGATGCCACCACTCGGTTATCATCAGGTGTCAACAGAACACGTATGGCATCATACAAGCTTTGCACTTTACTATTTGATTTTTCCCTCATAACCTGCAGAATGAGTTCATCAACCTTCAAGTCCATAAAGGCTTCTTTCACAACTTCATTGCCAGCAGATGCCGCTGCCACAACACTGAAACCACCATCCAATATATCTGCACTTTCCAAGGCCCCTTTCAAAATATCCATGACAATTTTGGGCCCTTGGCTTTGCCTGAACCTTTCAGTGCTTCCAACATCTGCAGATTGAATTCATTCCCAAATATGAGACGTAATATGGAGAGAATTAAGACCTTCCCAACTATCATTCATAAGTGATATCGAAGAACATTGACAAGGACCACAGCAACATTACCCCGGACCAGGGAGCTCAGCGCCTTCAAGCCCGAAACGAGCAGCCACTCGTGCGTAACCCCAGCCGACGCGCACAGGGCGACGAGCACCTCCACACCGCCATTCCTCGCTGCCACGGCCGCGTTGTCCGGTACCTCGACGGAGCACAGCACGTGCAACTCATCAAGCGAAGAGACCAAACTGTCAAGATCCTTCCCGGACCTGCCACTGGCGAAGGCCTTGAGTTCGTCCAGCACCCGCATTACCGGGTTTACCTCCTCCGACCCGGCCTCCCCAGGCACGCGCTTGATGATCCCTGCAAGAGGCAGCGAGAGGCTCGGTTAACCACTGAGGCGTCAAGATCTGGAGAAGACCAAAGAGGGTTTCGTGAGTGGGTACCGGCGAGGTCAGCGCCCTGGAGGGTGAGGGCCTCGACGGCGTCGGCGAGGGCCTCGTCAGGGTCCATGCCGAGGTCCTCCATGTTCTCGCGGACCATGTCGTCGAAGGCCTCCTGCGAGATCGCGATCGCCATTTCGTGCTCCCGCTTGTTGCCCTGGGTGCCGAGGGAATCAGAACGAAGTGGGGGAAAGGCTTTGGTGAGGGTTTTCCGACTGTTCCCGTTTTCCCTTTCGCGACGGTACGGCAAACGGGCGGTTTCAATTTTGAATTTGATGTCTCGGTATTGTTTTAGTTTTGAAATTCGTGGCTAGCTGAAATCTATATATGGATCATATATGCATCTATATCTATATTAATAATAAAGTGTGTTGCTTCTCTTCCTACACTTTTCTAGACGTTTATCTATGCAGTTCGGGTATATTATACCATTTTTCACCTCCGAGCAATATTGTAGTGTTCACACATCGTTTTTTTTTGCCCCACAACCGTGGTAACAAACTCACTGACACCGCTCATTCGTCTGGTTAACCGTTCTCTTCTACACCCACCCATGAATCCAAAAAAGAACAGAGGTTCGTGAGACCCGCTTCCCCATCGTGTGTCGCCGCCGCTGACCGGCCGTCTCTCCGGATCTAGTGTTCCCTCTTGGCCTCGCCTCAATTCCTACGATGTGGAAGTAGAAGACGGTGCAAGGCCTGTGTTGTTAGGGCATCTCCACCAGGCCGACCTAAACGGTCTGAATACGTCCGAATCGGTCCGTGCGGACTCGCGGGCAACTGCGCATCGGCCCAGCGGGGCGACCCAGCCGGACCGACTTGCGCGGACCAACCTATCCATGCATCAAATTTGGATCACGGTTGCATCGACCCAAACAGTGCGCTTGTTCTCCCGCGTCCTCCCCTAGTCCGCCCAGGCCCTCTCGGCAGTGGCACAAGAGGCACTCTCCTCCCCCAAACCCTCGTTGTTCATATCCGCGACCAGAGCAGGCATACACATCGTTGCAGCCGCCACTTCCCGTTGTCGTTGTTGTCCCGCAATATCGAGCAACACCGTCGGTCACGCGTGTTGCCGAATTTGAGCATGTCCATCCCGCCGTCCGATCACCGCCCGACCGCCGCCTGTGTACCATGGTTTTAAGTTTAGTATCTAGACTTAATCTTTATTTGGGTATCTTACCTAAATTATTAGGTAAGAAATAGTTTTAAGATGTGAGAACATATTCATCTCATCTATTAAGAAAATAATATTCTTACATTAAGACAACAAATTCTAAATGTCTTAAGTGAAACTAAAAGGAATTTTAATAAAGCCAAATATAACACTTATTTTTTATAAATCCTAAGATAACTAGAAATCTTACAATTAACATTTTTATAGAATAATAGATTTCTTTTTATACACAAAAGTGATTTTTTTAAAGGTTTTTTCTTGATTTTGTTATATTCCATAGAAGATTTAGTTATTTTAAGTTTTAGTTGCATTGTCTTTATCTCAAACAATCAACTTTATATTTTTTCCTTGTTATTTTTTTGAACATTTTGAAATATTATATACAATTTTATGATTTTCTAGATTTTTCTAGGTCTTTAAGTATCCATAGGGATATTTTTGTGATTTCCAAATTTGTCTTTTATTTATTTCTTATTTCCTTGATTGAGTCTGACTCGGCCCATAACCAAACCGGCTCATAGGCCAGCTCGACCCACCTAACCCAACTGGTTGGGCTAACTACCAGCCCAACCCCTTGACTAAGTTAGTCAACCCGACCCAATCCCTCTCGTATGCGTCCTCTCTCCTCTCTATTCTTCTCTAGCGACTGTGTGGCTCTCTCGCTGTCGTCGCTCGCTGTAGCATTCCGGGTAAAATCACTACTAGAAAATCGCGTGTTGTTTTTATTTTTCGCATTATCATGACTGCATGCTGATGAGTGCATATTTGCATCATGTTTTACACTATTATTTTGCATTATAGATGTAGGATCTTGATATTTTACGGCGCTCACGCGCATATTTTATGTCTGTTTTTCCTAGGATCAGGACAGATGATGGATCAATGGATACAATTTTCGGAGTAGTTGTATTGTGGAGAAAAGGAGTAAAAAATAACGTAAATCGCTTATTTGAGAAATATTAATAATACCAAAAAAAACCAGAAGCGAACAAAGGAGATAGAGGGTTCAACAACCAACTATACGACCGGAATAAATTTTCCGACCGTATAGTTCCGGTTGTATAGTTGGCGTCGTCTCCGCCTCCTCAAATAGTTTCACCCGTGCAACTGTACAAAGGAGACAACATAGAAAACACCAAGAAATCACCAAAACCTCACCTCCGGAAGGCATCTGGAGGGGGAACTAATAAGCCGGGGATCCATCTTCAACCTGCACAGATTTGGGAGGCTGAGATATCGATCTTCATCATCCACCGCTGCATCACCACCATCTCCATCCATCTCATCTACATCTTGCCTAGATCTTGTTGTAATTTCCATACTCGTTGTGGATTTATATAAGTACTATTCATCTTTCCATTGTTATTGCCATGATGTTGATTGCCTGAATGCCTGAGTAGATCATTAGTTCTTGGGGAGATGGAAAAACCCTAGTATGAGATTGAAATAAGATAAAGTCTATTATCATATTTATCGCTATGACAATGTGTTAGATTTTCTATATCTTGATGTTGAGAGAAGTCGACCTCTCAATATTTGCCTCATGGAGGCTTGATGGAGGAAACTATTTCTTGATAGACGGAGGTGTGTTAGCACTTACATTGATTATAAAGTTGCTGCCTTACGTATCAACTTGAGAAACCGAGGACACTCACGGAACACTAGCCATGCCATGGGATATGTTCTACGGGATTACGTTCCTTAATAGTGTAGTAATTCAATTGATGTCGATTGCTGACTGCTGTGGTTATGAAGATAATATGAGCAGCGGTTGCTACCTATTTGTCCAAATACGGAGTTCTTCTCACACATACATAGTTGAGAATGTTTATGATAATAATATTTATCTTAGCCTCTTATAATGCTAGTGGTGTATCCGCTACTTCTGAGAACGCTTTTTTCCTATTGCAGTTCCAATCTCTCTTACATACGCGATACTTACTTTCTGTATTCAGTTGTTTTACTTTACTTTACTGTTGCTCTTATACCTAAAACCCATAAACACCCTTTTACACAATACTCGCATTTTATCTTGTTACTTAGAACTTTATTTAGCATTTCTATCGTAATATTTACTTCAAGAATTATTAGACTTCAGACTCCTGCTTCCTGTGGGATCGATATCTTTATTTCAAAACTAGCTACAAATGATCTGCGCGCTTGCAGTCATCAAACTATTTTCTGGCGCCGTTGCCGGGGAGCTAAGCGTTATAGGTCTTTTAGTTTTTGCTTATTTATTTTTGTCTTGCTAAGTTTTGTTTTAAGTTACAAGTTTTCACCAACATGATGGAGTTTGAGCATATGACTAGTGCTAACCCACTTAACTACTTTGGGAAGCCCTGTGATATTTATGAAAGAGACAACTCCAATGAGAAGACAAGAGGGTTTGAAATAAATCCTCTACTACTTGGTATTTTACACAAGAAGCAATTTATTGGATATGAAGAAGATACTGATCCATATGAGCATATTGCATGTTTCAAAGATATATGTGGCACTTTTCAATTGACGGGATATACCGCTGATGAGGTAAGGGTTAAACTTTTTAGTCAGACTTTGACAAGTACAACTCTCTCATGGTATAGATCTCTACCCCCTGAAGCCACTACTACTTGAGATAATCTAGCCTATAAATTTTTATCAAAATATTATCCATTATCAAAATCTTTTGGAATCAGGCGTCTTATAATGACTTGGAGAAATCGCTCTAATGAAGGACTAGTAAGAGCTTATATCAGATTTAAAGATTTACTACGTCTATGTCCTCATCATGATTTACCTGAATGGTATTTATTACATATCTTTTATGGCGATTTAATTGAACCTAATAAAATTGAACTAGACTCTTTCGCGAAAGGAGCCTTTATGAATCTTTTTATACCTAAAGTTTGGGCTTTACTTAATAGAATTCGTGATCATAGAGTTTCATGGAATTTTGGTCTAGGAAGTGGAGGAGGCATAGAAATAGAACATGATTGTATTCATGACTATAATAAAAAAGGCCATGTTAAAGAATTATCCAAAGAACTTTATTTGGATTCAGATCTTGTGTTGCAAGTTGTTAAAGCTTTTACAGAACATATCAAAGCTCCAAAAGAGGGTCCGGTCAAGTGTGATCCACACCCAAACCTAAGAAGAAAAGAGAAGATAAAGCAACAGTGGCCTCCTTAGAACCAATAAATGAGATGCCTTTCCCTAACACTGCACAAAAGCATATTCTTTAATATGAACAAGTCAAAGCAGTACAGGAAAAGAAGGAAGAAGAAAGTTTGCCAGAAGTCGTGGAACATCTGGAAGAAACCAAAGATGAAGAGGTAACCAAGGAAGCAATTATGGCTATGTACGCACATTGTAACATAGTTGAACTTGATGAAGAGACTTTCGTATTTGTTGAAGGTAAAACGAAGGTAAAAAATGTGGGTAGGCCTATTCTTCCCTGCATATTTAAAGAAACCTCGCATTATGGTTTATGTGATCTTGGCACTAAATTTAATGTTATATCTTATGATTTCTATGTAGAAATAAAAGAAGAAATAGAACCGGCTACAATTGAAAATACTGATATGACAATTATGTTATCCAATACGAATCTTAGAATTCCAATGGAGTAGTTGAACATGCAACTGTCACAATTGGCAACAAAGACTTTCCTATCGATTTTGTAGTTGTTGATATGTCAACTGACACTCTTTGCCCAATTATATTTGGAAGGAACTTTTTGGGTGATATAGGTGCCTATGTTAATTTCAAGAAGGTGATTGTGTCTCTTAAGCTTGGGGGAGCGGAAAATGAATTCCACTTTTCCAAATTTAAAGACAAGCCTCCATAAATACAAGAAGAAGAGGAAGATAGAACTATTGAGAAAATGGTAGCTCTTTTCTTTGGTAATCAAGAAGAAGAAATAAATGAAGATCCTAATTATGAAGAAATAGTTATGGAGGACAAGTCCCTAGAAGAACCAGAAGATGAATTCAATTCACTTCCTATTTTGGGACCTCCAACTGATGAGGCTTTTGAAGAGCCAGAAAAGAGAGGGGACGAGGAACTACCACCCACAGAGTTGAAGACTCTACCAGATAATCTTAAATACGGGTTTTTAGATGATACAAATAAAATTCCTATTATTATTAGTGCTAAACTTTCAGGAGAAGAAGAAGAAGAACTCATGAAGATACTAAAGGAGCATCGCAAGGCCTTTGGGTACTCAATGGATGATTTGAAGGGCATCAGTCCCATGATAACCATCCATCGAATATTCATGGAAGAAGGTGCTAAACTAGTTGCGGAATTTAATAGAATATTGAAGCCTGAAATGAAGGAAGTGGTAAGAAAAGAAATTGTACGCCTACTGGACGCAGGTATAATCTATCATATTAAAGAAAGTGAATGGGTAAGTCCTGTTCATTGTGTTCCTAAGGAAGGCGGTTTTACTGTTGTTCCTAATGAAAACAATGAATTGATACCTACTAGAACTATTGTTGGGCATAGGATGTGCATAGACTTTAGAAAATTAAATAAAGAAACTAGGAAAGATCACTATCCTGTACCGTTCATAGATCAAACTTTAGAAAGGTTAGCAAACCATACTCATTTTTGCTACTTGGACGGATACTCTGGCTTTTCTCAAATTGTTGTTCATCCTGATGACTAACTTAAAACAACTTTCATTAGTCCTTATGGTTTACATGCTTATCGATGTATGCCTTTTGATTTATGTAATGCTCCAGCTACCTTTCAAAGATGCATGACTGCTATTTTGCGGATTTTATAGAACTTATAATGGAAGTATTTATGGATGACTTTTCCGTCTATGGAACTTTGTTTACTAGTTGTTTGGATAATCTCAAAAGAGTTTTGCAGCGTTGCAAAGAAACCAATCTTGTTCTAAATTGGGAGAAGTTCCATTTTATGGTCAAAGAAGGTATAGTCCTTGGACACAAGGTATCAAGTAAGGGAATTGAAGTTGATAGAGCTAAGGTTGAGGCAATAGAGAGAATGCCACAACCTAGAGATATTAAAGGTATAAGAAGTTTCCTTGGTCATGTGGGTTTTTATAGAAGGTTCATTAGAAATTTCTCTGGAATATCTAAACCTTTGACTAACCTCCTACCAAAGGGAGTAAGATTTAATTTTGATGATAAATGACTTGAAGCCTTTGATAAACTCAAAAATGCTTTATCCCATGCTCCTATTATTAAACCACCTATCTGGGATATAACATTTGACTTAATATGTGAAGCTAGTGATGATGCTGTAGGAGTAAGTCTGGGACAACACATTGGTCGCAGATTTAACATTATACATCATGCTAGTAGAACTCTAAATGGTGCTCAGAAGAATTACCCTAAAGAAGAAAGGGAATGTTTTGCTGTATTTTTATCTTGTGATAAATTTCATTCTTACATAGTTGATGCGAAGGTAAGAGTTCATACAGATCGTGATGGTTTAAAAGAACTCCTTGAGAGGAAAGACCATAAGCCAAGACTGATCCGTTGGATTCTTTCACTTCAAGAATTTGAGGTGCAGATTATGTAGAGGCAAGAAATAAAGATGTTAGATGCAGTGTCCATATTTGCCCAGAAAGACACCAATCTTGTTGAGAGGAACTTTAGTCCTGGTGATTTTTGTTTACGAGAATTGTTCAATGAACTAAGGTCAATTCCTCCAAAAGAGAGGAAGTCTTTGTTGTTGGAGGAACTTTTCATCCCCGAATAAGAAAATGGTAAGTGCAAGGTAAGTGTTCTTACCCAAATAAGTGATTTGTTTTCACAAATTTTACTTTTGAAATTTTTGCCTTTGAATTCCTTATGTTTTCCTGAAGTTTTACAGGGTTTTTACCAACTATACGGGTTGAGATATACGATCGGAGAGGAAGCTCCCGCCGTATAGTTGGTCGTTAAACTCTCTGTATCATCTTTGTGAAATTGTTTTCGATAACCTATACAGTTGCAACTATACGATTGGAGCCAAAATTTCGGCCATATAGTTGGTCGTTAAACTCTTAGATACTTTTGATTTTCGTTGTCTGTATCTATACGGTCGCAACTATATGACTGGAGCCAAAATTCTAGTCGTATAGGTGGTCGTTAAACACTCATATACTTTTGATTTTCGGTGTCTGTATCTATACGGTCGCAACTATACAAACGGAGCCAAAATTCCGGCCGTATAGTTGGTCGCTAAACTCTCCGACACTTTTCGTTTGTCTTTTCGTTATTCATCTGATAAAAAAAATCTTATTATCGGTTCTGAGTCGTGATTTAATCGACCTGTACTCGAGATATTTGGAAATATCTGCCTGGAACCAACTATACGACCGGAGCTATACAGGCCACGCCCGTATAGTTGGTCGTTACACGACATGACACTTCCAAATCCGTGATTTCTTTCCCTGTTTCGCTAAGATTCTTTTCTTGGGCGACAATTTGGTGTTTATCGCGATTTTTACCAGCCTGTGACCCCCCTTATATACTGCCATTGTCTCTCTCTCTCATCATAATCTACAGGAACCAATCTAGCAATGTGTTATCCCGTCCCAGGCCATGGAAAACCCATGGGGCTCATTGCTCCTTCCAGGGACCGCTCTAGCAACCCGTCCATGGAGGACGATGACGAGGAGGTGGAGAGGTTTAGCCCAAGGTATAAGGAGTACGTCGAGCCAAGCTACTTCAACAATGATTCCGATGATGACGTGGTTGACGTCTACATCTGCCGTGACGTATATGATCCACTGGAGATCGATTGGGCAGCAATGAAGAAAGCTCAACAAGAGAGACAAGATCGCAAGCCGCATGGAAAAGGGCGTGTGGAGACGGTCAAGTTCATCACCACGGATCCAAGGCCGCACAAGCGTAAGCAATTACCTAATATTGGTGCAGGTGCTAGCAAGGGAGCGAAGGCACCACTCTCGAAGCCAACCATTGGAGCTCGTATGAAGGTTAAGCCCCAAGAAGAGTGGAGGTACGACTTCCACTTCCCCGATCCATCCATTATGGAAGAGGAAGAAGAAGTTGTCCCCAGGACCAAGGATCGCGTGTGGGCACTAGAGATATATCAGAAGCAGGAGCTACTCCATTGCGTTGAAGTCCGTCACCGTCTCAATGAGATGGAGAAGAAGGAAGACCTACTCCCATTGGTGACTAAGCTGACAGATAGAGTGGACACTCTGCAATCTGATCTGCGTAGGTGCTACAGCCGTATTACTGCTCTGGAGGAGACCAACAAGAAGCTACCCACCGCAGTGTTACATGCCATGGCGCCACAGTGACCTACAACAATCACGGTATCAAATGATCGCAAGGGATTATTTGACCCCCCTGGCTTGATTCCAAGCTTGGGGAGATCTTTAAGACCTTGTAATCTATCTTATAAGTTTTTATTACTATTTTTGTATTAGTTCAAACTAGCAATAAAGTTTGCATCATTAGAATTCCCTTCAGGAATAGTTGATCCCTTTAATGAAATTCCGAGTTTATTATTATATATGGAGCAATATTGAGTTTGTGTTTACTTTAATGATATATGAATGGCTTGAGTATAATTTTACTTGCACTTGATGATAGCAATAGGAGTCTTCCACACCATTGGTATCAATGGAACACATAAAGATAATTTGGTCAATATGTTGTAAGTCTACGGTTAATTTACAAAGAAAAACTATCTATACAGTTAAGTTGAAAAAGAAACCTTGAACAACGGAAAGTGAATACATTGATCCTAAAATACTTGGGACTACCTCGCTAACTCATTCGGTTGAACTGAATACTTTTGCATTATGTTGAGATTCATCTTTTATAAACTGTTGATCACTAAGGTGTGGAAGCCTGCTAATACTATTTAGATGGTTCGGGTAAGGTAGTATTCATGAACTTATTCCTATGTATCGTATATGATAAACACATGTTGCAACTGCCTAATTTATTTTAATCGACTCAGCTTCATGAATCTGAGGATCACATCCATTAAGCTAAAACTTGCTTGGGACGAGCAATAGTCTAAGCTTGGGGAAGTTAATGAGTACATATTTACATCATGTTTTACACTATTATTTTGCATTGTAGATGTAGGATCTTGGTATTTTACGGTGCTCACGCGCACATTTTATGTCTGTTTTCACCAGGATCAGGACATATGATGGATCCAATGGATACAATTCTTGGAGCAGTTGTATTGTGGAGAAAAGGAGTCAAAAACAATGTAAATCTATTATTTGGGAAATATTAATAATACCAGAAGAAAGTCAGATGCGAGCAAAGGAGACAGAGGGTTCAATGACCAACTATACGACCGGAATAAATTTTCCGGTCGTATAGTTTCGGCCATATAGTTGGCACCGCCTTCGCCTCCTCAAATAGTTTCACCCCGTGCAACTGGATCGAGGAGACGCTATATAGAACACCCAGAAATCACCGAAACCTCACCTCCACAAGGCATCTGGAGGGGGAACTCATCCGTCGAGGATCCATCTTCAACCTACGCAGATCCGGGAGGCTAAGGCATCGATCTTCATCATCCACTACTGCATCACCACCATCTCCATCCATCCCATCTACATCTTGCCTAGATCTTGTTGTAATTTCTGTACTCGCTGTGGATTTATACAAGTACTATTCATCTATGATAGATTCCATTGTTATTGCCATAATGTTGATTGTCTCCATGTCTGAGTAGATCATTACTTCTTGGGGAGATGGAGAAACCCTAGTATGATATTGAAATAAGATAAATTATATTATGATATGCATCGTTGTGACAGTGTGTTAGATTTTCTATATCTTGATGTTGAGAGAAGTCGACCTCTCAATATTTGTCTCTCATGGGGACTTGATGGAGGAAACTACTTGTTGGTAGACGGAGGTGTGTTAAACTTACAGTGACTATAAAGTTGTTGGAATTCCTTACGTATCAACTTGGGAAACCGAGGAAACTCACGGAGCACTATCCATGCCATGGGATACGTTCTATGAGACTACGTCCCTTAATAGGACAGTAATTTGAGTGATGTCAATTGCTGACTGCTATGGTTATGAGGATAATGTGAGCAGCGGTTGCTACCTATTTGTGCAAATACGGAGTTCTTTCCACACATACATAGTTGAGAATGTTCATGATAATAATCTTTATCTTAGCCCCTTATAATGCTGGTGGTGTATCCGCTACTCCCTGAGAACGCTTTTTTCCTATTACAGTTCCAATCTCTCTTACATACGTGATACTTACTTTCTGTATTTAGTTATTTTACTTTACTTTACTGTTTCTCTTATACCTAAAACCCAAAAACACCCTTTTACACTTAGAACTTTATTTAGCATTTCATCGTAATATTTACTTCAAGAATTATTAGACTTTAGACTCCTGCTCCCTGTGGGATCGATATCTTTATTTCGAAACTAGCTACAAACGATCTGTGCACTTGCAGTCATCACATGCTCGTGTCATCATGCCACATTGCAGCTGAGCATCATCGTGACATCATGCATGGTTTACCTAAAACTATTCTTTTAAAACCTATCTTTCTTTTCTAAATACCCTTATTATATCAAATTAAAACCTCAACCATTCGAATATTTTGTTTTGTCTACAAATCATTTATAAAGGTCTCTAAAATAAAACAGAACAATAATAAATAATAAAACTTATTTTTATTCAGGGGAGGCAGCTACCGGCCAGGCCCAAAAGTCCAGCCCATAGCCACCTCCCACCCCTCTATCCTAAACCCTAATCTATCTAAACCCTAACCCTGGCCGCCACTCCTCACCACTCTACCTAACCCCCCAATTGCTTGTCACCCACCAGCCGCTGCAACACACACGCACGCGCATCGACCAAACCCACCTAAACCTGACCCACACCACCGGTGAACACGAGCCACCCTTACACCACGGGCAGGCACGTGACGTGGACCAAACCAACCTCACATGCGACCCCACCTCACCTCGCGACCACACTCCCACACCCCGCATCCATATCGTGTCCCTGGCCCCATGACGCACGTGTTGGGATCTCCTCTCCCACCTACCGCGAGCCGTGCCTCCTCTACCCACGATCCCCAACCCCCGATAGCGCTCTCCGCCGCGACCGCCCCTCGCATCCGCACACAAACCCCGCCTCGACGCAGCCCCGCACAAATCGCTCCCCCACCTACCCTAGGCCGCGTCCCTCCCTCACATTCCCTTCCCTATCGCTAGAACTCCACCTTGCTGTCGCTCAGCTCGGCCACATCGCCAGCGTGCCCTCGAGTCCCTCGCCTCGCCGCCCCGCTCTTCCCTAGCACGCACCCGCTGGCACCTCGGTCTCCACCGCCTCCGCCTCAAGCTCCTCCCACCGCCACCCTCTGCCCTCACCCCGCCTACCCATAAAGCAGAGTGCCATCGTTGCCTCGGCCGTCTTCCCGCGCAACCTCGCCCTCCACTCTGGTGTGCCTTCCTCCCTGCCTCCTCTGTCCTCCCGCTTCCTCTTTGTGAAGCATCGTCACCGTGTTGTCCTGCGTGTCCTTATCGTCGGCCTCCACCGCCTGCACCTTGTCCTTGATAGTGCTGCGGCCTTCCTGCCTCTTGAGTTTGTCGTTTCCAAGGTCGTCTTTAACCTTCTGCTCGCGCCAGCTTCTGTTGCCCCCTCTTCTGTGTCTTGCACCTCACGTTCGCATATGCCAAGCCCGGCCACTGCTATCCAAGTGCTTTGCCTCGCAGGTGCTCCTGGTGTTTGGTGAAGTCCTATTGAGGTGGTGGTGAACACGTTGAGTTGATGGCACAGGCAGCTGCAGATCCCTGTTGATGTGATGTATACGTTAAGTGCTTCCTCCGCACGAGCCAAGACTGTCATCTGTAATGTTCCATCGACAAGAACACCACATGGACAAGTACCCTATCAAGTTCTTCAACTACCTTCGTGGACAAGTCGGACAAGTACGTTGATGGCGCGACAATGAATGACCACGAGCTCTACTTCCGCTATGGACCCAAGTCTGACACCAATCCAAAGTCGAAACCCCAAGGCCACCCCAACAACTGAAGCCGCGGAACCCCGAGACCTCCATCACAGAATGCCAAGATCCGCTTCACGGATCCGAAGACCAAGTCCCGAGATCCCGGAGTCCAAAGCCGAACATGTTGAAGCCCAAACCCTCCGAGCCCCCAAGATCGTCGACCCGACATATGTGACCCTATATGAGACCCCTATTTTTTATAATATATGTCATCTATCTTGTTGCATAATCATCATCCTTGCATACATATTTTGTGGGTCCGGTTTATTGCGTCAGTCCACCTAATAATTAAATGGGATTTCTATTTTCGTGCCCCTGGTTTGTTAGTTGTACTCAGTTTTCCCCAGACGCTTAGTTTTTCTCACTTTCCCCTCCCTCCATTCTGAAACCCTCACATGTGCTCGGACGGGGGGATGCCATCAGGTCAAAGGCTTGACCATTACATGCTAACAGGTGGGACCACGTTGGGCGAGTCCTGCGTTGAGCGTTATGTTACATCGCCTCGACCGTTACATGCTAATAGGTGGGGCCGTGTTGGGACAGGTCTTGCATACGTGGTGAAGGGTGGGGCCGTGTTGGGACGGGTCTTGCATACGTGGTGAAGGGTGGGGCCGCATGGAGACACGTTGGACCAGCCATTCTCGCTCCGAGCCTGGAACAGCTCCTACACCGTCCCCCCTCTCCGCTCCCCCCCCCCGTCGTGCCCTCCTACCTGAGAGCCCCTCCTACCTTATGTCGTCCTCGGACCCCGAGCCACCCCTCCCCTAGACGCGGAGCCCACTCTGGCTCCGCTTCCTCCCCCGCTAGATCTACCACTTTCGCGGATTAGTATCCGATGCCTGCGGGTGTACCGGTCCTCCTCGTCGAGCGCATAGATGATTGGGTGGAATTGGAGGGATCTAACGCATGGATTCCATCTGGGTAAGTATTGTTTCCCTTTGTGGATTGATTATAGGCAGTAATTGAGCGCGAATCGCCAGTGCTCAGTTAACTACCTTGCTTTTCGAATAGGATTGATCCAGCGCTGGCATTTCGGATGGTGGTTAAACTGGATACTAGCGTAATTCGTGGTTGTGAACGGTATCTCTCTGGATTTTACTTCCCAACGGTAGTTGCAAACTCCATAACTCTCAGAGATTTGAAAGATAAAATATATTCTAAATTCCCCTAGATCAATGGCAATTCAGTTGATTTGCAATATTTCGACATTAGCGAGCAAAGATTGCTCCCACTAACTAGCGAAGATGATTTGGTAATACTTTTCTCTTTGAATGCTGCCGAATGTTTTGGTCGAATTCATATTCATGTGCAACCTAAAGTTGAACACACGGGAAAGAGGGCTAAAGCATCATCTAGTGGTCAGGCATCATGTGTCTCTGCTGTCTCTGCTAATAGTGTGCGCCCCCGCGCTCCTTGTAGGTCCATAGTAGTACCATCTGTTCACATTGTGAGTGTAAGCCAAATCGCTCGTGTGGCTGACATGGAGGATGAAGCAGAGCTTTCCGAGGGAGCGCCTCCACTAAATAATGAGGATGAGTTGATGTTTCCTGAATTGGTAGGTAGATTCAGTAAACAGGCACTAGAGGATCAATACACAAAGGAATTGGCCCATGGTGCCAGATTTGATGACACTGATGAAGAAAAGAATGAGGAGAACAATGCCAGTCTCGTTTTAGCCGAGTACGATGGTGAGGACTTGCCAGTAATTGAGTGGGATAGGAATGATCCTAATATTTCAGAAGGCACCTTATTTGAAACTATGCGCGACTGTCGTAATGCCCTTACTACATATTGCATCTGCACCAATAATGATTATGTTGTTATTAAGAGTGAGCCATCAAAGTTCACAGTGAAGTGCCCATACAAGAGGTGTAGGTGGAGGATGCACGAATCCACTATGCTCAAGAGCAGTTTGGTTCAGGTATTACAGCCAGTTGTGTATTTTAGATCATTGTGTAGAATTTGTTAACTGTACCTGGCATTTTCATTATGTTTCAGATAAAAGGTAACCAGTTCAAACATTCTTGTCCACCTCAAGGGGGACAGCCAAAGGACAAAACAAAACTAGCAAAGACTAGGTGGTTGGCAGATGCAATCATGGCTTAGATGAGAGCGAACCCATCACTTGGTCCAACAACGCTCATAATTTTTTTTTCTGAAAAGTTTAATATTACAGTACCTTACATGAGGATGTTCTATGCAAAGGAAATGGCTCTTGATAGGATCAATGGTCCATGGAATGAAAGTTTTCAGGTGCTTTACAACTTCAAAGATGAAGTGGAGATGGCTAGTCCATGTAGTGTTGTATAGATAGACAGGCATATAGTTCAGTACAAAATAAGAGGGAATACAATGGAGAAGGAGTCCTTTAGAAGGGCTTTTGTTTGTTTTAAAGCTTGCTGGCAAGGGTTTATGGATGGTTGCAGGACTTATTTGGTCGTGGATGCAACAACTCTTCATGGCAGATTTAAAGGACATCTAGTAGTTGCTACTGCAGTTGATGGCCACAATTGGATGTTCCATGTTGCTTTTGGAGTTTTGGAGATTGAGTCAAAGGAAAGTTGGACTTGGTTTCTAGAGAATTTGCGCGGCCTTATAGGTTATCCACCAGGACTTATTATCCACATGGACGCTTGCAAAGGTTTGGAGAAAGCCGTAGACGTAGTATTCCCTGGAGTGGAGCATAGGGAATGTATGCGACACTTAGTGCAGAATTTTACAAAGAAATTCAAGGGTAAAGTTTATACTAAAAACCTATGGCCAGCTTCATACACATGCAGTTTGAGGAAGCATCTGTATCATTTGGAAGTGTTGTATAAATAAAAACCTGCAGTGAAGGAGTACTTGGATGCACATCATGGAATGGTGTGGTCAAAAAGTCAGTTCAATGAAATTTGCGAGGTAGACTATGTGACAAGTAACCTTGCAGAGAGTTTCAATGCAAAGGTCAAGTCATTGAAAGGGCTTATGCTGTGGCAAATATTTGATAAGATTAGGCAGATGATCATGATAAAGATCGATTTACATCAAAGAATTGCATCGATAGTATATGCTGGCCATCTCATCCTCCCATCTTTGATTAAGGCATTGCATGCTAGGGCAAAACAGTTGAAGATGAAATGCATTAGAAAAGGAATGAAGGCTAAGGTAACATACACTGACAGTAAAGATAGGCAATGGAGGTATCCAGTGAGTTTGGGTAACATGACATGCCATTGCAGGCAATGGCAGCTCCATGGGAACCCTGAATACATGCATTGTTTTTCATGGGTGTTCTAGGAGGTGGGGAGGGTGAAGTTGATCAGTACGTGTTGGAGTATTTCTCTGTTGCCACATTTAGGGCAGCATATGCTCAGAATGTTCCAGCCTTGTTGGGAAAAGACCAATGGATGGAAGTGAATCTAGGCTTCAAGCTATACCTTCCAGTTTTTACTAGACCAGCAGGTAGGCAAAGGAAGAATAGGATGAGAGCTAGTGTAGAGGGTGGTGCACCACCTCGATGACATAAGTGCAAACGTTGTGGGATCCTAGGGCACATTGCTAGGCTTTGTAGAAATGCAGTGGACCCAACTTATGGAATGGATGATCAGGCGGGAGCAGCAAATGCAGATGAGAATGAAGTATCTAAATGAGAGGAGAATGAAGCAATGGATACATTGCAGATTGAACCAACAGACTGAGAGGAGATTGAACCAGATGCAGGGGAGATTAAACCAAATGCAAGGGAGATTGAACCAGATGCAGGGGATATTGAACCAATGGATCGAGAGGATATTGAACTAAATGAAGGGGAGATTGCACCAAATGCATGGGAGATTGGAGCAATTTATTCATTGAAAGCAGAGCTCAAAAGTAAAGGAATTACACAAGAGGATATTGAAGAAATGATGCCAATGCATTTTGAACCATATGAACTAATGAATCGAAACGTAGTTGAACCAATTGTACGACAGACTGAAGCACTTGATTCATTTGATGCAGAGAAAAAGAACAAACGGAACAAACGGAAGAAGCGGATGGTGCACTCTGAGAATATTCCAGCCAGGATCACCCGGAGCAAGGTGGTGAACTCCGAGAATATTCTAGTGAAAAACACTAGGAGCAAGAAAAAATGAATTTGAATTATTAATTTGAATTTGTATGATGAATTTGAACTACTGTCAATGTTTGTATTGAATTTGAACTACTGTCAATGTTTCTGACGCTTCCAAGTTTGTATGTTGGATAACCCCATAATGTATGTGTTATTGCAAGTTTCTATTGTCATGCACCTAGTTGCTTAGCACTGCTCAGTTTTTCCCTCGACATGTGGTCAACACATGGGGTTTAGCTAGTTCATGGCTTAAACCATAGCAAACGTTGACCAACTGATCCAAAATTTCACACACTTGTGTATCCTGGATTGATTTACCATATGAAATTGGAAATTTTGGATTTACTTGTAATCAGCCACATTTTTCTTTTTCTAAGTGATTAAATTCAAATAAACGGTTTTAGGGTTAGTTTAATTCAAAAAAAGAAGTCAAAACATAGTGCGACCTTCGCATGGAGTCTTGTTATGTTAACTAAAACCTAGCATGAATAATAAAGGAAAAGGAAATAAAGAGAAATGGACTTCTTCCCTAAACCACTTGTTGGAATGAGCTACTAGCTATGAAGATGCATGGCTTTCTACTCAGTCAACCTCCAAGATAACCCATCCCAAAACATACTTTGTCTAAATGAGGCAAAATTTGGCACACTTGTGTATATTTGAGTTGCAAACAATATAATGTCGGTCAAGATGGATTATTTTGTTCAAATAACACATTTTCCATTTGTTATGCCAAAAGCTTGAATTTCCCTTAGTCATTTTTTTATCTGAGCGCCCTTGTTTTCCTTAGCTCTACTCAGTTTTCCCCTCCCACTAAAGTTTTCCTCAGTTTTCCCCTCCCGCTAAAGTTTTCCTCACTTTTCCCCTCTCTCATGTCTTAGTTTGGCTAGTGCTCTGATTGGTCGAGATGTATGTCACACGGATTTTGGCCAACCACCATTGGATACATCATGATTTGATGGGTTGGAGGTCTCTCTCTCCCAATGGGCGCACCTAACCTTGTACGGCGAGGAGAGCCCGACAGGCTGGATGTCTCTCCCTTCATTTCCCTATCGCACATATACCAGCCGCATCAACTAGCGCTCAGTTTGGCTGTGCTCTGATTGGTCGAGATGTATGTCACACGGATATTGGAAAACCACCGTTGGATACATCATGATCCGATAGGCTGGAGGTCTCTCCCTCCCTTTCCCTGTCGCACGTATATCAGCCGCATCTTCCTCCCCTCCTAGCGACGTATGGTGGCGCAGACCTACGTGTGGGGGTCGGAACAGCTTGTGGTGGCATGGATCTAAGCGCGGCTTCTAGAACGGCGTGCAGCGGTGAGGATCTAACCGTCTGAAATTTCTGTCTCTATCTGTCTCACTTCCGTTCACATCCTCAGATCCAGTGCTAATGAAAGACACCGATGATAGCCATCATCCACAACATCAGTGCAACGGCGGTGGTGCCGACAGTGGCCATCGAGGAAATACACCGATGGAAGCCATCATCCGTTCACATCTATGGTTGTGGTGCCGACAGTGGTCATTAATGCAACGACGATTGAAGCCATCATCCGCAACATCTAAGGCTGTGGTGCCGACAGTGGTCATCGATGCGAAGACGATTGAAGCCATCATTCACAACATCACTGTGACGGCGCAAATCAAGCCCTCGTGAACCGAAGCTATGGGAGGCAGGCTGTGGCCACGGCTAGCACGTCGAGGTGCATTCGACGGTGAAGGTCGGATGGGAGCACTTTGCTTGTACTTCTTGGAGTACACATACGGCAGGGAGGGCAGCTAGCTCACCGTCCACTTAAAATTTGGACAAATTTAAGCCCAATTTGAACCAAAATTCCGTGACTTAAAATATATGTATGATTTGAATAAATTTCACATGTATTTGAGCCGTGAGACCGGTGGATATGCTCTAAAGCTGATTCATAAGTAGTAGTATTTGCTTTGATAATCTCCAGTGGGCTTGTATAAATTTGATCTAAATATGTATGATTTGAATCAAAATTGATATGTATTTGAGCAGTGAGGACAGTGGATATGATCTAAAGCTGATTCATAAGTAGTACTCCCTCCGACCAAAATTAGTTGATTTATATTTGACTAGATTCGATTGTATCTTGAGGAATTTGAGTCAACTAACTTGGATTGACAATCTCAGCCACTAATTTGGAATGGGGATGGATGTTGCCACCAACGCTACAACTCTACATGGCAGCCATGATGGCAGCGACAGAACAACCAAAACTGATAGGCCCCAACTTGACCCTCTAGGCATTTGGCACGCTAACTATGGGCAGCTAGATCCAATGGCAAGAAACTTGTGCCCCGTAATGCATTCTCTCGACAACTTTGGGACCGCTAGATCCAATGGTAAGCAACTCGAGTACCGCAATGCATTCTCTCGACCACTTTGGGACCCCTAGATCCAATGGCAAGCAACTCAGGCACCGCAATGCATTCTCTCGACAACTTTGGGACCGCAAAGTGACTAAATTAGCAGGAACTCACAACCATCTATTGAATAACAATTGTACTCTCTAAATTAGATATCTATTCAACTAATCATTACACGTGCCACCCTTCACCACAGCCGCATACTGTAACTACTAGGACGCGGATGACAACAACTAAAACTGCCCACATGAATCAACTATCCCCCCAGCTTCACTTGAAGTTCATGTTTTAGATTTTCTATGACTTGATCATATAGGGCAAGATCAACCTCATGTGTCAACTTCTCTTTGCGAATAAGCTCTAAATTCTTCCTCGACAGTACGCTTTAGCTCGAATATCAACAGGTTTTTACGGGCCAATTCATGACCTAAGTTGGCAACCATCTCCTCCAAATCCATCCTATGGCTAGACCACTGAGTTGATTCATATTGGTATGCAATGTACCATGGATCATTGGCCTGCATAGCACACTGTAAAAATACCAAAACAAACTAAATTGGAATCAGTATGACAAGCCATGTCAGCACTTCAAATTTAACGGTAGTACAAAGAGAAGGAGCTACATGCACTTCCGCGTGGTAGGAGAAGGAGAATGTGTCCACGACATGATCGATTCCCCACCCTCGCTGGTGTACCCGCTACGACTAGACATTGAGGACTAATTTGCACCTAAAATATCGAGGAAATTACGGGAACCGAATCGATTAGGGTGGGCGGAGCAGGAGCGGAGGTCTTAGCAAGCACTACTAGCAATTGTTGCGACTGTTCGTCGAGCTATGGCGGCGGAACCAAATCCCGGTCGTCGTGGGCGGCGGACCTACCCGCGGTTGGTACTGCCCCAATATACAATGTGTGCGGATGAAACAGGTGCCGGAGTCGTGGTTCAGGTGTAGCACGACAGTCTGTCCGATACCGGCTTAGGACAGATCTGGCAATGCGCCGACGCGCCAACAATGGCTGATTTGTGCACCGGTGGGATCTGAGCTACTCGGGGCTGGGGGCTGGGAGCGGATGAGAGAGAGAGAGAGCTGACATGTCATACATGACCCCACCTGTAAATTATTTCATATTTGCCAATTTTGCATATCTGCCAAACTTTTTCTTTGAAATTTGCATATTTGCCACATGACCACCACATGCTAGTGACACACAAAATGGCAAATATGCAAGTTGCAAAGTGAAACATGGAAAATTTGCAAATCCTCCCTCCAGCCCCACATGACACCCCCACCAGTCATTGGCTACGAAGGCCCCACAGAACAGCTCCACATAGTGGCCCCATCGTTCATTGGCTTCGACGGCCCCACAGAATGGCCCCCATTTGTCATTGGCTGCACCGGCCACACAATCAAGAAAAACGGGGCCCACAAGTCAGTGAGAGATGGATGGCTGGTCCACCGTGTATCCTAGCCCCACCTGTCAGCATGTAATGGTTGAGGCGACATAACGTAACACTCAACATAGGACCCACCCAATGCGGTCCCACTTGTTAGCATGTAACGATCAAGCCTTTGACCTGACGACATCCCCCCGTCCGAGCGCATGTGAGGGTTTCGGAATGGAGGGAGGGGAAAGGTGAGGAAAGACTAAGCGGCTGGGGAAAAGTGGGTACAACTAACGAACCAGGGGCACAAAAATAGAAATCCCTAATTAATATGGAGGCTATATGCAGGCTATTCTTGACTATTATTGGCTCCATTTAAATTTATGTAGCAAACTGATGCCATGATTCGCCTTGTTAAGTGAACATTTAAATTGCGGGGTACCTAAACAACATGAATCATCTAATTAATTGTCGGAACCCCAGTTCCGCTTAATATTTCCTAGATGCATCAGATCTTTGCCATGTCATACATCATACATGCATCATGCTCGATCTTCTGCCATAGTATAAAATAGTGCATCTGGTGTTTCTTTTAGTGTTTTGCTTCTTTGCGGATTAGGCTATTGAGTTGATGCGAGCTTTGACCTATTCATCGGTGTATCTTCGATAGTGTTTCCTAGGCGAGCAATCCCCCTCCTTTCTACCTATTTTGCAGTTATAGTCTTTTACTTCCTCATGTTGATCTATTGCTATCCGTGTCGCGATGCTTTAATTTTCCTTACCATTTATCTTCTGTGTAGCATCTATATTGCCTTGGACACCTCCTATTGCCTGTTGTTTGATAGAAAGTTGGCCTTGCGAGTCGTAGATGCTTGCTCAGGTGTTGCTGCGTGTCGTCGATGTTCCAAAGTTGTTGGGAGGTTGCCACATGCTTAATGGTGGAGATGATTAGGACTTTCATTATAACTTGTCAATGAAAATGTTGGAAATAGATATAATGTAGAGGCACTGGTGGGTAATAGATGTTATTTGGTTTTTACCCGTCCACTTGTGTCCACCTTGGACCCGAGTTCTTGACACATATTCCAAGATCGAGCACGCTAACCACATGTGGGGTGTGTGGGCACCCCCACCGTCTTACTACCTGATTTCAATGTACCGTGCTGGAGGCCACAAACTAGTTTGGTGCTTTATTACTATCCTATACTTATGCCATGATTTACTGCTTTATTTACTATTGTGCATGGAGTGCCTGTACTGTTTAGGAACCCCGTGCCACGTTTCCGCTGTATCGACAAGACTAGTCACACTTTAGAGTTCCCAGTCGTTTACAGCCGTCGCCACACACCCTGAGTCTGTATCAGAGACGACCGACTTCGTTGCGGGTAGCTTAGTAGGGTGGCCCCCATCTATTTGCTTTGGGTCTAGGAAACATCGTGTCCGAAGCCCCATCGACATACCGTTGGGGGTATGTTTCATGATCTTGCACATATCGGATCTGACAACAAGGATTGAAGTGCGCGTGGATACTTTGGTGCACCCCTGCAGGGTTAAATCTTTCAAAAAGCCATGTCTGCGATTATGGATGACTTGGAGCATAGTTTCTCGATCGTAGACAACTATAACTAAAAAATTACTATTATAATTTACGTGGATGTGATATGACTAGTAAGTTGGACAACCACCATGGAATGAATGAATAAAACTGCCAACTATGTGAGTTTCCTCAGAAGGACTTCCTCGTTTGGTCTCGAGTGGAAAATACCCGGATGGGTATGTTTGGTGTTAGTATCAGGTTGGTTCCGAATAGGTCATTCTTATCCCTCTCTAATAGCCGGAAGTTGTATCGAGTCTCTATAGGTTGTTTAGTGCATGCTTCACTGCTGTTTCAGTCCACCATTCCTATGTAGGTGAGAGCCGCCAAATTCTAGACTCGCCGTGTACTGGCCTCTGTACTGACTGCTCCCTTTGTTTCCTTTGCCCTTTGTTGGCACCCCTTTTGTTTTGACAAGTATCAGTTCGACGTCGTTAGTAGGGTTACCCTTCCAGCTTGGCCTAGGCAAGGTTATGTACACCATTGGTTATTCTTTAGGGCTCTTAGACCATTTGCATCTTATCCGTACTCGGATGTGGTATCATTTTCAAGGTGATTTGGATCTTTGTATTGTATATCTGTATTCTTGACTTGCTGAGTCGTTGTTGTATATATATGTTTCTGTGGGTTCCATCAAGGACTATTGTGTAATGGTATTACTTCGTTTTCCACCCGCACTCAAGTGCCTGGTGGGCATCTTTGAATTGTTTCTATGTGGGTTTGGCGGGAAGCGCTAAATATGCAAAGGGCCAATTCGAGGGTGTTACAAAGTGGTATCAGAGCTCAACAATTGCGATACCCCAATGGTCCAGCCTATAGGATAACCTAGCTAATGGCCGATGTAGAGTGTCACAAGTATTTTGCAAAATTGGTTGGATAGATCTGATTAGGTCTGCTTTTAGTTCTTACCTTTGTGCTATTCTCCTCTTACCTTTGCATGTTTTAAATTTGCTCTCTTACCTTTTCTTCGAGTCCAGGAATTCTCGTGGTGGGGTTTTCCATCATATCTATAGGGTTTCACTTCCTTCCTTTTGTAACGGTGCTTCAACATCCAGTCTTCACGCTACCTGAGGAATCTTCCTCTGTGTACCTTTAGTGGACCGAAATCCACTAAAAAAATCTTCACACCTTCTAGAGTTCTCCAGCATGACAACATCATCTATGCTAGATCCGATGAAGAGTCTGCATCACTCCTTTCCAAACCCTGCTTGTCGAGATCTTTAGTCTGAATTCCAAGAATGGGTTGCACGATTTTTCTACTGCATGTGCAGAGTAATAGTTTGGGTGCGTGCTGGATTGGCCCCCATGCCAACTACTCAACCTATTAGCTCTTATACATTGAAGTGGATTAGGTTGCACCTTTTTCTCTCCTTCTATCGAAGTTAGAGGTGGCCTTATCTTTTGATACCTTTACCTTCGTCCTTGGTTTATCTGGAGTGTTCCCTCAACGAATGTGAGCAACGACCCCTTGCTGGTGGTGTCGCTGAATTCAAGATGGAGCAAGGATCTTTGATAGTGGTGTCGCGAGTATATACACTAAGCGAGAAGACTCAGATCGTCGACCTTCTTCCCCGTACCATGAGGTGGATCTCGAGGGCGAGATCCATTGTTAGTGGTGTCGAATTGTAGCACCCCAGGTAAAACCACTACTAGAAAATCGCATGTTGTTTTTATTTTGTGCATTATCATGACCGCATGCTCATATCATCATGCCACATTGCAGTTGAGCATCATCATGACATCATGCATGGTTTTCCTAAAACTATTTTTTGAACCTATATTTGTTTTCTAAATACCCCTCTTTATTTCAAATTAAAACCCCGGCCATCTGGATATTTTGTTTTGTCTACAAATCATTTATAAAGGTCTCTAAAATAAAATAGAACAATGATAAATATAAAACTTATTTTTATTCAGGGGAGGCAGCCACCGGCCAGGCCCAAAAGCCCAGCACGTAGCCACCTAACACCCCTCTATCCTAAACCCTAACATTTCTAAACCCTAACCCTAGCCGCCACTCCTCACCACTCTACCTAACCCACCCAGCTGCCTCTCACCCGCCAGCTGCTGCAGCACACATGTGCACGCAGCGACCAAACCCACCTGAACCTGACCCACACCACGGGTGGAAACGAGCCGCCCTTACACCGTTAGCACGCATGTGACGCGAACCAAACCAACCTCACATGCAACCCCACCTCACCTCACGACCATGCTCCCGCACCCCTTGTCCATATCGCGTCCCTGGCCCCATGACTCATGCGTCGGGATCTCCTCTCCCACCTACCGTGAGCCGCGCCTCCTCTTCCCTTGATCCCCGACCCTCGATAGCGCTCTCCGCTGTGACCGCCCCCCGTGTCCGCACGCAAACCCCGCCTTGACGCAGCCCCGCACCAATCGCTCCCCCCACCTACCCCGGTCAGGCCGCATCCCTCCCTCGCGTTCCCTTCCTTGTCGGTAGAGCTCCACCTCGCCATCGTGTAGCTCGGGCACATCGCCAGCGTGCCCCTGAGTCCCTCGCCTCGCCGCCTCGCTGTTCCCCCGCAGGTGCCCGTCGGTGCCTCGGTCTCCACCGCCTCCACCTCAAGCTCCTCCCGCCGCCACTCTCTGTCCTCACCCCACCTCCCCATCAAGCAGAGCGTCACCATCGCCTCAGCCGCCCTCCTGCGCAACCTCGCCCTCCACACCAGCGTGTCTTCCTTCCAGCCTCCTCCATCCTCCCACTTCCTCTTTGCGAGGCGTCGTCGCTGGGACGGCCGCGTCTCGATGTCGCTGGCCTCTGCCGCCTGCACCTTGTCCTCAATAGTGCTGCGGCCTTCCTTCCTCTCGAGTATGTCCGCTCCAAGGTCATCTTCGACCTTCTACTCGCGCAAGCTTCCGTCTCCCCCTCTTCTGTGTCCTGCACCTCGTGACCATGTCTGCCAATCCTGGCCACTACTGTCCAAGTGCTTTGCCTTGTAGATGCTCCTGGTGTTTGGTGAAGGCCTGTTGAGGTGGTGGTGAACACGTTGAGTTTATGGCAGAGGCAGCTACAGATCCCTACTGATGTGATGTATACATTAAGAAATTCTTCCGCATGAGCCAAGACCATCATTTGTAATGTTCCATCGACAAGAACACCACATGGACAAGTACCCTATCAAGTTCTTTAGCTACCTTCATGGACAAGTCAAACAAGTACGTTGATGGCGCGACGATGAATGACCACGAGCTCTACTTCCGCTACCGACCTAGTCCGACACCAATCCAAAGTCGAAACCCCGAGGCCGCCCCAACAACCAAAGCCGCGGAACCCCGAGACCTCCGTCACGGAATGCGGGGATCTGCTTCATGGATTTGAAGACCAAGTCCTGAGACCCCAATCCCATAGTCCGAAGCCGGACCTGTCGAACCCCGAACCCCTCCGAGCCCCCAAGATCGTCGACCCGACATGTGTGACCCTATCCGAGACCCCTATTTTTTATAATACATGCCATCTATATTGTTGCATAATCACCATGCTTGCATACATATTTTGTGGGTCCGGGTTATTGCGTTGATTCACCTAATAATTAAATATGGAGGCTATATGCGGGCTATTCTTGTCTATTATTGGCTCCATTTAAATTTGTGTAGCAAACCGATGCCATGATTTGCCTTGTTAAGTTAACATTGAAATTGCAGGGTACCTAAACAACATGAATCATCTAATTAATTGTTGGGATCCTGGTTCCGCTTAATATTGCCTAGACGCATCACATCTTTGCCATGTCATACAACATACATGTATCATGCCCAATCTTCTGCTGTAGTATTAGATAGTGCACCCGGTGTTTATTTTAGCGTTTTGCTTCTTCGCGGATTAGGCCGTTGAGTTGATGCGAGCTTCGACCCGTTCGCTACTGTATCTTCGATAGTGTTTCCCAGGTGAGGAATCTCTCCCTTTCTACCAATTTTGCAGTTATAATATTTACTTCCTCTTGTTGATCTATTGCTATCCGTGTCGTGATACGTTAGCTTTCCGTACCATTTATCTTCGTGTAGCCTCTATATTGCCTTGGACACCTCCTATTGTATGTTGTTTGATAGACAATTGGCCTTACGAGTCGTAGATGCTTGCCCAGGTGTTGTTGCGCGTCGTCGATGTTCCAAAGTTATTGGGAGGTTGCCACATGCTTAATGGTCGAGATGATCATGACTTTAATTATAACTTGTCAATTAAAATGCTGTAAATAAATATAATGCAGAGGTACCGGGGGTAATAGATGTTATTTGGTTTTTACCCGCCCACTTATGTCCACCTAGGACCCGAGTTCTTGACACTTGTTCCAAGATCGAGCGTGCTAACCACAGGTGGGTGGTTGGGCACCCCATCGGCTTACTACCTGATTTCAACGTACCATGCTGGGGGCCACAAACTAGTTTGGGGCTTTATTACTATCATGTACTTATGCCATGCTTTACTACCTTATTTACTATTGCGCGTGGAGCACATGTACTTTTTAGGAACCCCGTGCCACGTTTCCGTTGTATCGACAAGCCTAGTCACACTTTTGACTTCCTAGTTGTTTACATCCGTCACCACACACCCTGGGTCCTTATCAGAGAACTGACTTTGTTGCGGGTAGCTTAGTAGGGTGGCCCCCATGTACTTGCTTTGGGTCTGGGAAACATGTCCAAAGCCCCGTCGACATCCTGCACATACCAGATTTGACAACAAGGGTTGAAGTGTGTGTGGATACTTTGGTGCACCCCTGCAAGGTTAAATCTTTTCAAAAAGCCGTGTCCTTGATTATGGACGACTTAGAGCATAGTTTCTCGATCATAGACAACTATAACTAAAGAATTTACTGTTATAATTTGACGTGGATCTGATATGACTAGTAAGTTGGACAACCAGCATGGAATGAATGAATAAAACTGCCAACTGTGTGAGTTTCCTCAGAAGGACTTCCTTGTTTGGTCTCGAGGGGAAAATAGCAGGATGGCTATGTTTGGTGCTAGTATTAGGTTGGTTCCGAATAGGTCATTCTTATCCCTCTCTGATAGAAAACAGTTGTATCGAGTCTATATAGGTTGTTTAGTGCATGCTTCACTGCCACTTCAGTCCACTATACCTATGTAGGCAAGAGCCGCCAAATTCTAGACTCGCCGTGTACTGGCCTTAGTACTGATCGCTCCCTTTGTTTCCTTTGCCCTTTATTGGCACCCCTTTTGTGTTAACAAGTATAAGTTTGACGTCGTTAGCAGGGTTACCCTTCCGGCAGGGCATGGGCAGGGTTATGGAGGCCATTTGTTATTCTTCAGGGCTCTTAGCCCCATTTACATCTTATCCGTACTAGGATGTTGTATCGTTGTCAAGGTGATTTGGATCTTTTTATTGTATATCTATATTATTCAGTCGTTGAGTCGTTGTTGTATATATATATATATGTTTTTGTGGGTTCCATCAAGGACTATTGTGTAATGGTATTACTTTGTTTTCCACCCGCGCTCAAGTGCCTGGTGGGCATCTTTGAATCGTTTCTATGCGGGTTTGGCGGGAAGCGCTAAAATCTGCATAGGGCCGATTCGAGGGTGTTACACTCTCTTCCCACCAGCTCTGACTACCTTGGACTCCCTTTGGCTCTAACTCATCCCTCACAACACACTACAATTTGGTCCAATTCAATCTGGAAATAGTCCACGCATTTGGCTGAGTTCACCCCTCACTGGTGCTAGGGTTTCGGTTCTCCAGTTCCACCACACGCTATTGATGATCTCGGCTTCCCACGATGTTGCTCTGGTGTGACGCGATGCTGGTGGTTGACTACCACCGCTGGTTGTAGCTCGGCGCAGGGTGATGGCCCAAAATATATCGAGCTTGTTGTGGAACCCCAAGAGGAAGGTATGATGAGCATAGCAGCAAGTTTTCCCTCAGTTATGAAACCAAGGTTATCGAACCAGTAGGAGCAAGGAAACACCTCCAAGGTGTTATTTCCAACTTGGAATCCTGCATAACACAATCACAGAACTTTGTCCCCAACTTAAAGTGAGGTTGTCAATCTCACCGATTTTGCTGAAAACAAAGGATTAAATGTATTGTGTGGAAGATAGTAATAGCTTGCAGAAAGTAAATAGAAAACAGTGAACAGTTGTAGATTGATGGTAAAAGAAAGGACCTGGGTCCATAGTTCACTAGTGGTGATTCTCCTTAACATAGATGACATGTTGGGTGAACAAATTACATCGGGGAAATTGAAAAACATCGAGAAAGCATACATGCATATACTAATCATCTTGACACCTTTGAGATTTGATTGGGCATTACAACATTATACATAGACCGTAATCCAACTGCATCTATGACTAATAATCCACCTTTAGGTTATCATCCGATCCCCTTCTAGTATTAAGTTGCAAGCAATAGATAATTGCATTACGCAAAGTGTGTAAAGTAAACAATACGATTGTTTTATGAACAAAGGATTGTTGTTTTCTCCCTAGTAGCAACATCACATCTAGTACCTTAGATATTTCTGTCACTTCCCCAGATTACTAGAGGCATGAACCCACTATTGAGCATAAATACTCCCTCTTGGAGTTGCTAGCATCTACTTGGCCAAGATAGCTACTAACAACGGAAAGCATGCAAGATCACAAATAACAAACACATGACAAAATCAATAATCAATCTGAAATAGCATCTCAATATCCATCGGATCCCCGCAAACACAACATGTAGGATTACAAATAGATGATCTTGATCATGAACAGAGCTCACAAGATCTAAACATGATAGCACAAAGGAGGAGAACCAACCATCTAGCTACTACATGGACCCGTAGTCCAAGGATGAACTACTCATGCATCACACCGGAGGCAGGCATGGTGATGAGAAGGCCTCTAGGGTGAATTCTCCTCTCCGGCAGGGTGCCGGGAAGAGATTCAGATCCCCCGATCTAGGGATGGAGATGACGGCGGCTACAGACTCTTTTGTGGAATTTTGATCGGGTGCCTTAGGGTTTCTGTATCGGAGGCAATATATAGGTGAAGAGGGAGGCCGAGGTGGTGCCCGAGGCGGCCGCACCACCCCCTGGCGTGGGCCAGGCCTGGCCGTGCGGCCAGGTGGTGTGGCCAGCCCCTGGCCCCTCTCCGTCTCGTCTTCTGGCTCCATGTTCCCCTCGGTGAAATATTGACTTTGGCTTTTGTCCACTCCAATTTCGAGAATATTCATTTTCTAGCTTTTCTGAAACCCAAAACAGCAGAAAACAGGCAACTAGCACTGTGACATGTTGTTAATAGGTTAGTTCCAAAAAATGTGTAAAAATACTTCAAAGTGTGGACAAAACATAAGAAAGTAGATATAAAACAAGCATGGAACGTCAAAAATTATAGATACGTTAGCAACGTATCAACATCCCCAAGCTTAACTCCTGCTCGTCCTTGAGTTGGTAAGTGGTAAAAAGAAAGAATAATTTTTGAGGTGACATGCACCATCACAATCTTGATCAAGGTATTTATAACATTGATAGTTGGGATCATAGTACTTTAACATAGCATGAAAGATATAGTTCTAACAATAAGACATAGCAACTATGTTGTAGCATGAAAAGGCACAAACAAAAGATTCATGAATAACAATGCTTTGAAAGACGTTTGTTTGTTTCATATAAAGAAAACATAATGAGAATGGTATTCAGCTTGTCCCTCATAGTGTAGCAAAAATAAATGCATAGGACACCTTTGAAGTTCATAAGGGTGACTAGAACAAGTAGTTTAGGAACAATCAATATCAAAGTTATGCATCAATCAACAAGTCTTGGGACAATGCACATTAAACTAAGAATGGCCACTATGCTCTCTTAATAGGTGCATAAAGATAGAAGGTGGAGACTCAACATAAAAGTAAAAGAAAGGCCTTCATAGAAGGAAGCAGGGATTCAAGTCTCATAAAGAGCTTCCAAAAATTATGGTACTTATTAGCTTTTAGCTCTCATTGCCCCTATCATAAGCATCTTGAAGTGATTAAGGTTAAAGTGAACAAACTATGGAGTATATGCTTGACAAAGTATAAGTTGGCAATCTCATGTCCCTTGAATACGAGGGCCGCCCCTCATGCTACTCAAGTTTAGTTACCGGTAAGTTCTTGTCATAGTAAGTACATGTGTATCATAGAGAACCGCCAACGGGGTACCCCTTGCCTGATGATACGGAAGAATCCCCATATCAAAATGACAAGGCAAGCAGACAATACACATCTCAGGAAAATGGTGCCTTTTTCTCTCTTTCCTCTTTTCTCATCTTTTTTTCTTTTTTCTCAATCTCTATCTCTTTTTTTATAAGAAGAATGCTTCATAGATTGCTCATTATGGTTACGCTGCATGTTTCAACCATGATTAGGCATGGATTAGACTAGCCGCCCAGGCGTTTCTCTAACACACATATATAATTCCATGGACTTACAAGCTCCCCTTTCATTTTACACCGACGACATCCATAAACAAAAGAGCATGATATCAACTAGGTACAATGTACAAGTGCAATGTTGAAAGCGTTCCCCATGACAGCATGGTTCTGCTAATCCCCAACGTATAAGTGCAAGCATATACAACATAAATGACACAATGGTTCAAGTTTATTAAGGGCAAGAAAAGTAAAGTGTGCCATCAAGTTCGTGAGAGCTTTAATCACTAATTTTCACATAACAAGTTTAATTTGGAAGGTAGATAAAAACATGAATATACTTGGAATAACAAATGCTAATAGGTAGGTATGGTGGACTCTTTGGAATAACTTGGTTTTATTTGGAGTTGGATGCATGAGTGGAACTCATACTTGGTTATGGAGGCTAGCAAAAGACTGGGAGCAACCAACTAAGAGAGCAATAATGGCCATAATCATGTAAAGCGACAAAACATCATTAATTAAAGCATAGAGTGATATTACAAGTCAAAAACTAAATAATCATCGAGGCTATGGTGACTTGGGATAGTCATAACATGGTGTGAGCATGCGCCAAGTCGACCCAAATAAAGCATCAAAGGATAATACCACAATACTATGCTTTAATATGCTAAAACAACGCATGATTCTTTCAAGGCACATTAAGCAATCTCAATTGTTTATAACATGTCATGCTACAGAAAAAATCACTAAGCATAAAGCCAAAACAATACCAAGCATAACATGACAAATTCCAAGTCACAGTCAAAAACAAGCTCCTCTTACCACTTAAGCATGAACTTTCCTACTCTTTCCAAATCAAACCAACTTATTTGAAAACTAATGTATGAATGAGGGGGTCCAACCAATTTATTCAAGAAAACCAAGAAAACTAAGCAAATGAAAACCAAAAACAAAAACGAAGACGCTCCAAGAACAACACAATTGTGCATGAAACATTAAAAATGAAGTGTTTGGAAGAAACCTGAAATTTTTACTGATGAAGAAGGGAATGCCTTGGGTATCCCCAAGCTTTGACGCTTGTACTTCTTGAATTTTTCTTGGGGTGACATAGGTGGCATCCCCAAGCTTGAGCTTTAGTCTATTCTTCATCTCATTAGATCATTCTTTCCCTACACCTGAAAATTTTCTTCATACAAAACTTCACACAATCTTCATTAGCAACATTAGTGCACTCAAGATAATAAGTCTTTTGGTTCAGTTACAACATAAGTAAAAATTCCATTAAAACACAAGATACTGTAGCACTTACTTTAAAAAGTTCAAATGATCGAAGAGAACTCAAAGAGAAAGAGATTAAGAGGCAAATGCAAATAATGGCAGAAATCTGTCAAAACAGACCAGCATGTAAAAACCAATTTTTTCAAAGACTTTATATTGCTCAAATCGAAAAGTGTTGAAATAATGAAAGTTGTATAACAACCTGGGGCAGAAGCACAAAAAATCACAGCTCAAACCGACGCACAGAGATTTTTCAAGATTTTTTACAGCGAAGCACAAAAATCTGTTTCTGGACAACAACTTTCCAAAGCATTACTTCTCTCTCATTAGAGGTTACTCTTGGCACAAAAATCACACAAAAATGATAAGGAGCGGTTATTACAGAGGTAATGACTTCCAAGACTCAACTAAAACTTTTGGGTTACCTCCCAATAAGTACTTTTCTTTAACGTCTTTAAGTTAGGCATAAGAAGAAAGAAAAGAATCAAGTATTCTCGAATGAAGAAGCATTAAAACCAAATTTCTTGCCCTTACCTCTCTTACTTTTACTTAACCTTGGGGAACATATGATTGTTTGGTGGAGAAGAAAAATGCATGGTGCCCTTTTCCACATCTATTATTGCTCCAAGGAGTTTTAATAGGGATCTTCCAAGTGTAATTTGTCCTTTTCCTACACATTCAATAACAAGATAATCAGTAGAAACCATTTTCATTAGGATCTTTGTAAACACTCCTTCAGTTATTCCAATGGGAAATAATGTGGCATTATTAGCAAGAATGTTTCTTCTCCTCCTTCAGAAAGTCCCCAAAGATTCAAAGATTCATAGATATCTTTAGGCATAAGACATAATTCAGACATGATATCAAAGCGAGCATGAAAAGTTTCATTATTTATAACAACTTTTACTGTAGGAAGCCATTTTGAGGGTTCAGAATTTATTGGAACATAATCATGATGCTCTCTAAGCATGTTATAGCAATTTTTTAAACTAGTAGTGTGGGTCTCAAGAGTGTCCAATCTAGCAAATATGTTTATAAAGGAAGAATTAGATTTGCTAGGAAAGTTGTAAGTTAAGACCAACTTCTTTGTGGCATTAAAAACTTCATCCTCATTGCATTGGAGGAAATCTCCTCTTACTACAGCATCCAAAGCATATGTATAGCAAAGAGCAGTTCCAAAGTAAAAACTGCTAAGAAACAAGCTTTGAGTCATTTTAGGTTCATTTTTTTCATGTAAATCAGATATTCTAGACCAAGCTTCTTTGAAACTTTCTTCCATTCCTTGTTTGAAAGTAAAAATCGTTTCCTCAGGTTACATAGTGATTGGAGCAATGCTAGACATAAAGGCAACTTAAGATAGGAACTAATAATAATTTTTTTGTTTTTAATATAGAAAAGTAAACTAGTGTAACTAATTTTGTGTGTGTTTTTGATAAAGAAACAAGCAAATAAAGCATAAATAAACTAAGCAAAACAAATAAAACAAAGTAAAGAGATCGGTTATGAGGGACTACCCTTATGAAGATGGCCTTGACTCCCCGGCAACGGTGCCAGAAAAAGAGCTTGATGGCCCTATATCGAGCTCGTTGGGGAACCCCAAGAGGAAGGTATGATGAGCACAACAACAAGTTTTCCCTCAGTTATGAAACCAAGGTTATGGAACCAGTAGGAGTAAGGAAACACCTCCAAGGTGTTATTTCCAACTTGGAATCCTGCACAACACAATCACAGAACTTTGCCCCCAACTTACAGTAAGGTTGTCAATCTCACCGGTTTTGCTGAAAACAAAGGATTAAACTGTTGGGTCCGCAACATAGAAAACAAAAAATTCCTACGAAGAGAACTACACGCCAAGAACTATGTACTAGGTACAGAGCAACGGGTGGACATACATCCAACGAGAACTTACCCTCGAAGACAACGAGTTTTGAGTAGGAACTCGTGGTTGATGTAGTCGTACACTTGCCGATCTCAAGATCATGAGGAAGTCCGAGCACCGCAACTTAGCAACGCATCCGCACTCGCACACACGTTCAAGACACCGGACAACCTCCACCTCCTCGCTCCAGCGATCCAGCAGAAGCAGCAACTCCTTCTAGACAAAATGCCACCGGGAACATGTATCTCGCTAATTCGAGACCATGGGGGAATAATTCTAGAGGGGGAGAGAGATCCTTCAAAAGGAGGTATGAGGCAGAAGGAGGAAGAGGGGGGCCTTTTATAGGAGGAGGGGAGTTCCCCTCCTCTCCATGGCTGGCACATGGGGGTGACTCCTCACCTCCCCCATTCATGTGGTGGTAACCCCTCCACATTAAAATGCCTCTTCACATTCCCCTTTAAAGTCCCTACTTTAAATGCATTAAAATTCTCCAAGTTTAATGCTCTCTCATTTAATAAAACTCTTTTATTAAATTTATTCAGAATTTTGTTAATTACTTTAATTAACAAACATTCACATATAACCCCTTGCAATAATTCAATATCACATGCAGAACCACTTTCTACAATTTCACCCGAAACAATTTCCGGTTTATATCGAAACAATTCCCGCGCTTTGCACTTCTTTTGTCTGAAACATATGTGCTCCAAAATGGTGTCCGGTAACTCTTAAGTGTGTCACCCTATGGTTCGCGAATAATGCAGACATGATTGAGACTCCTCTCAGATCAATAATCAGAAGCGGGACCTAGAGGTCCATACCGACTCCTGCATATTCAACGATGACTTCTGTGATCGTGAGAACCTTTAACGCTTGTAATTTAATCCCTTTGTCTCTTGATATAATACATGTCCGAGATTCGATCATCGGTATCCAAATACCTAGTTTGATCTTGTTACCGACATGCACTTTTTTCTTGTTCCCGTGATATAACATTCTAGTGATCACATCACATCACTTGCTTGCAAGCTACCTTAATGTGATATCATCGAGAGGGCCCAGAGTATATCTATCCGTCGTCGGGATTGACAAATTCCACTCTTGATCCATGAGCCTCAACATAACACCTTCGTAGCACTAAACCCATCTTTATAGTCACCTAGTTACGGTCTGACGTTTGATGTTATCAAGATACTCTTCCGGTGTTAGCAATTAACATGATCTCATGGTCTAAGGATAAAGATTACTTCGTATGATGTTATAGCAATGTAAAAATAATGACTTGATCGTAATGCTATACTTCGGATGAATGTTCATCACATCATTTCACAAATGCTGTGACCTTGTTATTAACAACATCCAATGTCCATGATCAGGAAACCTTGATCATCTTGTTAATCAACAAGCTAGTCTATAAGAGAGGCATAATAGGAACCCTTTTTGTTTATTAAACACACATGTATTAATGTTTTCGATCAATACAATCCTAGCATGCAAAATAAACATCTATCATATATAAGGAATACATAATAACAACTTTATTATTGCCTCTCAGGGCATATTTCCTTCAGTCTCCCACTTGCACTAGAGACAATAATCTAGTTCACATAGTGATAAATCTAACACCCATGGAGTTCTGGTGTTGATCATGTTTTGCCCTAGGGAGAGCTTTAGTCAACGGATCTGCTACATTGTGGTCCGTGTGTACTTTACAAATCTTTATGTCTCCATCCTTGACATGTTCGCAGATGGAGTGAAACCGGCGCTTAATATGCTTTGAATTCTTATGAGACCTCGGTTCCTTAGCATTGGCTATGGCTCCATTGTTGTCACAATAGATCACCATTGGGTCCAATGCACTAGGAACCACACCTAGTTCCATAATGAACTCTTTCATCCAAACCGCTTCCTGTGCCGCTTCTGAAGCAGCAACATATTCCGCCTCCGTCGTTGATCCAGCCACCACAGGTTGTTTGGAACTCCTCGAACTAACTGTTGCTCCATTCAAGAGAAATACGTATCCGGATTGAGACTTAGAGTCATCCGGATCAGTGTCAAAGCTAGCATCGACATAACACTTAGCGACTAGCTCTTCTTCACGTCTATATATAAGAAACATATCCCTAGTTCTTCTCAAGTACTTGAGGATGTTCTTGACCGCTATCTAGTGTTCCGAACCTGGATCAGATTGGTACCTACTAGTCAAACTAATAGCATGTGCCACATCCGGTCTTGTACATAGCATGGAATACATTATAGAGCCTATGGCCGAGGCATAGGGGATCTTATCCATTATCTCTCTTTCTTCCGTCGTAGCCAGACTTTGAGTCCTACTCAATGTCTTGCCTTGCAACTTAGGTAAGAACCCATTCTTACTTCCGTGCATATTAAACTTCTTTAATATCTTATCAAGGTATGTACTCCGCGATAGCCCAATTAGGTGCCTTGATCTATCTCTATAGGCTTTAATGCCTAATATATATGATGCTTCACCAAGGTCTTTCATCGAAAACATTTGCTGTTTAGATAACTTTTAACACTGTTTAAAAGATCTATATCATTTCCAATCAATAATATATCATCCACATATAATATTAGAAATGCCACATTGCTCCCACTCAATTTCTTGTAAATACAAGCCTCTCCATAAGTTTGGACAAATCCAAATTCTTTGATCACCTCATCAAAGCGGAGATTCCAACTCTGGGATGCTTGCTTCAGTCCATAGATGGATCGCTGAAGTTTGCATACCTTATTAGCATCCTTAGGATTGACAAAACCCTTAGGCTGTATCATATACAATTCTTCTTCAATATTACCATTGAGGAACGCAGTTTTGACATCCATCTGCCATATTTCATAATCAAAATATGCAGCAATTGCTAACATAATCCTAACCGACTTAAGCATCGCTACGAGAGAGAATGTCTCATTGTAGTCAACTCCTTGAATTTGTCGAAACCCCTTTGCGACAAGCTGAGCCTTATAGATGGTCACATTACCATCAGCATCAGTTTTTCTTTTGAAAACCCATTTATTCTCAACGGCCTTTCGATCGCGAGGTAAGTCCACCAAGGTCCAAACCTGGTTCTCGTACATGGATTCCATCTCGGATTTCATGGCTTCTAGCCATTTGTTGGAATCCAGGCTCATCATCGCTTCTTCATACATCGTAGGGTCATCTATTTCATCAACCATGAAATTCATAATAGGATTACCATACAGTTTAGGAGCTGCACGTGTCCTACTAGACCTGCGAGGTTCGGTAGTGTCCTCTTTCGGAGTTTCATGATCAATATCATTAGCTCTCTCTTTATTAGGTGAAGTCAACTCCGAAATAATTTCCGGTGCTGCGCTACTCGCCATTTCATGAAGAGAAGGTTCAATAACCTCTTCGAGTTCTACCTTCTGACTACTCACACCTTCCGCAAGAAACTCCTTCTCAAGAAAGGATCCATTCTTGGCAACAAAAACCTTGCCCTCGGATCTGTGATAGAAGGTATACCCAATCGTTTCTTAGGGTATCCTATGAAGGCACATTTTCCGCTTTGGGTTCGAGTTTATCCGGCTGAAGTTTCTTCACATAAACATCGCATCCCCAAACTTTAAGAAATGACAGCTTATGTTTGTTTCCAAACCATAATTAATATGGTGTCGTTTCAACGGATTTAGATGGTGCCCGATTTAAAGTGAATGCAGCTGCTTCTAGTGCATAACCCCAAAATGACAGTGGCAAGTCAGTCAGAGACATCATAGATCGAACCATATCCAATAAGGTACGATTACGACGTTCCGACACACCATTACGCTATGGTGTTCCGGCAGGCGTGAGTTGTGAAAGTATTCCACACTCTTTCATGTGAGTGCTAAACTCGTAACTTAGATACTCTCCTCCACGGTCAGACTGTAGAAATTTGATCTTTCTATTACGATGATTTTCCACTTCATTCTGAAATTCCTTGAACTTTTCAAAAGTTTTAGACTTGTGTTTCATCAAATATATATACCCGTATCTACTCAAATCATCCGTGAAAGTAACAAAATAACGATATACACCTCGCGCCGACACACTCATTAGTCCACACACATCAGTATGTATGATTTCTAATAGATCTGTCGCCCGTTCCATTGAACCAGAAAACGGCGTTCTAGTCATCTTGCCCATAAGGCATGGCTCACATGTATCAAATGATTCAAAATCAAGTGATTCCAAAAGTCCATCAGAATGGAGTTTCTTCATGCGTTTAACGCCAATATGACCTAGACGGCAGTGCCATATATATGCAGATATATCATTATCAAGTTTAATCTTTTTAGCATTACCATTATGAATGTGCGTAATATTACTATCGAGATCTATCAGAAGTAAACCATTCAACAAAGGTGCATGACCATAAAAGATATCATTCTTATAAATCGAACAACCATTGTTTTCAGATTTAAATGAATGACCACTTTGCATCAAACACAATCCGGATACAATTTTCATGCTCAGTGCAGGCACCAAATAACAATTATTTAGGTTTATAACTAATCAAGATGGCATATGGAGAGTTAGCGTCCCGATGACGATCACATCAAGTTTTGATCCATTGCCGACCCGCATCCTGACCTCATCCCTTGCTAGTTGTCACTTGTTCCGTAGCCCCTGAACCGAGTTACATATATTAGCAACCAATCTCGTATCAAATACCCAGGTGCTACTGCGAGTACTAGTCAAGTACACATCAATAACATGTATATCACATATACCTTTGTTTGCCTTGCCGGCCTTCATGTCCGCCAAATACTTGGGGCAATTGCGCTTCCAATGGCCAGTCCTCTTGCAATAGTAACACTCGGTGTCATACTTAGGGCCATCTCGGGGTTTCTTTTCAGGTGCGGCAACAGATTTGCCACACTTCTTTCCCTTGTGATTGCCTTTCTTGTCCTTCTTGAATCCGGTGGTCCTATTGATCATCAACACTTGATGTTCTTTCCTAATCTCCACTTCTGCAGTCTTAAGCATTGACAGAAGCTCGGGAAGAGACTTCTTCATGCCTTGCATATTATAGTTCATCACGAAGCTCTTGTAGCTAGGTGGCAGAGATTGGAGAACACGATGTATGCCTAAGTCAATGGGAATCATTATTCCCAAGGACACAAGCTTATCGGCGTACCCAGACATTTTGAGTACATGCTCACTAACGGAGCCGTTCTCCTCCATCATGCAGCTAAAGAACTTTTCAGTAGCATTATAACTCTCTACGGCAGCATGGGTATCGAAAATCATTTTCAATTCTCCCATGGTATCAAAAGCATTGCCATTTTTGAAACGCTTTCGAAGTTCTAGCTCTAGCGCATAAAGTATGCCGCAATGAACTAAGTTGTGGTCCTCCTGACGAGTTACATAGACATTCTTTTCCTCGTCAGGGGCATCAGGAGCTGGTGGGGGCCTAGCGGTGCATCTAGCACATATTGCTTTTGTGCAGCAGTGAGGAGAATCCTCAAATTCATAGCCCTGTTGGTGAAGTTGCTACCATTCGCAGCAAGTTTCTCTTTCTCCATGAACACATTGAAATTAAAAGCAGGTGGTGCCATCTACAGCCGAATTTGTAAAGTTTATTTAGACTAAGTTTATGATAGAGTGAGTTCAACCAATCCAAATTACTAATGAACTCCCACTCAAAAACGACATCCCTCATGTCCTTTTGGTGATTACATGAACCAAATCCACTACACCAAGTCCGATCATCACGTGAGTTGATGTAGCTTCAAAGGCGAGCATCTATATGGGCATCATATCAACTATATGACTCATGCTTAACCTTTCGGTCCGTGTTCCGAGGCCATGTCTGTACATGCTAGGCTCGCCAAGTAAGAACCTTAGTATTCGCGTGTGTAAAACTGTCTTACACCCGTTCCTATGAAAGCGTAGATTCGAGTACACCCGATCATCACATGATGTCTCGAAACACGATCCACAGAACGGTGCATACTCAAGGAAGAACACATTTTTATCTTGATATCTAAATGAGGGATCATCTTACAATGCTACAGAAAGTGCCAAACTAGCAGTATAAGATGCTAACATCTAATGTGTAAAGTGAGATGATATGGTCCATGCATTTGATCTCTATCATTTGCATCGTGGTATGATCTCTATCATTCCTTTGTGTGTAAGGCCAAGGTCTATGGAACTTACACGTTGAATGTGTTGTAAGAGTATCTATCATACATCTACTTACAACAATACCATATCATGACACTAGCCCAACAACGATCTAAACTAGACACCTCTAATTTATCAATTGCAAGTTTTACGTGGCTTAGGGCTTTCGGAGATAGAACCGTTCTTACCTACAAACATGAACCACAACGAGGATAACCAAGTTATTAGCAACTCGTTGTAAATATGATATTGACTATAGTAGGAGAGACAGACACCCGCCAGCCACTTACGAAAAACAAGTTGCATGTCAGTCATGGAACCGGTCTCATGTACGATGACATGTAAGGTTGGTCCGGGCCGCTTCATCCCACTATGCCACCAATATCCAAAATACATAGAAGATGCAATAACATGATCATCATCGCCGACATATAAACATATGTGTACTACCCGTGCAAAGTACCTACGCATAGATCAGGCTCTGATACCACTATTGGGTCCACAACATAGAAAACAAAAAAATTCCTACGAAGATAACTACACACCAAGATCTATCTAATAGGTACAGAGCAACGGGTGGACATACATCCAACGAGAACTTACCCTTGAAGACAACGAGTTTTGTTAACGAGTAGGAACTCGTGGTTGATGTAGTCATACACTTGCCGATCTCAAGATCGTGAGGAAGTCCGAGTGTCGCAACTCAGCAGCGCATCCGCACTCGCACACACGTTCAAGCCACCGGACAACCTCCACCCCTCGCTCCAGCGATCCAGCGAAAGCAGCAACTCCTTCTAGACAAAATGCCACCGGGAACATGTATCTTGCTAATCCGAGACCATGGGAGAATAATTCTAGAGGGGGAGAGAGATCCTTCACAAGGAGGTGTGAGGAAGAAGGAGGAAGAGGGGGGCCTTTTATAGGAGGAGGGGGGTGCCCCTCCTCTCCATGGCCGGCACATGGGGGGGGGGGGGTGACTCCTCACCTCCCCCATTCATGTGGTGGTAACCCCTCCACATTAAAATGCCTCTTCACATTCCCCTTTAAAGTCCCTACTTTAAATGCATTAAAATTCTCCAAGTTTAATGCTCTCTCATTTAATAAAACTCTTTTATTAAATTTATTCAGAATTTTGTTAATTACTTTAATTAACAAACATTCACATATAACCCCTTGCAATATTTCCATATCACATGCAGAACCACTTTCTGCAATTTCACCCGAAACAATTTCCAGTTTCTATCAAAACAATTCCTGCGCTTTGCAATTCTTTTGTCTGAAACATATGTGCTCCAAAATGGTGTCCGGTAACTCTTAAGTGTGTCACCCTACGGTTCGCAAATAATGCAGACATGATTGAGACTCCTCTTAGATCAATAATCAGAAGCGGGACCTAGAGGTCCATACTGACTCCTGCATATTCAACAATGACTTCTGTGATCGTGAAAACCTTTAACGCTTGTAATTTAATCCCTTTGTCTCTTGATATAATATATGTCCGAGATTCAATCATCGGTATCCAAATACCTAGTTTGATCTCGTTACCGACATGCACTCTTTTCTCGTTCCCGTGATATAACATTCTAGTGATCAGATCACTTGCTTGCAAGCTACCTTAATGTGATATCACCAAGAGGGCCCAGAGTATATCTATCCATCATCGGGATTGACAAATTCCACTCTTGATCCATGAGCCTCAACATAACACCTTCATAGCACTGAACCCATCTTTATAGTCATCCAGTTACGGTTTAACGTTTGATGTTATTAAGATACTCTTCCGGTGTTAGAAATTAACATGATCTCATGGTCTAAGGATAAAGATTACTTCGTATGATGTTATAGCAATGTAAACATAATGACTTGATCGTAATGCTATACTTTGGATGAATGTTCATCACATCATTTCACAAATGCTGTGACCTTGTTATTAACAACATCCAGTGTCCATGATCAGGAAACCTTGATCATCTTGTTAATCAACAAACTAGTCTATAAGAGAGGCATAACCAGGAACCCTTTTTTTTTATTAAACACACATGTATTGATGTTTTCGGTCAATACAATGCTAGCATGCAAAATAAACATCTATCATATATAAGGAATACATAATAACAACTTTATTATTGCCTCTCAGGGCATATTTCCTTCATAAACGTATTGTGTGGAAGATAGTAATAGCTTGCAGAAAGAAAACAGAAAACAGTAAACAGTTGTAGATTGATGGTAAAAGAAAGGATCGGGGGTCCATAGTTCACTAGTGGTGATTTTCCTTAAGATAGATGACATGTTGGGTGAAGAAATTACAACGCGGCAATTGACAAACATCGAGAAAGCATACATGCATATACTAATCATCTTGACTCCTTTGAGATTTGATTGGGTATTACAACATTATACATAGACCGTAATCCAACTGCATCTATGACTAATAATCCACCTTCAGGTTATCATCTGAACCCCCTCCAGTATTAAGTTGCAAGCAACAGATAATTGCATTACGCAAAGTGTGTAAAGTAAACAATTCGATTGTTCTATGAACAAAGCATTGCTGTTTTCTCCCTAGTAGCAACATCACATCTAGTACCTTAGAGATTTCTATCACTTCCCCAGATTACTAGAGGCATGAACCCACTATCGAGCATAAATACTCCCTCGTGGAGTTGCTAGCATCTACTTGGACAAGATAGCTATTAACAACAGAAAGCATGCAAGATCACAAATAACAAAGACATGATAGAATCAATAATCAATCTAAAATAGCATCTCAATATCCATCGGATCCTCGCAAACACAACATGTAGGATTACAAATAGATGATCTTGATCATGAACGGAGCTCACAAGATCTAAACATGATAGCACAAAGGAGGATAACCAACCATATAGCTACTACATGGACCCGTAGTCCAAGGATTAACTACTCACGCATCACACCAGAGGCATGCATGGTGATGAAGAAGGCCTCCAGGGTGAATTCTCCCCTCCGACAGGGTGCTGGGAAGAGCTTCAGATCCCCTCGATCTAAGGATGGAGATGATGGCGGCTACAGACTCTTTCGTGGAATTTTGATCGGGTGCCTAAGGGTTTCTGAATCGTAGGCAATATATAGGCGAAGAGGGAGGCCAAGGGGGTGCCCGAGGAGGCCGCACCACCCCCTGGCGCGGGCGGGGCCTTGCCGCGCGGCCAGGTAGTGTGGCCGGCCCCTGGCCCCTCTCCATCTCGTCTTGTGGCTCCATGTTCCCCTCAATGAAATATTGACTTTGGCTTTTGTCTGGTCCAATTCCGAGAATATTCATTTTTCAGCTTTTCTGTAATCAAAAACAGCAGAAAATAGCAACTGACATGGTGGCATCTTGTAAATAGGTTAGTTCCAGAAAATGTGTAAAAATACTCCAAAGTGTGGATAAAACATAATAAAGTAGATATAAAACAAGCATGGAACATCAAAAATTATAGATACATTAGCAACGTATCAAAGGGTTAGCACCTTGTTCTCCCTATGTCGTAGCCGCCGCCGCCTCTACTATAGTGCTGCCTCGCCTTCCTCTCCGGCAAGCTTGGAATCTCCCTGGGTAGGTACCACTTCTTTCCCCCTCTTCTACTACTCCTTTCTACTCTACTGTAATCTCTGGCCTCATAGTGCTACTTGCTAGAGCTCTCTGCATGAGCAATTTATGCTTCAATTAGAATGTTCATCTAGATCTGCACACCTCTGCAGTGGTTAATTCCTGTAGCTTTGATACTAGCGAAGTTTGGTATTTACTTATATCTATTCTCTACCACTCTTGGTTGCTGAGCTTCAGAGATGTTTCTTTGCAAATCTTCTACTACCCGATTAATGTCTACTGCTAGCCTAGTGTGGTGGTTGATCGAGTGGTACTGAATTTGGATGATATTAATGTTGGACACTAGGTTATGACTTTGGATGATTAAATGTCATAGTGTTACTGATTTTGAGTTAGTGGGTCTACTACTAATGTAATTCCTTTGTTAGTTTGCACAATGATATTCAGGTGCACAATAGTACATATGTACCTAAATATTTGATTCAGTGTTGGGATCAACTAAATATGAATCTTAGTCAAATACTAAAGTCAAATAATTTTATTGACAGTGTGATACTATGAATAATTTTATTGACAGTGTGATACTAAAGTCAAATAATTCCTAGGTAATGGACTAGTAAGATGATTGATTTATAATGTATGAGTTTCTAATTGATGATCCATGTCTATTCACAAAGGATGTACTCATTCATTTGGGTATAGAGTGGTTCTATACATGTTCAACTAAATCCTTGATTCAATGGTGTGCTTACTGATCCTTTGGCCCAATGTAAACTGAAACTTCACTTGCTTGAAAGCATTAAGAGTTGTAAATTACTGAGAATGATTCCTAGCTAACTAGCTAGGAAAATGATTTGGAAACATTAGACTAGATTATGCAAGGAGGTTATTTTGATTATGTGTTGTCCACATGATAGATAACCAATAACTGGTTCTTGTTTAAGAAAATTATTTATGTAAGTTCCCTACATATTTGTAGAGAGCCTTACTTTCCTTTTAAATTGGAATACATGGTTTAATGCCAATAATAGCTCTGCTAGTTGGTCTTGCTATTATGGTGCCTCCGCTTGGAGTGTCCATAGCAACATAGTTATTCTAGCATGACCTGCTGCTATTGGCTTAACTGAGCTTGATAAGAATAAACATTTATGTGCTGAAGTGAGGTAGCTTATGCTTTTAATAAGAACATATGCTTTACTTAATTTCTTAACCCTGCCTATGATGCAAGGACTGAGGCACATCTTTAACTTTATAGAAAATCAAATACCAATTATGCTTGAGTAGGTGGTGAAAGGGATCGTATGGGAACCTAGAGGGGGATGGGTGAATAGGTGCTACTCCAAATTTTAATTCTTTTTCAATTTTAGGCTTGACACAAAGGTAAATTCTCTAGATATGCAACTATGGAGACTTTCCCTATATGCAAACCTAACTATTAAGCGATTAAAGCAAGGAACGAAGAAACCATAGTGGAGATGGCGGAGACACAAGATTTGTTTGACCGCGATTCCTTCCTTGTTAAGGGAAGTACGTCTGCGTTGGAGGGGTGGGCGGTACTAGAACCACCACGCGACAATAGGCCTTACCTTGTTCTCCGATGGATCTCGCCACCAAAGGCCTGATCCACCTTTCACTATTGGTACCCTTCGAGGTGGGAACCGGTGCCTTTACACAACTAGCAGGGCGCACATCCATAACCGAATTGGAGGCTCCCGTGATGACAACAAGCTGCCACAAGAACAAGTATAATCAACAAGTGAAAATAAGATCTAGATATTTGCAAGAAATACTAGATCAAGAATCCTCCAAGTGAATGGATGGGAAGTAATGCGCTTGATTGGTGTTGTTGAAGATCGAAGCCTCCTCCTTTCATTCCCCAAAGACCAGAGCCTTCGGGTGATTGAGGAGAGAGATCTCGGTTGAGAGGTTGAAGAACAGAAAATCACTTTCTCGAATGAATCAAGAGATCTGACAGGAGGAGTATTTGGGGGTATTTATACCCCTTTCAAAACTATGCTGTTGGAGATTTTGGAGCCAGATTATCCGGATGGGGCAAAAACTCCGCCCCGGTGTCGGATTTTCCGGGGAAAAATCCGCCCCATCACAGCATGATGCGCCTTGGCTCCCTTTGCGAAAATTCTCGGGGGGCAGATTATCCGGCCTGGGCAAAAACTCCGGCCTTGGACGAATAATCCGAGGGAAAATCCGCCCCATACAACATGATGCGTCTTGTTCTCTTTGTGGATCAAGCCAGGGTGGATAATAAGGCCCCTGGCAGGGGCGGATAATCCGCTCCCCAAGAGTCTGTTTTGGCTGCACTTTATATGGGCAATTATCTGCAACACTCAACACACATTAAATCTTCCTTGGTATTGTTATCTAACACACAAAACTCTAGGGATTAGGAAATGTTCTTTCAATCTCCCCTTTTTGGTGTTAGATGTTAATACTAGGATTTGCATAAAGGTTCGACTAACACATCATTTCAAGAATGAAAAAGACTCCCCCTAAATGTGTGCATATAAGAAATTCACATTTGAATACAAATGCACATAAGAAGGTACAAGGCTTTTCATTGACTTTGGAACTGCAAACAAACAATGAGTTAGACAAAATCATCATACCACCGAGGAGATGAAGTCCTCAATAGTATATAGATATCCAATATAATCATCACTCATTGAGACTTCAAAGCATAATACCATTTGGATGCATACATAGAGATCATACCATAATTCCATACCATCTAGATGAATCCATACTTCCCGAGAGATAAATCCATAATAATAATTCCAGTGATGACCGGGATAAATCCAAAGTACCACAAAAACCACATAGTCTCATACAAACCAAATAGCAAATTTAAAGTTCAACACTAAAATGGGCACGAGTGAGGATAAAAAAAACGATAAAAGTGTAAATGCTTGTGCCCGACCCATGCAAATCCACGACAGCCTAATAGAACTATTTCTCCCCCTTTGACATCAAAACTCCAAAAGGAAGAAGGGTGATGATAAAGCCCCAAGGAATCACTTGTCGTCCTCGTCCTCATCCTTGCCATCTTCATCATACTCCTCTATATCTTCCTCATCATCAGCAACCGGAGGAGTAGGCTCCGATGACTGCAAGTGCACAGACCATTTGTAGCTAGTTTTGAAATAAAGATATCAATCCCACAGGGAGCAGGAGTCTGAAGTCTAATAATTCTTAAGATAAATATTGCAATAGAAATGCTAGATAAAGTTCTAAGTGACAAGATAAAATGCAAGTATTGTGTAAAAAGTTGTTTTTGGGTTTTGGGTATAAGAGCAATAATAAAGTAAAGCAAAGTAACTTTATATAGAAATCAAGTATCGCTTATGTAAGAGAGATTGGAACTGCAAGTAGGGAAAAGGCGTTCTCAGGGAGTAGCGGATATACCACTAGTATTGTAAAGATCTAAGATAAAGATTATCATCATGAACTTTCTCAACTATGTATGTGTGGGAGAAACTCTGTATGTGGACGAATAGGCAACAACCGCTACTCACATCATCCTCATAACCACAACAGTCAGCAATCGACATCAATTGAATTACTGCACTATTAAGGGATGTAATCTCGTAAGACGTATCCCATGGCTTGGATAGTGTTCCACGAGTTTCCTCGATTTCCCAAGTTGATACATAAGGAGTGCCAACCGCTTTATAGTCACTGTAAGTGCTAGAACGCCTCCGTCTACCAACAAGTAGTTCCCTCCATTAAGTCCCCACGAGAGGAAAATATTGCGAGGTCGACTTCTCTCAACATCAAGATGTAGATAATCTAACACATGGTCACATCGATGAATATCATAATAGACTTTATCTTATTTCGAGCTCATACTAGGGTTTCTCCATCTCCCCAAGAACTAATGATCTACTCAGACATGGAGGCAATCAACATCATGGCAATGGTAATGGAAACAATCATAGATGAATAGTATTTGTATAAATCCACAACGAGTATAGGAATTACAACAAGATCTAGAAAAGATGTAGATGGTATGGATGGATATGGTGGTGATGCAGCGGTGGATGATGAAGATCGATGCCTTAGCCTCCCGGATCTGCGCAGGGCGAAGATGGATCCCTTGTGGATGAGTTCCCCCTCTAGATGCCTTCCGGAGGTGAGATTTCTGGGATTTTTAGGTGTTTTGTATGTCGTCTACTCGAACCAATTGCACGGGGTGAAACTATTTGATGAGGCGGAGGCGGCGCCAACTATACGGCCAGAGCTATACTGGCGGAAGAATTTCTCCCGCTGTATAGTTGGTCATTGGGCTCTCTGCCTCCCTTATTCGCTTCTTGTTTTCTTCTAGTATTATTAATATTTCCCAAATGTAACATCCCAAAACTTAATCCAAAGTTAATCAAGATCAAATCTACCCAATTTAGGGTTAACAAAAACTTTTCCATTTAAAATCATTAAGCATTCATATGTGTGTGCATTTAAATTAGGAGTTGTTTTGAATTGCCATGTTTGAGTGATCCATTGGTTGTAAAATGATTATAAGGTGAATTAAACATCATCTAGATCATCCCCAAGCAAATCCCAAAGAAAAACAAATCAAAAAGAATAAAATAAGCAAACGGTCACTTTTGCCATTTTAATCACCTAGCCTACTTTGGCTATTCCTAGAACTCAAATCTTAACAGAAACAACTGTGGTTCTTTGCACCTCTTGCTAGTACAAGTAGTGATGTGACAAGGCCCACTTTTTTTCATCCCAAAAACTTTCAAACACTAAATTTAAATGACATTTGAAAATTGAATCTAGTGTATGTATCAAGATCACATTAATTCAAAATCCACTCAAATGAACTCCATTTTTAAATACCAAGCAAACCTAGATGCTTAAGCATAAGTTACATCACTCCACCAAAAATCAGCTCAAAATTGAAATATTTTGTTCATGCGGCCATTTGATCGAACACCTTGTTAGCAGAATCATTATGGCCTAACTATTACTGTTTTGGAACTAATCTTGTCGAGCCATTTGGGTTGCATTGATCATCCTTGTCTCCCCTAGGCCCAACCAGACCAAACCCACCTCTATCCCTAGCCTCTGGCGCTAGTGCCATGCCGCCCTGACGCCATGCTCGCCGGCCAAGTGTGCACAAGGCGCAGGAGACCACCAACCCCTCTCCACCGCTCCAGGAAGTTAGGCGCCACCCTACTACCGCCCACGGTCCACCCCTCGATCAACCCCAGCCCTTGGACCACTCCCTAGCCTTGCCGCCCTTTCTCTCTGTGCGCAACCAGAGCGCGCCACAACACGATCGCTGCCCACATGCAGCAGACCGCTCCTCGGCACCAAATCCTGCACGCTGCTCCGCCTCGACCCCAGTGATGTGCTCGTCGTTCGACGTAGAGCTCATTGGGAACCCCAAGAGGAAGGTACGATGAGCACAGCAGCAAGTTTTCCCTCAGCTATGAAACCAAGGTTTAATCGAACCAGTAAGAGCAAGGAAACACCCCAAAGGTGTTACTAGCTGAGCTTTGGCAGGGCGCACTACCGGTGCTAGTAGCAACGTGGAGACCTGCACAACACAACCACAGAACTTTGTCCCCAACTTGCGATGAGGTTGTCAATCTCACCGTGTTTTGCGGAAAACAAAGGATTAAACGTATCGAATGGAAAGAAGTAAAAGTTTGCAGAAAGTAAACACAAAGCAGTAAAAGATTATAGATTGTATGTAAAAGACAAGAACCGGGATCCATAGTTCACTAGAGGTGGCTCTCCTTAAGATAGATAACATGCTGGGTGAACAAATTACAGCGGGGCAATTGACAAACACCGAGAAAGCAATACATGCATATACTAATCATCTTGACTCCTTTGAGACTTGATTGGGCATTACAACATAATACATAGACCGCCATCCAACTGCATCTATGAATAATAATCCACCTTTAGGTTATCATCCGATCCCCCTCCAGTATTAAGTTGCAAGCAATAGATTATTGCTTTAGGAACTGCGTGTAAAGTAAACAATACGATTGTTCTATGAACAAAGGATTGTTGTTTTCTCCCTAGTAGCAACAACACATCTAGTACCTTAGAGATTTTTGTCACTTCCCCAGATTACCAGAGGCATGAACCCACTATCAAGCATAAATACTAACTCTTGGAGTTGCTAGCATCTACTTGGCCAAGATAGCTACTAACAACGGAAAGCATGCAAGATCACAAATAACAAAGACATGATAGAATCAATAATCAATCTGAAATAGCATCTCAATATCCATCGGAACCCCGCAAACACAACATGTATGAATTACAAATAGATGATCTTGATCATGAATGGAGCTCACAAGATATAAACATGAAAGCACAAAGGAGGAGAACCAGCCATCTAGCTACTACATGGATCCGTAGTCCAAGGATGAACTACTCACGCATCACACCGGAGGCTTGCATGGTGATGAAGAAGGCCTCCAGGGTGAATTCCCCTCTCCGGCAGGGTGTTGGGAAGAGCTTCAGATCCCTCCCGATCTAGGGATGGAGATGACGGTGGCTACTGACTCTTTCGTGGATTTTTGATCGGGTACTTAGAGTTTTCGTCCCGAGGGCAATATATTGGCGGAAGGAGAGGCCGAGGGGGTGCCGGGAGTCACCACACCACCCCCTGGTGTGGGCCCAGCCTGGCCGCGTGGCCAGGTGGTGTGGCCGGCCCCTGTCCCTTCTCCGTCTCGTATTCTGGCACTTGATTCCTTCTGGAAAAATAGGCACTTTGGCTTTTGTCCCGTCCAATTCCGAGAATATTCATTTTCTGATTTTCCTGGAACCAAAAACAGTAGAAAACAGGCAGCTGGCACTATGGCTCTTGTTAATAGGTTAGTCCAAGAAATCACATGAAAAGTACTCCAAAGTTGGAACAAAACACAAGAAAGTGGATAAAACCAAGCATGGAACATCAAAAATTATAGATACATTTGCAATGTATCAACATCCCCAAGCTTAACTCCTGCTCGTCCTCGAGTAGGTAAGTGATAAAAATAAAGAATAATTTTTGAGGTGACATGCACCATCAAAGACTTGATCAAACTATATGCAAAACATTCAAAGCTGGGATCATAGTACTTCAATCATAACATGAAAGACAAAGTTCTAGCAATAACCAAAGAAACTATGATGCAACATGAAAAGGCACAAACAAAAGATCCATGAATAACAATGCTTTGCAAGACGTTTGTTTGTTTCACATAAAGAAAACATAGCATAGTAGTATTCAGCTTGTCCCTCAATAGAGTAGCAAATATAAATGCATAGGACACCTTCAAAGTTCATAAGAGTGACTAGATACAATAGTTTAAAACAAGCAATAACAAGTTATGCATCAATCAACTAGTCTTGGGACAATGCACATAGAACTAAGAATGGCCACTATGCTCTCAAAGTAGGTGCATAAAGATAGAAGGTGGAGACTCAATATGATGGTGAAAGAAAGGCCTTTTGTAAAAGGAAGTAGGGATTCAAGTCTCATAAAGAGCTTCCAAAAATCATGGTACTTGTAGTTTTCAGCTCTCATTGCTCCTATCATAAGCATCTTGAAGGTGATTAAGGTTAAAGTGACACAACTAAGAGGATATGCTTGACAAGTTATAAACCGAAATCTCATCCCCCTTACTTACGAAGACCGATCCTCATGCTACTCAACTTTAGTCACGAGTAAGCTCTTGTCATTGTAAGTATATGTGTATCATTAAGAACCGCCAACGGGGTACCCCTTGCACATGATACGGGAGCTTTCCCATAATCAAAATGACAAGGCAAGCAGACAATGAGCATCTCAGCGATCTTTTTATTTGCTATTTGCATAGGTTTTTATTGAGGATGCTTCATAGAGTGCTCATTATGGTGATGCTGCAAGTTTCCACCATGATTAGGCATGGCTTAGGCTAGCGGCCCAGGTGTTTCTCTAACACACATACAAACTCCATGATCTTACAAGTTCCACTTTTATTTCACATCGCCGGGATCCGTAAGCAAAAGAACATGATATCAACGGGGTACAAAGTACAAGTGCAATGTTGAAAGCGTTCACCATGGTACATGGTTCTGCTAATTTCAACTTATAAAGCGCAAGCATATACACAACAAAGAAGGACCCAATGGTTCAAGTTTATTAGAGGTAAAAAAGTAAAGTGTGCCATCAAGTTCGTGAGAGCTTTAATCACTAGTTTTCTCATAACAAGTGGAAGGTAAACAAAAGCATGAATATACTTGGTATAGCATAAGCTAGTAGGTAGGTATGGTGGACTCTTTGGAATAACTTGGTTTAGGGAGTTGGATGCATGAGTGGAACTCATACTTTGTTGGGGAGGCTAGCAAAAGACTGGGAGCGACAAATTAAGAGAGCAATAATGGCCATAATCATGCAGAGCGACAAAATATCATTGATCAAAGCATAAAGTGATACTACAAGTTGAAAACTAAAGGATCATAAAGGCTATGGTGACTTTGGATAGTCATAACATGGTGTGAGCATGCGCCAAGTCAACCCAAATAAAGCATCAAAGGAGAATACCACTATACTATGCTTTAATATGCTAAAACAACGCATGATTCATCCAAGGCACATTAAGCAATCTCAATTGTTTATAACAAGTCATGCTACAGCAAAGAATACTAAGCATAAATCCAAAACAATATCAAGCATGGCATGACAAAGCATAGGCTACAGTCAAAAACAAGCTCTTTTTACCACATAAGTATGAACTTTCCTACTCTTTTCCAAACCAAACCAAACTATTTGCAAACCAATGTACGAAAGAGGGGGTCAACCAATTTATTCAGCAAACTAAGTAAACCAAGGCAAATGAAAACCAAAACGAAAATGAAAAAGAAGACGCTCCAAGAAAAACACAACTGTGCATGAAACAATAAAAATGAAGCGTTTGGAAGAAACCTGAGATTTTTATTGATGAAGAAGGGGATGCCTTGGGCATCCCCAAGCTTTGACGCTTTTACTTCTTGGATATTTCTTGGGGTGACACGCGTGGCATCCCCAAGCTTGAGCTTTAGTCCATCCTTCATCTCATTACTCATTCCTTTCATACACCTGAAATTTTTCCTTCATACAAAACTTCACACAATCTCATTAGCAACATTAGTGAACTTAAGATAAATAAGTCTTAAGGTTCAGTTCTACCACCAAATAAACTTCCATTTGAACACTAGATACTGTAGCACTTCCCTCAAAAATCTCAATTCCCCAAAAGAACTCAAGAAGGAACCAACAAGAAGCAAATGCAGAAAATGGCAGAAATCTGTCAAAATAGACCAGCAGGTAAATACGAATTTTTTCGAAGACCTTCTGTTGCTCAAATAAAAAAGTGTTGAACTAACTAAAGTTAGATAACAACCTGGGTCAGAATCACAAACAATTACAGCTCAATCAGACATACAGAGCTCTCTCACGAATTTTTATGGTGAAGCAAATAAATCTGTTTCTGGACAGCAACTTTCTCAATCATTACTTCTTTCTCATTAGAGGTTACTCTTGGCACAAAAAGCAAATAAAAAGGATAAGGAGAGGTTATTATAGAGGTAATAACTTCTAAGACTCATCTAAAACTTTTGGGTTATCTCCTAATAAGTACTTTTCTTTAACGCCTTTAAGTTAGGCATAAGAAGCAAAGAAAGAATCAAGTGTTCTCAAATGAAGAAGCATTAAAACCAAATTTTGTTTTCATAGGAGAAGCAAAAGAAATCTTTTCTCTATTTTTAGGGAAGTGTTCTATACCTTTCTTGAGTGGGAGTTGATATTTAATGGTGCCTTCTTTCATATCAATGATGGCACCAACAGTTCTAAGAAAAGGTCTTCCCAAAGTAATAGGACAAGAAGCATTGTATTCAACATCCAAAACATAGAAATCAACAGGGACATAGGAATCGTTAACCATAATAAGAACATCATTAAGACTCCCCATGAGTTTATTTTTAGCATTAGCATCAAGTGCGACATTCAAATAGAAATCTTCAAGAGGAGGCAAATCAAGCATATCATAAATCCTTCTAGGCATAATGGAAACACTACAATCAAGATCACACAAACCTTTGAAATCAAAGTCATTCACTTTCATATTAATGGTGGGTTCCCAACCATCTTCTTGCTTTATAGGAATATAAGCTTTATGTTTCATCTTTTCTTCTTTAATCTTTATGAGAGCATAAGTAATGTGTTTTGTAAAAGCCATGTTCATAGCACTAGCATTAGGACTTTTAGCAAGCTTTTGTAGGAACTTATTAACTTCAGAGATATTGCAACCATCAAGATCAAAATCAACTTTATCATCTAAAGTAGTAGAACTATTACTAGCCTCAACACTAGTGGTGGTAATAGTAGAAACACTAATATTTCTAGCAATTTCATCTTCTCTTTCCCACTTAGCATGTAATTCAGCTAATAGTCTAACATTTTCATCAATTCTTACTTATATGACATTACTAGCCGCAAAGGGATTCTCATTAGTTTCAGGTTTAGCAGCCATTTTATTCAAAGTAGATTGAGCTTCAGCCAAAGATGCTCTATTTCTTTTAGCATTAGAGAGTTTTTCCTCAATAGTTTTATTGAAAGCAGTTTGTTTATTAATAAACTCTTTAAGCATAACTTCAAGTTCAGAGGGAGCACTCTTATTATTGTTGTAAGAATTTCCATAAGCATTACCATTGTGGGAGGATATGGCTTATAATTGTTGTTACCAAAATTGTTCCTATAAGCATTATTACCATAAGCATTGTTGCCAAAATTGTTATTTCTTATGAAGTTCACATCAACTTGCTCTTCTTGAGCAACCAAAGAGGCTAAAGGAACATTATTTGGATCAATATGGGCTTTCCCATTAACAATCATAGACATAATAATATCAATTTTATCACTCAAGGAGGAGGTTTCCTCAATAGAATTTACCTTCTTACCTTGTGGATCTCTCTCAGTATGCCATTCAGAATAATTAACCATCATATTGTTCAAAAGTTTTGTTGCAGCACCCAAAGTGATGGTCATAAAGGTACCTCTAGCAGCTGAATCCAATTGGTTCCTTGAAGAATAGTTCAATCCTGCATAAAAAGTTTGGATGATCATCCAAGCAGTCAGTCCATGAGTGGCACAATTCTTTACCAAAGATTTCATTCTTTCCCAAGCTTGAGCAACATGCTCATTATCAAGTTGTTTAAACTTCATTATTTCACTTCTCATGGATATAATCTTAGCAGGAGGATAGTATTTTCCAATAAAAGCATCTTTGCACTTAGTCCAAGAATCAATACTATTCCTAGTTAAGGAATTCAACCATTCTTTAGCTTTTCCCCTCAAAGAGAAAGGAAACAATTTCAGTTTAATAATATCACCATCTATATCCCTATGCTTTTGCATATCACAAAGTTCAACAAAGTTATTTAGATGGGAAGCAACATCTTCATTACCAATACCAGAAAATTGCTCTCTCATAACAAGATTGAGTAAAGCAGGTTTAATCTCAAAGAAAGTATTTTCAGCCACATCTGGAGCAATATGTGTGCTCATAAAATCATTGTTGTTGGTGCTAGTGAAGTCACACAACTTAGTGTTTTCAAGAGTAGTCATTTTTTGGGGTTTTCAAATAAGAAAGCAAACTTGCAAAACTAATTTTTGTGTGTTTTTGATAAAGAAACAAGAAAACAAAGCAAAAAAGAAAACTAAGCAAAACAAAAACAACAAAGTAAAGAGATTGGTTATGAGGGACTCCCCTTGTGAAGATGTCCTTGACTCCCCAGCAACGACGCCAGAAAATATTGATGTGCTCGTCGTTCGATGTAGAGCTCGTTGGGAACCCCAAGAGGAAGGTACGATGAGCACAACAACAAGTTTTCCCTCAGCTATGAAACCAAGGTTTAATCGAACTAGTAGGAATAAGGAAACACCCCGAAGGTGTTACTAGCTGAGCTTTGGCAGGGCGCACTACCGGTGCTAGTAGCAATGTGGAGACCTGCACAACACAACCACAAAACTTTGTCCCCAACTTGCGATGAGGTTGTCAATCTCACCGTGTTTTGCGGAAAACAAAGGATTAAACGTATCGAATGGAAAGAAGTAAAAGTTTGCAGAAAGTAAACACAAAGCAGTAAAAGATTGTAGATTGTATGTAAAAGACAAGGACCGGGATCCATAGTTCACTAGAGGTGGCTCTCCTTAAGATAGATAACATGCTGGGTGAACAAATTACAGCGGGGCAATTGACAAACACCGAGAAAGCAATACATGCATATACTAATCATCTTGATTCCTTTGAGACTTGATTGGGCATTACAACACAATACATAGACCGCCATCCAACTGCATCTATGACTAATAATCCACCTTCAGGTTATCATCCGACCCCCTCTAGTATTAAGTTGCAAGCAACAGATTATTGCTTTACAAACTGCGTGTAAAGTAAACAATACGATTGTTCTATGAACAAAGGATTGTTGTTTTCTCCCTAGTAGCAACATCACATCTAGTACCTTAGAGATTTCTCTCACTTCCCTAGATTACCAGAGGCATGAACCCACTACCGAGCATAAATACTAACTCCTGGAGTTGCTAGCATCTACTTGGCCAAGATAGCTACTAACAACGGAAAGCATGCAAGATCAAAAATAACAAAGACATGATAGAATCAATAATCAATCTGAAATAGCATCTCAATATCCATCGGATCCTCGCAAAAACATGTATGAATTTCAAATAGATGATCTTGATCATGAACGGAGCTCACAAGATCGAAACATGAAAGCACAAAGGAGGAGAACCAGCCATCTAGCTACTACATGGATCCGTAGTCCAAGGATGAACTACTCACGCATCACACCGGAGGCTTGCATGGTGATGAAGAAGGCCTCCAGGGTGAATTCCCCTCTCCGGCAGGGTGCCGAGAAGAGCTTCAGATCCCTCCCGATCTAGGGATGGAGATGACGGCGGCTACAAACTCTTTCGTGGAATTTTGATCGGGTACTTAGGGTTTTCGTCCCGAGGGCAATATATAGGCGGAAGGAGAGGCGGAGGGGGTACCGGGAGCCACCACACCACCCCCTGGCGCGGGCCCAGCCTGGCCGCGTGGCCAAGTGGTGTGGCCGGCCCTGACCCTTTTCCGTCTCGTATTCTGGCACTAGATCCCTTCCGAAAAATAGGCACTTTGGCTTTTGTCCCGTCCAATTCATAGAATATTCATTTTCTGATTTTCCTGGAACCAAAAACAGTAGAAAACAGGCAGCTGGCACTGTGGCTCTTGTTAATAGGTTAGTCCAAGAAATCACATGAAAAGTACTCCAAAGTTGGAACAAAACACAAGAAAGTGGATAATACCAAGCATGGAACATCAAAAATTATAGATACATTTGCAATGTATCACCTAGCACCCCCCCAGACACGGCCGTGCATCGCCGCGCGACCCATAGTCACCGTGATCGCTGTCGAGCACCGCCTCTGTCTCCCAGAGCGTGCGACGCTCCCGACCAAATGCCACCGCCTCTAGCCGCGCCATAAAGCCGTAGAGCACCGCCAGGAGGCAAGCCACCGTCCGCCTATGCCGCCAACGGCGATAACACCCTGTATCGTCATCACCGACGAGCTCGCCGTTGCCCCCTCGGTCCCCTCCTCGAGCCTATATAAGGAGGCCTTCCCCAGTCTCAATTGCCACACCATTCGACTCCCCTCTCACTCCTAGTCCTTCCCCACCTCTCGCCGGAGCAGCTCGAGCAGAAGGCCACCGGAATTTCACCGGAGGCAGCCGTAGCAGAGGAGGAGAAGCTGCCGTCGATTCCGTCCACCTCAGCCCCTGCCGCTACCTCGCCTGAGTCCGTCGTCGCTGTCCAGTTCGATCGCCCGCCTCACCGCACTAGCTGGAGCCTTGGTACATCCCCAGTAGACCCCCACCGTCCGTTTAGGGTTCGGTCTCGTCGGTGACGAGTTCATCGTCGACGACGACTGTGAGTCGTTGATCCGCGTTCTAATCGTGTGGCCCAGATCGCTTGATAACGTTTCGGGTTTTAAGTCTCGCTGACAAGCGGGACCAACTTGTCAGCCGCCCTCTACGCCGCAGAGCGTCACTGGGCTGGCCCGTTAGCTTTCCCGCGCGACCCAGTAAATTCAAATATAGGTTTTTCTATTTAAGTTTAAATTCAATTCTATCCTTTAGTTCAAAAATCAACTCAAAGAGTTGTGCAAGTCCAAATTGAGTGATTCCAATTTTTTTGGAAAGCTACTGAAATTATCTATCCAAGACCGTTGGATTTAATTCATTTAGAGTTAGAGATCTCTCCTAGTAAAAATAACAAGACAGAAGCATTTGCACATTCAAACATTTTTATAAAATCAACCATAATAGCTTTTGAGTTGATTCCAAACCTCAAAAATCACATTTAACCATAGCTATCTGAATATGTAATAATATTAAGGTTTACATGCAGTGACTTTGGACTAGTACCAAAATAATGCTATATAGGCATTTCTAGTCACTTTAAATCATTAAATTTCAAACTTAAACTTATTAAAATGAGACCCAACCTTTAAATCACATTCCCATATGTTAGAATATGTGGTAATGACATGTGTCCATATGATCCCATATTTTAATTGGAGAATATTAAATCTTAGTTAATTTCAATGAGTAGAAATTACTTTTCTCAAATAAAAAGAATGAAGCTAGTGAATTAAACCTTGTGATGCTTGTGATGATAATAGATCATCAAATGTGCGCCTTAGTGTGCTAAGTAGACTAGTTAAGTATTGTTTGGTGATTGTGTATCCCGTATGTATTTATAGAAGATAGTACCGACCAAGCTTTCGAGGAGGAGGAGGAGTTCTACCAAGAGGAGGAGGAAGAAAACTTCAACCACTTCACCAACCAAGGCAAGCCACCATTAACAATGCAAGCTAACCCTTGCAAGCTAGATAACCTAAGCAAAGGTATTATGCATGCTTTGGTTATACCATTTTGAACTTATACCTACTCCAAGTTTTATTTTCAAGCTTTTAATTTCTTTACTTTACCAAAGTCCCTTACTTGTTTGAAGGTAGCATAAAAAGTATAAAACTTGACCTATCTAGATAACCTTAGATGTCATTCTATGGCATGAGATTGAGATTAGCATCCCACCTTAGTGAACACTCTTAACTTAGTAGCTTAGAGCTAAATCAAAACTTGAGTCACTTTAGATGGGAACACTTGGTGAAAATGAATTGTGAAAACCTTGGAATGATGAGTCATTCTATTGAGATGTTTTGACATGCGTTGAGAAACACAAATGGTTTATGCTGATGAAAATGTTGAGGCATGAGCCTTAGCCCTTTTACAAAACCGATGGTTGGATTCGGATGTGATACCATTCCAATGTTTACCGTACAACCACAATACCTGAATTGGGTAAGGCTTAGCTGGAAGTTTATATGCATTAGTATTAGTTCCCTCGCGGGAGAGCTTTGAGATGAGGCTACCTCTCGATGTTGTCCACCTATGTAGTGCCCAAGATGACAGATGGTTATGGTTGGGAGGCCATGCTCATAGGAGAGGTGCTTATACTAGGGTGTGTAAAGGAAAGGTTATGTTTGATTATCTGCATACTAAGTATGATGATTTAGGGTTATCCCTGACAGATGTATCGAATCTTGTGGTGAAAGTGTACCACCTCTAAAGAGTGTCAAACTATTCGAATAGCTGCATCCGCGGTTATGGACAGTTGGAGTGGCCATACTGTTTTGTTGTCAGATGTTTTCAAAATGACTTATGAAATGAATGATGAATCTTGACTTGAGCACAACAGGGTTGTGACTATGACACTAGCTTCCCAACTTAAGTGATTCTAGAGCTTTATTTTATCTTTCTTTGTTTCTGAACTCAGCTTAGGTTTCAAACTTAACTTTACAAATAAACTTAGAGTTAGCATTTCTCACTAGTACTATCTTACTTGTTAGTGATAGTTTGCGAGTACTTAAAGAGTACTCATGGATTTTGTTCTTGGCTATTCCTATGGCCAGACTATGAAGGAGATTGCCAAGATGAAGGACAACAGGACGGCTATGATAACTAGGACTATCTTCCATCGTCAGCATTGCCTGTGCCACTGAAGATGGACCCCACCGCTACGCCTATTTATTCCGCTGCTTGTTGTATTAAGACTGGATCATGAGATCCTTTATTCGTCTAAGACCTTATTATGGTTTGTAATGGATGAGGTACTGTGATATCCAATCTGTTATGTCTCGCAAAAATGGTATTCCTGGGATTGCGATGTATGACATAACAGGCATCTGGGATTAAAAATCCGGGTGTTGACAAGTTGGTATCAGAGCCATCTTGACCATAGGAGACCCTAGTTAGAATGGACGTCCGAACACAAACTTAATTTCAAAACCAAAGTGAGTATTTTTGAAAAACTGTTTCCTCTCTTACCCTTGGGAATTCATTCTTTCTCAAAAATTCATTTTCCTGCAATTCTTACCATTACTACATAAAATTTGACACACTTGATGACTTCACTAACTTCCTCATCCTAAATTCTTGTAGATGGAGACTCAGTTCAGCAAGTTCTACCAGTTGGGCAACAGAGGCCAACTGATCTTCAAGAGGGATCTAGATTCACCGTATGAGCTCTTGGGACGCCCACATCCGGAGTTTCTTGGAGCTCAACTTCCTAGACCCCCAGGAGGAGATTTACAATGGCTAGTCACTGCTAATCTTCGAGGAAGTATAGAAGCCCCAACGTCCGAGAGAATCCAGTTCTCCGTAAGAGAGAACAACTGGCTAGATGGGTTAGCTAGGGAAATGCATGAAGCTCTCACACTTCTATGTTCCCTCAGTGTGAACCAAATCCAAGGAACCCGCTTTGTTCACTATGCAAGGCGTGACTTCATGGGAATGCCAATGGAGATGCCAAGTCACCCGGAGTTGAAGCGTCAAGTGGAGAACCTTGACTTCCTGCTATACGACCATCAGAAGGAATTGGACAATTCTAGGGAGTTTTCCAGCCACAACCTTGCCATTTCCGCCCAGAAGGCCCAAACTTTCTCACTGCTTGTCAAGGACCGTCAGTCTCTTCGCCGCCAGCGCGAAAAGAAGGATCACACCATCGCCCATCTTCGCAAGAAGGTGGCCGACCTCGAGAAGACCATCAAGGAGAAAGACGCTCAACTTGCAGCCAAGGAGGAAGAAGAGGAAGGTGAAGACATCTAGGGAGATATGGACTCTTACCTCAGTAATGATGATGACTTTCTGGAGGAGGATGCCGTGGACTTCCACACCGATGATGACGACTTCGACTTCATCGACGATGCGTAGATGCACTAGAGCACTGTCGTAGCATGAGATGTATCGGTCCCATTGTATCGTAGCTTACAGAATGGTTCTTAAAACCATCTGTTTTCCCTTGTTGTTGTGGTGTGTGTGTGTGTTTGTATCGTGTGCTTGTTTGAATGAATGAAAAGAAGTTAGTTGCAAAACCTGAGGCAAACTCAAAGTTTTAGCTTTGAAACCAAAACCATGAACCTTAGAACTTTCCCTCTTACCCCTTTATCTACCTCAATCTTCAGATGACTCGTGGAAATCAAGGGGGGGGGGGCAGCTCATCGCAAGACCCAATGCTGCAGATTATGCAGATGTTAGTTGCAGACCGTGAAGCAAGCAGGGCAGAGCGGTAGGCCAACTTAGCAACACTGCAGTAGATCGCCCATATGGCCCAAAAAAACCAAGGGCATGGAAATCAGGATCATCAAGGATCCAAGCTAATTTTTTTCCAGAATACCAATCCCCCAATCTATAGCACTTCGGAGAACCCATTAGATGCTGATGAGTGGTTACAGACAATGGAGAACAATTTGGAAGTAGCCATAGTTGATGACAACGAGAAAGTTTCTTTGACACCCACTACTTGGCAGGAGACGCAAGAGCCTAGTGGAACAACATCCGCCTGATGAGCCATGGTCAGGTGATGACATGGGAAGCCTTAAAAATCAAGTTCAGCCACACCCACGTGCAGCAGGGCCTAGTCTCCAGAATGAGGGATGAATTCAGAGAGTTAAAGCAAGGCAGAATGACTGTAGTGGAGTATCATGACAGATTCCTATCCTTAGCAAGGTATGCACCTGATGAGATCAACACGGAGGCCAAGAAGAAGGAGAGATTCCTGAACGGACTGCATGATGAGATGCAGACTGTCCTCGTCAACATCCGCTTTGAGGATCTCAAAGAGCTAGTCGACTCAGCCATTCAGATGGAAGGGAAGATTAACCAGGCAAACGACAACCGCAAACGTCATATGATGCACCAAGCTGGATCCAACAGTCACCAGAAGTACCGTCCCAACCCGTCTGCAGGGTATGCACCAAGAAACAACCGACCCCCAATGTCTCGCCCAAGCTACCCCAACCGCAGCGGAGGCAATGTGAAGTCCGGAGGAAACAACATTCACCCTGGCAATACCATCAATTTCAACCGTGCACCTCCCAAGAGGAACAACAACAACACTACACCCAGAACTGGAAGCAATGCTGTGCCCGTCGCAGCTAAAGACAAGTCTCGGATCACTTGTTTCGAGTGTGGAGTGAAGGGCCACTATTCCAATGAGTGCCCCAAGAAGACTGACGCCACTGCCAATGTGAATGCCCTAGCTCAACAACAGCGTCGTGTTCAACCAGGAAGAAGATTTGCCCTAGGGAACCCTCACAACCGCAATGGCCGTCTCTTCCACATGAACGCAGAAGAAGCTCAAGAAGCGCCAGATGTAGTGCTAGGCATGTTTTCTGTCAACTCAGTTTTAACAAGAGTGTTGTTTGATTCTGGAGCATCACACTCATTTGTCACTGAAGAATTTGCATGCACTAGTAAGATCCACCCAACCAATTTGAAGCATGTCATGATAGTTCAAATTCCCGGTTCAACTACAAAAGCTAGAACAATTTGCAAAGCTATGCCTATCAGAATACATGGGATAGATTTTTATGCTAATCTAATAGTACTTGGAACCAAAGGATTGGAAGTAGTACTAGGTATGGATTGGATGTCAAAGCATAAAGGACTGATAGAATGTGCTAAGAAAGCCATCACCATGACCAGTAGCTCTGGAGTAATAGTAGAGCATATATCTGAAACCTTACCTCGCCAATTCAAGTGCAACAAGAGTCTAGCCCTACCTACCATAGACCAAGTTAGAGTAGTCTGTGAATACCCCGACGTATTCCCAGATGAATTGCCAGGTATGCCCCCGGATAGGAATATTGAGTTCATTATCGAACTAATCCCCGGAACCGGACCCATAGCCTAGAGACCCTATAGCATGAACCCCTCAGAGTTAGTAGAGTTGAAGAAGAAGTTGGATGCTATGTTAGCAACATTCTTGATTCAACCAAGCGCATCGCCATGGAGATCGCTAGTATTATTCGTCAACAAGAAAGACGAAGGCAACCGTTTGTGCACCGATTACAGAAAGCTGAATGATATCACCATCAAAAACAAGTACCCTTTGCCAAAGATAGAAGATCTATTTGACCAGTTGACTGGTGCCCAGGTATTCTCAAAGATTGATCTTAGGACTGGTTATCACCAACTTAAGATTCGTGTAATGGATATTCCGAAGACTGCCTTTACTACTCGCTACGGATTATACGAGTATACGGTCATGTCTTTTGGATTAACCAATGCATCTGCTTATTTCATGAATCTCATGAATAAGATCTTGATGAATTTCCTAGATAAGTTTGTCGTTGTGTTTATCGACGATATCCTTATCTACTCCAAGTCAGAAAAAGAGCATGAGCAACATCTGAAAATCATCCTGGAAACCCTGAGAGAGCATCGGTTGTATGCCAAGTTCAGCAAATGTGAGTTTTGGCTGAAAGAAGTAGGATTCCTAGGACATATTGTTTATGCCGGAGGAGTCTCTGTTGATCCCGCCAAAATTAAAGATGTCGAAGAATGGGAAGCCCCAACCACTCAAACCCAAGTCCGTACATTTCTCGGATTAGCGGGATATTACCGCAAGTTCGTAGAAGGATTCTCGAGCATCGCCAGACCCATGACCCAATTGTTGAAGAAGGACAAGAAGTTTGAATGGACCGACAAATGTGAAGCCAGTTTCCAAGAACTGAAGAAGAGATTGATTTCAGCCCCAATATTGATCATGCCAGATATAAAGAAGCCGTTTGATGTATATTGTGATGCATCCAAGATTGGTCTCAGATGTGTATTTATGCAAGAAGGCAAAGTTATCGCATATCTGTCTCGACAACTAAAGCAGCATGAGCAGAACTATCCGACCCATGATCTTGAATTAGCAGCCGTAGTTTTGGCATTAAAGACATGGCGTCATTATCTTATGGGAAATTGCTGTGAGATTTACTCAGATCACAAGAGCTTGAAGTATATTTTCACTCAGAAGGAGCTGAATATGAGGCAAAGGAGATGGATAGAGTTAATAAGGATTATGACCTTGACATTCACTATCACCCCGGTAAAGCCATTGTGGTAGCGGATACTCTTAGCAGATTGCCTTGTAGGCTAAACACCATGATTAAGGAGAGGCAACCCAGTTTGTATGAGGAGTTGGAGCAGTTTAGGACTGAGCTAGTTAGCCAAGGATTTCTAGCTAGCATTGAACTTCAACCCACTTTGATTACCCAAATCAAGGAAGCCCAGAAGGGAAATGAAAGTATCGACGGAATCAAATGTCGTATTGGTACAGGAAAGGTACCTGGATTCACCGAAGACGAAGAAGGAGTTCTGTGGTACAAAGGACGTATCTGTGTGCCAATAGATTCGGAGCTGAAGCAAGTTATCATGCTGGAAGCTCATGACACTCTTTATTCTATCCACCCCAGAGGAACGAAGATGTATCAAGATTTGAAAGAGCAATTTTGGTGGCACAAGATGAAGAGAGAAATCGGAAACTACATCGCCAAGTGTGACATCTGTCAAAGAGTCAAAGCAGAGAATTAGAGACCCACAGGACTGTTGCAACCATTGCAGATTCCGGAATGGAAATGGGATTCCGTCAGAATGGACTTTATCACCGGTTTGCCTACTTCTAGTAGAGGAAATGACTCAATCTTTGTCATCGTTGATAGACTGTCCAAGGTAGCTCACTTTATACCTGTCAAGACAACCTACCAGAGTTCGAAGCTAGCAGAGTTGTATATTGCTAGAATTGTTAGTCTGCATGGAACCCCCAAGACCATAGTATAAGATCGAGAAACCCAATTTACCTCGAGATTTTGGCAGAAAGTCCAAGAAGGATTAGGAACCAAGTTGAATTTCAGCACCGCTTATCACCCTCAAACCGATGGACAGACTGAAAGAGTCAACCAGATCTTAGAAGATATGTTGAGAGCTTGTGTGTTAGAGTACGTATCAAAATGAGAAGATTGCCTGCCTTTCGCAGAATTCTCATATAACTACAGCTATCAAGTCAGTTTGCAAATGGCACCATTTGAGTTCCTATACGGGAGAAAGTGCCGTACCCCTTTGAATTTGTCGCAATTAGGAGAGGGTCAGATATTTGGACCTAACATTCTCCGAGAAGCTGAAGAGAAGGTTCACAAAGTCTGTGAGCACCTCAAGACCACCCAATCCAGACAGAAGAGTTACGCTGACAAGAGAAGGAGAGACCTGACTTTCAATGTCGGAGATTTTGTATATCTCAAGGTTTCACCATTGAAGGGAACGCAACGCTTTAGTCTGAAAGGAAAGTTAGCCCCTAGATATATCGGACCCTTCAAGATTCTGAATCGCCGAGGAGAAGTATCGTATCAACTGGAACTGCCAGAAGAGATGTCAGCCATCCACAATGTGTTCCATATCTCGTTACTGCGCAAATGCCTAGAAGTGCCGGAGAAGACTGAAGTTTTCAAGAACATCGATCATCGAGCCGTTGATATCAACAAGGATCTGACGTCTCGTGAAGTGCCCATCCGTATCTTGGAAGAAGCTTACAGAACCACCAGGACTAGGAGTATCAAATTTCTCAAGATTCAATGGAGCAACCATACCGAAGAGGAAGCCACTTAGGAGCGAGAATATTACATTAGGACGGAGTTCCCAGATCTCTTTAGTTCCTAGTTTTATTTTGTAAATCTCGGGACAAGATTTTGTTTAAGGGGGGAAGGTTTGTAACATCCCAAAACTTAATCCAAAGTTAATCAAGATTAAATCTACCCAATTTAGGGTTAACAAAAACTTTTCCATTTAAAATCATTAAGCATTCATATGTGTGTGCATTTAAATTAGGAGTTGTTTTGAATTGCCATGTTTGAGTGATCCATTGGTTGTAAAATGATTATATGGTGAATTAAACATCATCTAGATCATCCCCAAGCAAATCCCAAAGAAAAACAAATCAAAAAGAATATAATAAGCAAATGGTCACTTTTGCCATTTTAATCACCTAGCCTACTTTGGCTATTCCTAGAACTCAAATCTTAACAGAAACAATTGTGGTTCTTTGCACCCCTTGATAGCACAAGTAGTTATGTGCCAAGGCCCACTTTGTTTCATCCCAAAAACTTTCAAACACTAAATTTAAATGACATTTGAAAATTGAATCTAGTGTATGTATCAAGATCACATTAATTCAAAAACCACTCAAATGAACTCCATTTTTAAATCCCAAGCAAACCTAGATGCTTAAGCATAAGTTACATCACTCCACCAAAAATCAGCTCAAAATTGAAATATTTTGTTCATGCGGCCATTTGATCGAACACCTTGTTAGCAGAATCATTATGGGCTAACTATTACTGTTTTGGAACTAATCTTGTTAAGCCATTTGGGTTGCATTGATCATCCTTGTCTCCCCCAGGCCCAACCAGACCAAACCCACCTCTATCCCTAGCCTCTGGCGCTAGTGCCATGCCGTCCCGACGCCATGCTCGCCGGCCAAGTGTGCACAAGGCGCAAGAGACCGCCAACCCCTCTCCACCGCTCTAGGAAGTTAGGCGCCACCTTAACGCCGCCCACAGTCCACCCCTCGATCAACCCCAGCCCGTGGACAATTCCCCAGCCCCGCCGCCCTTTTTTCTCTGCACGCAGCCAGAGCGCGCCAGAGCGCGATCGCCGCCAGCACGCAGCAGACCGCGCCTCGACACCAAATCCCGCACGCCGCTCCGCCTCGACCCCAGCAACCCACCAGACACGGCCGTGCATCGTCGCGTGACCCATAGTCGCCGTGATCTCCGTCGAGCACCGCCTCTGTCTCCCAGAGCGCGCGACGCTCTCAACCAAATGCCACCTCCCCTAGCTGCGCCATAAAGCCGTAGAGCACCGCCAGGAGGCAAGCCACCATCTACCTACGCCGCCCATGCCGATAGCGCCCTGTATTGTCGTCACCGACGAGCTCGCCGTCGCCCCTTCGGTCCCCTCCTCAAGACTATATAAGGAGGCCTTCCCCAGCCTCAATCGCCACACCATTCGACTCCCCTCTCACTCCCAGTCCTTCCCCACCTCTCGTCGGAGCAGCTCGAGCAGCAGGCCGCCGGAATTTCACCGGAGGCAGCCGCAGCAAAGAAGGAGACGCTGCCGTCGATTCCGTCCACCTCAGCCCCTGCCGCTACCTCGCCTGAGTCCGCCGTCGCCGTCCAGTTCGATCGCTTGCCTCACTGCACTAGATGGATCCCTGGTACGTCCCCAGTAGACCCCCACCGTCCGTTTAGGGTTCGGTCTCGCCGGCGACGAGTTCGTCGTTGACGACGACTGTGAGCCGTTGATCCGCGTTCTAATCGTGTGGCCCAGATCACTTGATACCGTTTTGGGTTTTAAGTCTCGCTGACAAGCGGGACCAACCTATCAGCCGCCCTCTGCTCCTCTGAGCGTCACTGGGCCGGCCCGTTAGCTTTCCCGCACGACCCAGTTAATTCAAATATAGGTTTTTCTATTTAAGTTTAAATTCAGTTCTGTCCCTTAGTTCAAAAATAAATTCAGAGAGTTGTGCAAGTCCAAATTGAGTGATTCCAATTTTTTGGAAAGCTACTGAAATTATCTATCCAAGGCCGTTGGATTCGATTCATTTAGAGTTAGAGATCTCTCCTAGTAAAAATAACAAGATAGAAGAATTTGCACATTCAAACATTTTTATAAAATCAACCATAATAGCTTTTGAGTTGATTCCAACTCTCAAAAATCACACTTAACCATACCTATCGGAATATGTAATAATATTAAGGTTTACATGCAGTGAATTTGGACTAGTACCAAAATAATGCTATATAGACATTTCTAGTCAGTTTAAATCATTAAAGTTGGAGTCCTCATCGATACTGTAGAAGTCCACGACATCCTCCTCCAAAAAGTCGTCATCATTGCTGAGGTAAGAATCCATATCTCCCTGGATGTCTTCACCTTCCTCTTCTTCCTCCTTTGCTGCAAGTTGAGCTTCCTGCTCCTTGACGGTCTTCTCGAGGTCGGCCACCTTCTTGCGAAGACGGGCGATGGTGCGATCCTTCTTCTCGCGCTAGAGGCGAAGAGACTGACGATCCTTGACCAGCAGTGAGAAAGTCTGGGCCTTCTGGGCTGCGATGGCATGGTTGTGGTTGGCGAACTCCCTACATTGTCTAACTCCTTCTGACGATCGTACAACAGGAAGTCGAGGTTCTTCACTTGGCGCTTCAGTTCTAGATGACTTGGCATCTCCATCGGCATACCCATGAAGTCACGTCTTGTTGGGTCCGCAGCATAGAAAACAAAATGTTTCCTACTGTGTGAACTACACGCCAAGATCTATCTACTAGGTACAAAGCAACGGGTGGACATACATCCAACGAGAACTTACCCTCGAAGACAACGATTTTTGTTAATGAGTAGGAACTCGTGGTTGATGTAGTCGTACACTTGCCGATCTCAAGATCGTGAGGAAGTCCGAGCGCCGCAACTCAGTAGCGCATCCGCACTCGCACACACGTTCAAGCCACCGGACAACCTCCACCTCCTCGCTCTAGCGATCCAGCGGAAGAAGCAACTCCTTCCAGATGAAATGCCACCGGGAACATGTATCTCGCTAATCCGAGAGCATGGGGGAATAATTCTAGAGGGGGAGAGAGAACCTTCACAAGGAGGTGTGTGGATGAAGGAGGGGATGGGTGGCCTTTTATAGGAGGAGGGGGGTGCCCTCTCTCTCCATGGCCAGCGCATGGGGGGGTGACCCCTCACGTCCCCCATTCATGTGGTGGTAACCCCTCCACATTAAAATGCCTCTTCACATTCCCTTTTAAAGTATCCACTTTAAATGCATTAAAATTCTCCAAGTTTAATGCTGTCTCATTTAATAAAACTCTTTTTATTAAATTTATTACGAATTTTGTTAATTACTTTATTTAACAAACATTCACATATAACCCCTTGCAATATTTCAATATCACATGCAGAACAACTTTCTGCAATTTCACCCGAAACAATTTCTGGTTTCTATTGAAATAATTCCTGCACTTTGCAATTCTTTTGTCTGAATCATATGTGCTCCAAAATGGTGTCCGGTAACTCTTAAGTGTGCCACCCTATGGTTCACGAATAATGTAGACATGATCGAGACCCTTCTCCGATCAATAATCAGTAGCGGGACCTAGAGATCCGTACTGACTCCTACACATTCAACGATGACTTCTGTGATCGTGAGAACCTTTAACGCTTGTAACTAAATCCCTTTGTCTCTCGATATATTACATGTCCGAGATTCGATCATTGGTATCTCCATACCTAGTTTGATCTCGTTACCGACATGCACTATTTTCTCGTTCCTGTGAAATAACATTCTAGTGATCACATCACTTGCTTGCAAGCTATCTCAATGTGATATCACCGAGAGGGCCCAGAGTATATCTATCCGTCATCGGGATTGACAAATTCCACTCTTGATCCATGAGCCTCAACATAACACTTTCATAGTACTAAACCCATCTTTAGTCACCCTGTTACGGTGTGATGTTATCAAGATACTCTTCCGGTGTTAGCAATTAACATGATCTCATGGTCTAAGGATAAAGATTACTTCGTATGATGTTATAGCAATATAAACATAATGACTTGATCGTAATGCTATCCTTCGGATGAATGTTCATCACATCATTCCACCAATGGTGTGACCTTGTTATTAACAACATCCAATGTCCATGATCAGGAAACCTTGATCATCTTGTTAATCAACAAGCTAGTCTATAAGAGAGGCATAACTAGGAACCCTTTTTGTTTTTTAAACACACATGTATTGATGTTTCCGATCAATATAATTCTAGCATGTAAAATAAACATCTATCATATATAAGGAATACATAATAACAACTTTATTATTGCCTCTCAGGGCATATTTCCTTCAGTCTCCCACTTGCACTAGAGACAATAATATAGTTCACATAGTGATAAATCTAACACCCATGGAGTTCTGGTGTTGATCAAGTTTTGCCCTAGGGAGAACTTTAGTCAACGGATCTGCTACATTTAGGTCCATGTGTACTTTACAAATCTTTATATCTCCATCCTTGACATGCTCACGGATGGAGTGAAACCAGCACTTAATATGCTTGGAATTCTTGTGAGACCTCGGTTCCTTGGCATTGGCTATGGCTCCATTGTTGTCACAATAGATCACCATTGGGTCCAATGCAGTAGGAACCACACCTAGTTCCGTAATGAACTCTTTCATCCAAACCGCTTCCTGCGCCGCTTCTGAAGCAGCAACATATTCCGCCTCCGTCGTTGATCCAGCCACCACAGGTTGTTTGGAACTCCTCCAACTAACCGCTGCTCCATTCAAGAGAAATACGTATCCGGATTGAGACTTAGAGTCATCCGGATCAGGGTCAAAGCTAGCATCGACATAACACTTAGCGACTAGCTCTTCTTCACCTCTGTATATAAGAAACATATCCCTAGTTCTTCTCAAGTACTTGAGGATGTTCTTGACCGCTATCCAGTGTTCCGAACCTGGATCAGATTGGTACCTACTAGTCAAACTAATAGCATGTGCCACATCCGGTCTTGTACATAGCATGGCATACATTATAGAGCCTATGGCCGAGGCATAGGGGATCTTATGCATTATCGCTCTTTCTTCCGCCGTAGCCAAACTTTGAGTCTCTCAATGTCTTGCCTTGCAACATAGGTAAGAACCCCTTCTTACTTTCGTCCATATTAAACTTCTTTAATATCTTATCAAGGTATGTACTCTTTGATAGCCCAATTAGGCGCCTTGATCTATCTCTATAGATTTTAATGCCTAGTATATATGACGCTTCACCAAGGTCTTTCATCGAAAATTTGCTGTTTAGATAACTTTTAACACTGTTTAAAAGATCTATATCATTTCCAATCAATAATATGTCATCCACATATAATATTAGAAATGCCACATTGTTCCCACTCACTTTCTTGTAAATACAAGCCTCTCCATAAGTTTGGACAAATCCAAACTCTTTGATCACCGCATCAAAGCGGAGATTCCAACTCCGGGATGCTTGCTTCAGTCCATAGATGGATCGCTGAAGTTTGAATACCTTATTAGAATCCTTAGGATCGACAAAACCCTTAGGTTGTATCATATACAACTCTTCTTCAATATTACCATTGAGGAACGCAGTTTTGACATCCATCTGCCATATTTCATAATCGAAATATGCAGCAATTGCTAACATAATCCTAACTGACTTAAGCATCGCTACGGGAGAGAGTGTCTCATCGTAGTCAACTCCTTGAATTTTTCGAAACCCCTTTGCGACAAGTCGAGCCTTATAGATGGTCACATTACCATCAGCATCAGTTTTTCTTTTGAAAATCAATTTATTCTCAACGGCCTTTCGATCGTGAGGTAAGTCCACCAAGTTCCAAACTTGGTTCTCGTACATGGATTCCATCTCAGATTTCATGGCTTCTAGCCATTTGTTGGAATCCGGGCTCATCATCGCTTCTTCATACGTCACAGGGTCATCCATTTCATCAACCATGAAATTCACAACATGATTGCCATACAGTTCAGGAGCTGCACGTGTCCTGCTTGACCTGCGAGGTTCGGTAGTGTCCTCTTTCAGAGTTTCATGATCATTATCATTAGCTCTCTCTGTATCAGGTGAATTCAACTCCGAAACAACTTCCGGTGCTGCGCCACTCACCATTCCATGAAGAGAAGGTTCAATAACCTCTTCGAGTTCTACCTTTCGACTACTCACACCTTTCGCGAGAAACTCCTTCTCAAGAAAGGATCCATTCTTGGCAACAAAAACCTTTCCCTCGGATCTATGATAGAAGGTATACCCAATCGTTTCCTTAGGGTATCCTATGAAGATGCATTTTTCCTCTTTGGGTTCGAGTTTATCTGGCTGAAGTTTCTTCACATAAACATCGCATCCCCAAACTTTAAGAAATGACAGCTTAGGTTTGTTTCCAAACCATAATTAATATGGTGTCGTTTCAACGGATTTAGATGGTGCCCGATTTAAAGTGAATGCAGCTGCTTCTAGTGCATAACCCCAAAATGACAGTGGCAAGTCAGTCAGAGACATCATAGATCAAACCATATCCAATAAGGTACGATTACGACGTTCCGACACACCATTACGCTATGGTGTTCCAGCAGGCGTGAGTTGTGAAACTATTCCACACTCTTTCATGTGAGTGCTAAACTCGTAACTTAGATACTCTCCTCCACGGTCAGACTGTAGAAATTTGAGCTTTTTATTACGATGATTTTCCACTTCATTCTGAAATTCCTTGAACTTTTCAAAAGTTTTAGACTTGTGTTTCATCAAATATATATACCCATATCTACTCAAATCATCCGTGAAAGTAACAAAATAACGATATACACCTCGCGCCGACACACTCATTAGTCCACACACATCAGTATGTATGATTTCTAATAGATCTGTCGCCCGTTCCATTGAACCGGAAAACGGCGTTCTAGTCATCTTGCCCATAAGGCATGGCTCACATGTATCAAATGATTCAAAATCAAGTGATTCCAAAAGTCCATCAGAATGGAGTTTCTTCATGCATTTAACGCCAATATGACCTAGACGGCAGTGCCATATATATGCAGATATATCATTATCAAGTTTAATCTTTTTAGCATTACCATTATGAATGTGCGTAATATTACTATCGAGATCTATCAGAAATAAACCATTCAACATAGGTGCATGACCATAAAAGATATCATTCTTATAAATCGAACAACCATTGTTTTCAGATTTAAATGAATGACCACTTTGCATCAAACACAATCCGGATACAATGGTCATGCTCAGTGCAGGCACCAAATAACAATTATTTAGGTTTATAACTAATCCCGATGGCAAATGGAGAGGTAGCGTACCGACGACGATCACATCAACTTTTGATCCATTCCCGACCCGCATTCGGACCTCATCCCTTGCTAGTTGTCGTTTGTTCCGTAGCCCCTGAACCAAGTTACATATATTAGCAACCGATCCCGTATCAAATACCCAGGTGCTACTGCGAGTACTAGTCAAGTACACATCAATAACATGTATATCACATATACCTTTGTTTGCCTTGCCGGACTTCTTGTCCGCCAAATACTTGGGGCAGTTGTGCTTCCAATGGCCAGTCCCCTTACAATAGTAGCACTCGGTGTCAGACTTAGGGCCAGCTCGGGGTTTCTTTTCAGGCGTGGCAACAAATTTGACACCCTTCTTTCCCTTGTGCTTTCCTTTCTTGTCTTTCTTGAAACCGTTGGTCCTATTGATCATCAACACTTGATGTTCTTTCCTAATCTCCACTTCTGCAGTCTTAAGCATTGACAGAAGCTCGGGAAGAGACTTCTTCATGCCCTGCATACTATAGTTCATCACGAAGCTCTTGTAGCTAGGTGGCAGAGATTGGAGAACACGATGTATCCCTAAGTCAATGGGAATCATTATTCCCAAGGACACAAGCTTATCGGCGTACCCAGATATTTTGAGTACGTGCTCACTAACGAAGTTGTTTTCCTCCATCATGCAGCTAAATAACTTTTCTGTAGCATTATAACTCTCTATGGCAACATGGGTATCAAAAATCATTTTCAATTCTCCCCTGGTATCAAAGGCATTGCCATTTTCGAAACGCTTTCGATGTTCTTGCTCTAGCCCATACAGTATGCCGCAATGAACTAAGTTGTGGTCCTCCTGATGAGTCACATAGACATTCTTTTCCTCGTGGGGGGCATCAAGAGCTGGTGGGGGGCCTAGCGGCGCATCTAGCACATATTTCTTTTGTGCAGTAGTAAGGAGAATCCTCAAATTCATAGCCTAGTTGGTGAAGTTGCTACCATTCGCAGCAAGTTTCTCTTTCTCCATGAACACAATGAAATTAAAAGCAGGTGGTGCCATTTACTACAGAATTTGTAAAATTTACTTAGACTAAGTTTATGATAGATTGAGTTCAACTAATCCAAATTACTAATGAACTGCCACTCAAAAACGACATTCCTCGTGTCCTTTTGGTGATTACATGAACCAAATCCACTACACCAAGTCTGATCATCACGTGAGTTGATGTAGCTTCAAAGGCGAGCATCTATATGGGCATCATATCAACTATATGACTCATGCTTAACCTTTCGGTCCGTGTTCCGAGGCCATGTATGTACATGCTAGGCTTGCCAAGTAAGAACCTTAGTATTCACGTGTGTAAAACTGTCTTACACCCGTTCCTATGAAAGCGTAGATTCGAGTACACCCGATCATCACGTGATGTCTCGAAATACGATCCACAGAACGGTGCATACTTAAGGAAGAACACATTTTTATCTTGATATCTAAATGAGGGATCATCTTACAATTCTACCAAAAGCGCCAAACTAGCAGTATAAGATGCTAACATCTAATGTGTAAAGTGAGATGATATGGTCCATGCATTTGATCTCTATCACTTGCATCATGGTATGATCTCTATCATTCCTTTGTGTGTAAGGCCAAGGTCTATGGAGCTTACACGTTGAGTGTGTTGTAAGAGTATCTATCATACATCTACTTACAACAATACCATATCAAAACACTAGCCTAGCAACGATCTAAGCTAGACGCCTCTAATTTATCAATTGCAAGTTTTACGTGGCTTAGGGCTTTTGGAGATAGAACCGTTCTCACCTACAAACATGAACCACAACGAGGATAACTAAGTTATTAGCAACTCGTTGTAAATCAGATATTGACTATAGTAGGAGAGACAGACACCCGCCAGCCACTTATGCAAAACAAGTTGCATGTCAGTCGCGGAACCATTCTCATGTACGATGACATGCAAGGTTGGTCCGGGCCGCTTCATCCCACTATGCCACCAATATCCAAAATACATAGAAGATGCAATAACATGATCATCATCGCCCACATATAAACATATGTGTTCTACCCGTGCAAAGCACCTACGCATAGATCAGGCTCTGATACCACTGTTGGGTCCGCAGCATAGAAAACAAAATTTTTCCCACGGTGTGAACTACACGCCAAGATCTATCAACTAGGTACAAAGCAACGGGTGGACATACATCCAACGAGAACTTACCCTCGAAGACAACGAGTTTTGTTAACGAGTAGGAACTCGTGGTTGATGTAGTCGTACACTTGCCGATCTCAAGATCGTGAGGAAGTCCGAGCACCGCAACTCAGCAGCGCATCCGCACTCGCACACACGTTCAAGCCACCGGACAACCTCCACCTCCTCGCTCAAGCGATCCAGTGGAAGCAGCAACTCCTTGCAGACGAAATGCCACCGGGAACATGTATCTCGCTAATCCGAGAGCATGGGGGAATAATTCTAGAGGGGGAGAGAGATTCTTCACAAGGAGGTGTGTGGATGAAGGAGGGAATGGGTGGCCTTTTATAGGAGGAGGGGGGGTGCCCCTCTCTCCAGGGCTGGCGCATGGGGGGGGGGGGGGTGACCCCTCACCTCCCCCATTCATGGGGTGGTAACCCCTCCACATTAAAATGCCTCTTCACATTCCCTTTTAAAGTCTCCACTTTAAATGCATTAAAATTCTCCAAGTTTAATGCTCTCTCATTTAATAAAACTCTTTTTATTAAATTTATTCAGAATTTTGTTAATTACTTTAATTAACAAACATTCACATATATCCCCTTGCAATATTTCAATATCACATGCAGAACCGCTTTCTGCAATTTCACCCGAAACAATGTCCGGTTTCTATTGAAACAATTCATGCACTTTGCAATTCTTTCGTCTGAAACATATGTGCTCCAAAATGGTGTCTAGTAACTCTTAAGTGTGCCACCCTACGGTTCATGAATAATGCAGACATGATCGAGACCCTTCTCCGATCAATAATCAGCAGCGAGACCTGGAGATCCGTACTGACTCCTACACATTCAATGATGACTTCTGTGATCGTGAGAACATTTAACGCTTGTAACTAAATCCCTTTGTCTCTCGATATATTACATGTCCGAGATTCGATCATCGGTATCTCCATACCTAATTTGATCTCGTTACCGACATGCACTCTTTTCTTGTTCCCGTGATATAGCATTCTAGTGATCACATCACTTGCTTGCAAGCTATCTCAATGTGATATCACCGAGAGGGCCCAAAGTATATCTATCCATCATCGGGATTGACAAATTCCACCTTGATCCATCAGCGTCAACATAACACCTTCGTAGTAATGAACCCATCTTTATAGTCACCCTATGACGGTGTGACGTTTCTTGTTAGCAAGATACTCTTCTGGTGTTAGCAATTAACATGATCTCATGGTCTAAGGATAAAGATTACTTCGTATGATGTTATAGCAATATAAACATAATGACTTGATCGTAATTCTATAATTCGGATGAATGTTCATCACATCATTCCACCAATGGTGTGACCTTGTTATTAACAACATCCAATGTCCATGATCAGGAAACCTTGATCATCTTGTTAATCAACAAGCTAGTCTATAAGAGAGGCATAACTAGGAACCCTTTTTGTTTATTAAACACACATGTATTGATGTTTCCAATCAATAAAATTCTAGCATGTAAAATAAACATCTATCATATATAAGGAATACATAATAACAACTTTATTATTGCCTCTCAGGGCATATTTCCTTCACGTCTTGCATAGTGAGCAAAACGGGTTCCTTGGATCTGGTTGACGCTGGGGGCACATAGACGTGCGAGAGCTTCATGCATTGCCCTGGCTAATCCATCTAGCCAGTTGTTCTCCCTCACTGAGAACTGGATTCTCCCCGGCGTTGGTGCTTCGATGCTTCCTTTAAGATCAGCTGTGACTAGCCACTATAAGTCTCCTCCTGGGGGTCCTAGAAGTTGAGCTCCAAGAAACTCCGGATGTGGGCGTCCCAGTAACTCCGATAGTGAATCCAGATCCCTCTCGAAGATCAGCTGACCTCTGTTTCCCAACTGGTAGAACTTGCTGAACTGAGTCTCCATCTACAAGAATTAAGGATGGGGAAATTAGTGAAGTGATCAAGTGTGTCAAATTTTAGGTAGTAATGTAAGAATTTTGAGGAACATGAATTTTTGAGACAGAATGAATTCCCAAGGGTAAGAGAGGAAATAGTTTTTCATAAATACTCACTTTGGTTTGGAAATTAAGTTTAATTGAATAGGATCCATAATAGGAGACATCTCTAACTCTAATTGAATAAAATCCAACGGGCTTGGGTAGATCTTTTCAGTAGCTTTCTAACAAAATTTGAATCACTCAATTTGGATAAGCAAATATCTCTGAATTGATTTTTAAACTAAGGGACATAACTAGGTTGAAACTAAAATGAAAAAAATCCTAATTTGAATTAAACGGGTCATGCGGGAAGGAAAACGGGCCGGCCTAGTGGCGTTCCGCGACATAGAGAACAACTGACTAGGGGGGTCCATCGTTCTGTGGCTCTTTACACGCAAAGCGATACGGGGCGATGTGGGCCCTTAGATTAGAACCTAGATCGACGGTTGGGGCTCGTCATCGATGACGGAAAGGTCGCCGGTGGGAACTAACCCTAGCGGCTCGGTGGGGGTGCTCAGGGGGCTTACCAGCGCTCTAGCTACTGCGGCGATTGGGGCGATCAAACGTGTTGTCGATGGCGGGCTCAGGGGTGGTCGCGGCAGCTCCTGGGGTGGATGAAATCGACGACGCTTTCTCCTCCTCTATAGCGGGCTCCTCCGGCCAAATTCCGGCGAACCCAGGCTCGAGCGGCTCTAGCGAGAGGTGGGGAAGGATCAGTGAGGAGAGGGGAGTGGAAAGGTGTGAGTAGTTGGTGTGGGGAAGGGCTCCTTTTATAGGCGCGACTAAGCGACAGAGAAGCATGGGCGGTGCTCTCCGGTGACGACGGCACAACGAGCTAGAGGCGTGGGCGGTGCGCTAGGACGATGGGCGGTGCCCTGGCGAGTGTCACGGTGGTGATGGTGCAGTGGTTTGCAGTTGGGGACAGTGAATGGCGCGGCGCACACTAATTCTCTGCCGACGGCGAGTTTCATGGCGGTCGGCGACTACAGGGCACAGTCGGGGGAATGGGCATGTCCGTTAGCTTCCTAGGCCGGTGGGGATCATGTAGGCGGGCGGCTGGAGCGAGGCGAGGTCTAGCTACGTGGCGACAGCGCGCGCTCTGCGGGCGGCGTCGACATGGTCAACAGACTCCGGGCGCAGCGGTCCTTGGCCGTTCTGGTCGCTGTCCTCGGGCTGGGGCTGGTTGGGCGGTGGAGGTGGACCACAGGCTACCTCCTGGACATGGTGGATGGCGCTGGCGGTGGCTGTGGCGTGCTATCGCCGGTGAGGTGCCCAAATGGGGGCTCGGCCTTAATGGCCATGACCATTTGGTCGTGGCACAGTGAGTGTCTGGGCTAGAGAGGGGTAGGGGAGTGTATGGGTTGGCTGTGGTTGCAAAATGGGGAACCAATTTAGTTCAAACACTGCTCCAAATAGTGTTTTGTGTTTTAAATGAATTCTGTCCACCAAGTGTTTGTGAAAATGGCCAAAAGAAATCAAGTTTGGAATTTTTGGATGATCTTTGGTTGGTTTTCTAGACACATGCTTAAGCCTCTGAGGTTGCTTGGGTTTTGAAAATGGAGCTTATTTGAGTGGTTTTTGAAATAGGGTGATCTTGATACCTACACTAGATTCAATTTTCACTTGTCATTTAAAATTAGTGTTTGCAAGTGTTTGGCAGATCACAAAGTGGGCCTTGGTACACTACTATATGTACTAGCAAGGGGTGTAAAGATCCACATTTATCTCTGTTAAGAAATGAGTCCTAGGAATAGCCAAAGTAGGCATGCTGATTAAAATGGCACAAATGACCATTTCTTTCCTTTATTCATTTTGATTTGTTTTTCTTTGGGATTTGTTTAGGAATTATCTAAATGATGTTTATTTCACCTAAGAATCATTTTACAAGCAATGGATCACTTAATCATTGCAATTCAAATCAACTCCTATTTTAAATGCTCACACATATGAATGCTTTAATAATTTTAATTGGAAATTTTTTGTTAACCCTAATTTTGATGATTTGGATCTTAATAACCTGGGATTAAAGTTTTGGGATGTTACACCCGGGGGGCGGATTATCCGGCCTGGGCAAAAACTCCGGACCTGGCCGAACAATCCGAGGGAAAGTCCGCCCATACAACGTGACGCACCTTGTTCTCTTTGTCGATCAAGCCAGGGTGGATAATCCGCTCACCAAGAGTCTGTTTTGGCTGCACTTTATATGGATAATTATCTGCAACACTCAACACACATTAAATCTTCCTTGGTATTGTTATCTGCCACACAAAACTCTAGGGATTAGGAAATGTTCTTTCAATCTCCCCCTTTTTGGTGTTAGATGTTAATACTAGGATTTGCATAAAGGTCCGACTAACACATCATTTCAAGAATGAAAAAGACTCCCCCTAAATGTGTGCATATAAGAAATTTGCATTTGAATACAAATGCACACAAGAAGGTACAAGGCTTTTCATTGACTTCGAAACTACAAACAAACAATGAGTTAGACAAAATCATCATACCACCAAGCAGATGAAGTCCTCAATAGTATATAGATATCCAATGTAATCATCACTAATTGAGACTTCAAAGCATAATACCATTTGGATCATCCATAGAGATAATACCATAATTCCATACCATCAAGATGAATCCATACTTCCCGAGAGATAAATCCATAATAATAATTCCAGTGATGACCGGGATAAATCCAAAGTACCACAAAAACCACATAGTCTCATACAAACCAAATAACAAATTTAAAGTTCAACACTAAAATGGGCACAAGCGAGGATAAAACGAAACGAGAAAAGTACAAATGCTTGTGCCCGACCCATGCAAATCCACGACGGCCTAATAGAACTACTTCTCCCCCTTTGGCATTGAAACTCCAAAAAGGAAGAAGAGTGATGATAAAGCCCCAAGGAACCACTTGTCGTCCTCGTCCTCATCCTCGCCATCTTCATCATACTCCTCTACATCTTCCTCATCATCAGCAGCCGGAGGAGTAGGCTCTAATGACTGCAAGTGCACAGATCGTTTGTAGCTAGTTTCGAAATAAAGATCTCCATCCCAAAGGGAGCAGGAGTCTGAAGTCTAATAATTCTTAAGATAAATATTGCAATAGAAATGCTAGATAAAGTTCTAAGTGACAAGATAAAATGCAAGTATTGTGTAAAGAGTTGTTTTTGGGGTTTTGGTGTAAGAGCAATAATAAAGTAAAGCAAAGTAACTTTATACAGAAATTAAGTATCGTGTATGTAAGAGAGATTGGAACTGCAGTAGGGAAAAGGCGTTCTCTAGGAGTAGCGGATATACCACTAGTATTGTAAAGATCTAAGATAAATATTATCATCATGAACATTCTCAACTATGTATGTGTGGGAGGAACTCTGTATGTGGACTAATAGGCAACAACCGCTACTCACATCATCCTCATAACCACATCAGTCAGTAATCGACATCAATCAAATTACTGCACTATTAAGGGATGTAATCTCGTAAGACTTATCCCATGGCTTGGATAGTGTTCCATGAGTTTCCTCAATTTCCCAAGTTGATACGTAAGGAGTGCCAACAGCTTTATAGTCACTATAAGTTCTAGCACGACTCCGTCTACCAAAAAGTAGTTCCCTCCATTAAGTCCCCATGACAGGCAAATATTGAGAGGTCGACTTCTCTCAACATCAAGATATAGATAATCTAACACATGTTCACATCGATGAATATCATAATACACTTTATCTTATTTCAATCTCATACTAGGGTTTCTCCATCTCCCCAAGAACTAATGATCTACTCAGACATGGAGGCAATCAACATCATGGCAATGGTAATGGAAACAATCATAGATGAATAGTATTTGTATAAATCCACAACGAGTATAGGAATTACAACAAGATCTAGACAAGATGTAGATGGTATGGATGGAGATGTTGGTGATGCAGCGGTGGATGATGAAGATCGATGCCTTAGCCTCCCGGGTCTGCGCAGGGCGGTGATGGATCCCTTGTGGATGAGTTCCCCCTCTAGATGCCTTCCGGAGGTGAGGTTTCTGGGATTTGTAGGTGTTTTGTATGTCGTCTCCTTGAACCAATTGCACAGGGTGAAACTATTTGATGAGGCGGAGGCGGCGCCAACTATACGGCCGGAGCTATACGGGTGGAAGGATTTCTCCCGCTGTATAGTTGGTCGTTGGGCTCTCTGCCTCCCTTGTTCGCTTCTGGTTTTCTTCTGGTATTATTAATATTTCCCAAATAAGCGATTTACGTTGTTTTTGACTCCTTTTCTCCATAGTACGGCTTGTTCAATAATTGCATCAATTGGATCCATCATCTGTCCTGATCCTGGTGAAAACAAACATAAAATGTGTGTGCGAGCACCGTAAAATACCAAGATCCTACATCTACAATGCAAAATAATAATGTAAAACAAATATGCACTCATCAACTTCCCAAGCTTAGACTCTTGCTCGTCCCAAGCAAGTTTTTAGCTTAATGGATGTGATCCTCATATTCATGAAGCTGAGTTGATAAAATAAATGAGGCAATTACATCATGTGTTTATTATGTACGATACAGGGGAATAAGTTCATGAATAGTACCTTACTCGAACCATCTGAATAGTATTGGAAGTCTTCCACACCTTAGTTATCAATAGTTCATAAAAGATGAATCTCAACATAATGTAAAAGAATTCGGTTCAACCGAATGAGTTAACGAGGTAGTCCCAAGTGTTTTAGGATCAACGTATTCACTTGGGATTTAAAATCTCAAAAGTGTCTCTTTGTCATACTACAATATAGTGGTATATTCCTATTTGCTCTTTGCACATTCACTCTTTTTCTTCTTTATTTTTCTTTTATTTTGCATATATGCTCACACTTTTGTTTTAAGTGTTGTGCAAAGGAGCTAGACATATATTCCACCTTATGTAAGAATTCAAAGTTCAACGATCTCAATTATCAAATTCCAACTGTATATGAAGCATTCATATGACTTGAGATTCTACCACGACTTGTTCTCGCTCTATTTGAATAGCACTTTCATTTTCCTTTATTCAAGGTTTCTTTTCAACTTAATTGTATAGATAATTTTTCTTTTTGAATCAAACCATAGACTTACAGCATATTGACCAAATTATCTTTATGTGTTCCACTAATACCAATGGTGTGGAAGACTCCTATTGTTATCATCAAGTGCAAGTAAAATCATACTCAAGCCTTTCATATATCAATAAAGCAAACACAAACTCAATATTGCTCCATATATAATAATAAACTTGGAATTGCATAAAAGGGATCAACTATTCCCAAAGGGAATTCAATGATGCAAACTTTATTTCTAGTTTGAACTAATGGGAGAATAATAAAAACTTATAAGATAGATTACAAGGTCTTAAAGATATCCCCAAGCTTGGAATCAAGCCAGGCGGGATCAAATAATCCCTCGCAATTATTTGACCGTTATTGTTGTAGGTCACTATGGTGCCATGGCACGTGGTATCTTCTCCTCATGGGCCGGCCTGAGGCGGAGGGATTGATTAACAGCTTCTAATTCCTTAACACGCAGCTTGTAGAAAAGATTGTTCCTCTCCACCACTTTCACTTGTTCCTTAATGAACTCATTGTTATCTTGGAGTGTTTGTAGAGCCTTAAGACTCATGGAAAAACCCGCTTAGGTTGTCGGCTTTATATCTTCATCAACTTTATCAAGATAAAGTCGCAGCAATCGAAGGTGTTTGGGTGTCCCTGGCTTCTCCTTGTCCAATGCCTCAATCTTCAGCTCCAGGGACTTCAAGTCCCTCTTCCGACACCCATGGTCGGTGTCGAGGAACTCTATAGGGATGGTCTTGATCTCCTTGCCTTGGTCGTTGTTGCTCCCGATCTCCATGGGAGCCCTTCTTCTTGGCTTCTATCCCTTGGTTGAGAGCCCTCTCGCGAAAATAAGAGGTAGATTGGTTTCTGTAGATTATGATTAGAGAGAGAGACAATGGCAGTATATAAGAGGGGTTAGAGGTCGGCAAAACTTGCAAGGAACACCAAATTGTCGCCCAAGAAAAGAATCCAAACGGAACAAAAAAAGAAATCACGGATTTGGAAGTAACCTGCCGCGTAACGACCAACTATACGAGCGCGATCCATATAGGTCCGGCCGTATATTTGGTTCTGGGCAGATATATCCAAATATCTCGAGTCCAGGTTGATTAAATCACGACTCGGAACAGACAATAATGTTTTTTATATATAAAAGAAAGATCGAACGAAAAAGTGTCTGAGAGTTTAACGACTAACTATACGGTCGGAATTTTTATTTCGGACGTATAGTTGGGACCGTATAGTTTCAAACACCGAAAATCAAAAGTGCCTGGGAGTTTAATGACCAACTATATGGCTAAATTTTTTGCTCCGGTCGTATAGTTGCGACCATATAGATATAGACACCAAAAAGATAAACTAGCTAAGAGTTCAACGACCAACTATACGGCGGGAATTTTTGCTCTGGTCGTATAGGCTCAGATATCGTTTTTTTTACAAAGATGATACAAATAGTTTAACGACCAACTATACGGCGGGATCTCCCTCTCCGGTCGTATAGCTCCGCCCGTATAGTTGGTAAAACCCCTCTAAAATCTTCAGAAAACACAAGGAATTTAAAAACAGAATTTTCAAGAGTAAAGTTTGTGAAAATAAATCACTTATTTGGGTAAGAACAGTTACCTTGCACTTACCATTTGCTTAATCTAGGATAAAATGTTCCTCCCACAACAACGAATCCTTCTCTCTTGGAGGAATTGACTTTAATTCATCAAATAATTGCTGCAAACGAAAATCACCAGGACTAAAGTTCCTCTCAATAAGATTAGTGTCTTCCTAGGAAAACATGGACACTGCATCTAACATCTTTATTTCTTGCCTCTGCATAATCTGTAACTCAATTTCTTGTAGTGAAAGAATCCAACAGATCAGTCTTGGCTTATGGACTTTCCTTTCAAGGAGTTCTTTTAAGCCATCACGATCCATATGAACTCTCACCTTTGCATCAACTATGTAATAACGAAATTTACCGTAAGAGAAAAATACAACAAACATTTCCTTTTCTTCCTTTGGGTAATTATTTTGAGCACCATTGAGAGTTATACTAGCATGATGTATAATATTAAATCTTTGACCAATATGTTGTCCAAGAGTTACTCCTACAACATCATCGCGAGCTTTATATATTAGGTCAAAGGTTGTATCCCAGATAGGTGGTTTAATGATGGGAGCTCGAGTTAAAGCATTCTTGAGTTTATCAAAGTCTTCAAGACACTTATCATCAAAATTAAATCTCATTCCCTTTTGCAAGAGGTTAGTCAAAAGTTTAGATTTCCCAGAGAAATTTCTAATGAACCTTCTGTAAAAACCCACATGACCAAGAAAACTCCTTATACCTTTAATATCCCTAGGTGGTGGCATTCTCTCTATTTCTTAAACCTTAGCTCAATCAACTTCAATTCCCTTACATGATACCTTGTGTCCGATGACTATAACTTCTTCGACCATAAAGTGGCACTTCTCCTAGGTTAGAACAAGATTAGTTTCTTCACAACCCTGCAAAACTTTCTTGAGATTATCCAAACAGCTTGTAAATGATGTTCCATAGACAAAAAAGTCATCCATAAATACTTCCATTATAAGTTCTATAAAATCAGCAAAAATAGCAGTCATACATCATTGAAAAGCAGCTGGAGCATTACATAGACCAAAAGGCATACATCGGTAAGCATGTAAACCATAAGGACTTATGAAAGTTGTTTTAAGTTGGTCATCTGGATGAATAGCTATTGGAGAGAAACTAGAGTATCCATCCAAGTAACAAAAATGAGTATTGTTTGCTAACCTTTCTAAAGTTTGATCTATGAAAAGTAATGGATAGTGATCTTGCCTAGTTTCTTTATTTAATTTCCTGAAATCTATGCACATCATGTGCCCAACAATAGTTCTAGTAGGTATTAGTTCATTGTTTTTATTAGGAACAATGGTAAAATACCCTTCTTAGGGACACAATGAATAGGACTTACCCAATGCTTTGACCGGATAAATTATACTCGCGTCTAGTATGCATGCAATTTCTTTTCTTACCACTTCTTTCATTTCAGGCTTCAATCTTCTATTAAATTCTGCGACTGGTTTAACACCTTCTTCCATGAATATTCGATGGACGACTATCATGGGACTAATTCCCTTCATGTCATCCATTGAGTACCCCAAAGTCTTGATGATGCTCCTTAAGTATCCTCATGAGTTCTTTTTCTTCTTCTTCTCCTGAAAGTTTAGCACTAATAATAACAGGAATTTATTGGTATCATCTAAAAACCTATATTTGAGATTATCTGGTAGAGTCTTCAACTCTGGGGGTGGTAATTCCTCGTCCTCTCTCTTTTCTGGCTCTTCAAAAGCCTCATTAGTTGGAGGTCCCAAAATAGGAAGTGAATTGAATTCATCTTCTAGTTCTTCTAGGGACTTGTTCTCCATAACTGTTTCTTCATAATTAGGATCTTCATTTATTTCTTCTTCTTGATTACCAAATAAAAGAGCTGCCATTTCCTCAATAGTTCTCTCTTCCTCTTCTTCTTGTATTTATGGAGGCTTGTTTTTAAATTTGGAAAAATGGAATTTATTTTCCGTTCCCCCAAACATAAGAGACACAATCTCCTTCTTGAAATTAACATAGGCACCTATATCACCTAAAAAGGTTCTTCCAAATATAATAGGGCAAAAAGTATCAGCTGGCATATCAACAAATACAAAATCGATAGGAAAGTTTTTGTTGCCAATTGTGATAGTTGCATTGTCAACTACTCCCATTGGAATTCTAAGATTTTTATTGGCTAAAATAATTGTTATATCAGTATTCTCAATTGTAGCCGGTTCTATTTCTTCTTTTATTTTTATGTAGAAATCATAATATATAACATTAACTTTGTTGCCAAGATCGCATAAACCGTAATGAGAGGTTTCTTTAAATATGCAGGGAAGAATAGGCTTACCCACATCTTTTACCTTTGTTTTACCTTCAACCAATATGGAAGTCTCTACATCAAGTTCAACTATGTTACAGTGTGAGTACATAGCATAATTGCTTCCTTGGTTACCTCTTCATCTTTGGTTTCTTTCATATGTTTCACAACTTATGGCATGCTTTCCTCCTCGTTCTTTTCCTGTATTGCTTTGACCTGTTCATATTCAAAAATATGCTTTTGTGCAGTGTTAGGGAAAGACACTTCATATATTGGTTCTACAGAGGAAAGTGTTGCTTTATCTTTTCTTTTCTTTTCTGGTTCGGGTGGTGGATCATACTTGACTGGACCCTCCTTTGGAGATTTAATATGTTCTGTAAAAGCTTTAACAACTTGCAACACAAGATCTGAATCCAGATAAGTTCTTTAGAGAATTCTTTCACATGGCCTTTTTTTTATTATAGTCATAAATACAATCATGCTTTATTTCTACGCCTCCTTCACTTCCTAGACCAAATTTCCATGAAACTCTATGATCATGAATTCTATTAAGTAAAGCCCAAGATTTTGGAAGATTCATAAAGGCTCCTTCCGCGAAAGAGTCTAGTTCAATTTTATTAGGTTCAATTAAACCGCCATAAAAGATATGTAGTAAATACCATCCAGGCAAATCATGATGAGGACATAGTCGTAGTAAATCTTTAAATCTAATATAAGCTCTTACTAGTGCTTCATTAGAATCATTCTTCCAAGTCATTATAAGACACCTGATTCCAAAAGATTTTGATAGTGGATAATATTTTGATAGACATTCACAGGCTAAATTATCCCAAGTAGTAGTGGCTTCAGGGGGTAGAGATCTATACCATGAGAGAGAGCTGTACTTATCAAAGTTTGACTGAAACGTTTAACCCTTACCTCATTGGCAATATACCTCGTCAATAGAAAAGTGCCACATATATCTTTAAAACATGCAATATGCTCATATGGATCAGGATCTTCTTCATTTCCAGTAAATTGCTTCTTATGTAGAATACTAAGTAGAAGAGGATTTATTTCAAACCTCCTCGTCTTCTAATTGGAGTTGTCTCTTTTATAAATATCATAGGGCTTCCCAAAGTGGTTGAGTGGGTTAGGACTAGTCATATGCTTAAACTCCATCATGTTGGTGGAAACCTATAACTCAAAACAAAATTTAGCAAGACAAAAATAAATAAGCAAAAAATAAAAGACCTACAATGCTTAGCTCCCCGGCAATGGCGCCAGAAAATAGCTTGATGACTGCAAGTGCACATATTGTTTGTAGCTAGTTTCGAAATAAAGGTATCGATCCCACATGGAGCAGGAGTCTGTAGTCTGATAATTCTTAAGATAAATATTGCAATAGAAATGCTAGATAAAGTTCTAAATGACAAGATAAAATGCAAGTATTGTGTCAAAAGATGTTTTGGGGTTTTGGGTATAAGATCAATAATAAAGTAAAGCAAAATAACTTCATACAGAAAGTAAGTATCGCGTATGTAAGATAGATTGGAACTGCAGTAGGGAAAAGGCGTTTTGAGGGAGTAGCGGGTATACCACTAGTATTGTAAAGATCTAAGATAAAGATTATCATCATGAACATTCTCAACTATGTATGTGTGGGAGGAACTCCGTATGTGGATAATTACTACAAGAGCACAGATCGTTTGTAGCTAGTTTCGAAATAAAGATATTGATCCCACAGGGAGCAGGAGTCTGAAGTCTAATAATTCTTAAAATAAATATTGCAATAGAAATTGTTGGGGATATACTTTCCGGGTATCCTCACAGTTCCTCACTGACCAGGGTGGCCCACTTCAGGTTAGAGCTTTGCTTCATGGGCGGCCCAGTCAGGAGAGAAGACGGAGTCCAATCCAGCTACGGGAAGGCCCAGAAGACTTACCGACTTAGGCCCATAATGTTACTTGTAGTTCAAGATGTACTCTGTAACCAACTCTTAGTCGTAGCCGGATTGATCTCTCCTGTAAACCCTAGGCCGGATATCTATATAAGCCGTCCTAGGGAGAGCCTTTAGGGCAGAACACCTTACATCACAATAGTCTACAATCTCAACTCGCATAGGCGACACCCTTGTAACCCATATTCCGGCTCTGCCGTATTACTGGATTACTAGCAGGAGTAGGATTCGTCCAAAGCTGGCGGATTCGAACCTGGGTAAACTTGTGTGCTCACCGTCTCAGAATACTGTACGTCTCACACCCTCTCTTCCGCACGCCTCGAGGACCCCCTCATGGCGTACTTGTCCTCAATCCGACGATAGTTGGCGCCCACCGTGGGGCAAGTGAGCTTCAGATCTATAACTACCTCGGTGAATTACGCTCTTAGTTAATGCCTGGATGAACGAAAGTGGTTAAAATAGTACGGTGGGGCCCAGGGACACTCACGGTAGACCTTTCGACCATCCTAACCACTTTTAGACAACGGGACAAGAACGAGTGGCGTAATCGGCAGGCGAAGGGATCAACTACATACACAAATGAGTATGTATGCAAGCCACATACAACAGTCCTCAGAGCCATTCCATCTAAAAGAAATAGAAATATTGCAATGCCATACCGCAAGATCCAAATGTCCTAGATAGATATAATAATTTAGGATAGCTCCTCATACATCACACATTAGAATATCAGGCAGAAGCGGAAAACAAGATCCAAGTACGGATAAGAAGCAAATTGGCATAAGATGCCCCATAAATAAACACATCCCGCCCACAGATCTCACGGATCCCTGTTCCCGGAATCTCTACACCGAATGATCGTTGCCAACATCATCTGTCTCTTCCACCCAGTATCCATCTTGCGGGTACACCTGTTCATCTGAATCAAACAATATATCGTGTGAGACCCTAGGGGTACTCAGCAAGTCTTTATGCCGCTGAAGGGGACACAACCTGGGATGACGCAATTGCAACAAAAGATAATACCTAACAATGCTATAGATACTCGCTAACCATCCGCCTAACCAATGATAGACGGATGTCCGTGAATTAGGAACAACAGTTATAACAGTATAATTAACAGACCCATCCTCCTCCTCGCTTACCAACGAGGAAGCGGACGAACAACCCCATCATCTGTTGGCAGTTTTATTAACCATTCCATGAGTATTTCACTATTTACTAGTCAAGTACTTAGTCAATTTAAAAGCGGTACTTAAGTTATACTTGTCTATGATCGAGAAACTGTGCTCCAAGTCATCCATAACTGCGGACACGGCTTTCAGAAAGATTTACCCTGTAGGGGTGCACGAATAGCAACACACACTCGATCAACCTCGGAAAAACCAAATCAAAACCCAACGAGGCATTCACGACAAAGCAATCACAGGATTCAGAAATATTTCAGGGGCCCACCCCATTAAGCTACCCGCAACGAAGTTGGCCGGCTCCGAGATGGACCCAAGGTTTGCGCCAATGGCTGTAAACGACTGGGAACCCGAAAATGTGACTAGGCTTGTCGATACCACGAAAACACTCCGCAATTCTTAAACAGTACAGGTGCTCCTCGCACAATCTTAATAAGACAGTAACATGGCATAAGTACATGATAGTAATAAAGCCCCAAACTACTTTGTGGCCCCAAGAAATAAGAATGAATCAAGCTCTGGCTCAGGGGGGTCCATAAGGCCTCCCGGATGTGGATAGTGCGAATAGTCAAGGAACAGGAATCAAGTACTCGGGGTCCTACGGGACACAAGTGAGCATGAAAAACCAAATAGCAGATATTGCTCACCGGTGCCTCTTTCATTAGTTATCCCATTACTACTCAGGTTAAGTTGTTTAGGTACCTCATTATTCATCAGACACTCACATACCCTACTCATGCTTTTCTACGACTCGCATGTCTCAAACAACTCCTGTAGTAATGGCTCATGGGATGGAGGAACAAGCTTCGGTGGGGTTTAAAAGTAAAGGCTATGCAGTACTTGGGATTCAATTTAATGCACTCGCGACTCAATAATGCAAGAATAAGATAGAGGGAATAGGTACTGTATGTATGCAAGCATGTGGTAGTGCTTGCCTGGCAGCTCAGTTGAAGCGAGAGATGGATCTGGGTAGTACTCCTGTGATTCCTGGTAATTCTCCTGCTGGGCGTCTATTCGAAGAAGAACCAAACAAACAAGGGCCAACATAAAAAAAGTGGACAAGCATATGAATTAAAATGCGACAAGAAAACAAGCATGCCATGACGAATGATGCACAATTTGCATGGCATTAAATTAGCATGGCAAAGGTGAGGTGTGGATACAAGAAATAAAGCATTTTATTATTTATTTAACCAAGTTTTATTGTCATAAGCAGTTCAGATTTTTAATAACAACATGATGCATGCTTCAATTCAGAACAAGGACTGCATAGATAGAACGGGCTCGTCGCGCTGATCGATTTAGACATATTATTTGCCCAATTTGGAGTTATAGAATGAAAGTTATTAATTTATTAAGGAAAGGGCATTTTATTGTAATTTTAATCATCTCGAAAAATTTAAATTGATCAAACAATATTTTGAATGGCATATTTGCATTCCTCACATTTTTCTGATTCCAAAACATATATTATTTGTATTATTTGGATTTGTATTTTAAAAATTATTTGAATCTGAATTGAATTTGAATTTAAATCAATTTGAAAAAGTTTTAATTAAAAACAGACAGCCAGAAAAGCTTTTGTTACCCAGGCAAATCTAGCCTCAGCCACTGACGGGTGGGCCTTGCGCTGACTGGGGCCACGTGCGGGGGAAAACTTTTGCCACCGCGGCTCTGTCTAGCCCAAGCGACTGCGAGGTGGGCCAACTGGCGCAGGCCCACGTGACAGCGGTGAGGATGGCAGAGGCTGACAGGTGGGGACTCGCTAGACCGCGGGTCACGGCACGAGGAAAACGGAGGGGCTTTCTGCAAGACTGCCAGGGCGGCTGAGTAGTGGGGTCTCCAGGAGCGTGGGTTAAGAGCGAAATAAAAAGGGGGGGCTTAATGTAAATCTACCACAGCCCTGGTACTATTCTTCTTCTCCTCGGTCTGACGAGAAATCGGCGCGCGGCGCGGGGCGGGGGATCGAACCCAGGTCGCGGGCGTGCGCGCTGAGGGGGCTAACCAGTGCGGTAGGGCGAGGGGAGTTGAGAGGGGAGGGTCTGGGGCCTAGGTAAGCTCTAAGCGGCGCGGAAAGCCTGCAGACAGCGGCGAGCTCTGGCGCACGGTGGGCGTTCGACGAAACAAACGACGGCGCTAAACGGTGTCGGTGAAGCGGAGGATGTCAGGGGAAAAGAGGGGCTCACCGCGGGCTCGAAAAGAGGTAGACAGCGCGGTGCTGGCACCGAACGGTGGCAGGAGCTGGGCGTCGGGGAGGAAGAAGGGGAAGAAGAGGGGAGGCTCGGGGTGGATCTGGCGGTGCAGGAGGCGTGTGGGAGGAGGAGAAAGGGAGGGATAGGAAGGAGGGTTGTCGTGTGGGCACGGGCAGGTAAAGGTGGCCTCGCCTTTTCCTCCTTCTCCTCGAGCACGTGGGCTAGCTGGGGCTCGTCCTGGGGCAGGTAGCGGCAGAGGGGAGGGGCTGCAGGTGGGGCCGAGGACGAGAGAAGGCAGGTGGGGCTAGCTCGGCCGGTAGAGAAAGAAAGAGGGGCGAGGGGGTTAGCTCGGGTTAGGGTAGATGGGGCTCGGGTTAGGGCTTAGCTAGGGTTAGATAGAGGGTTTAGGGTTAGCTGAGGTGGGCCAGGGAGAAAGAAGGGATCAGGTGGTGCTCATGGGAGAGAGAGAGATAGAGAGAGGAGAGATCAATGTTAGGGTTTAATAGTATTAGGGTTAGGAGAAAATTAGAGAGAGGAGCTAGGTTTAGGTTTTATTAGGTATTTAGATTTTAATTTTTGTTTATGAGGCCATACCAAGAAGGAACATGGAGCTTGATCTAGCTTGAGCTAATGTGGAAGAGAAACAAGAAAGAAAGAGGAAGAAAAAGATAGGTGGAAAGAGTCTCATATGATCATGCATGTAGAAAATAAAATAAAAGAAAGGGATGTGGGTGAGGATATGGAATGGTGGAATGGAAGGAGATGGTTCACAAAGAAATAGCCACTAAAGGCAGAGGCAAAAACCCATGGGATAAAAGGTGGTGGTACTTTTGCATGGCCCATGCAAAATAATAATGCCATGATTTATTTTGTGAAAACAATGATAATATGATGGCATTATTCTTATGCATTTCCCATAAGTGGAATAAAACCCAAGCAAAGGATAAGTAGGATTAGATCCACCCCACCACATGAGCTAGGGTAAAATCAAAAGAAAAGAATTGCAAGCTCATGGACTAGTAGGATGGTGGAATTATAAAGTGGTGAAAAGAAAAGATAATGGAGGTGAATAAAAGATATGCCCCCAACTCAACTTGGGCATTTGAACAATATATCAATAACCAAATACAATATCAAGAGGCAAATACAATTAATAATGCATATGAGAGAAAAACCAAAAGAAAGAGGGTTTTATATGATGCTCAAATGCAAGGTGGCATGATGACATGAGCATGATATAATTATGATGCAACAATACCATATATGAAGTAGCCAATATCTTACTAGGACAAGTAGCATTACAATTGTTAGACAATTGGGATGCTACAACTCTCCCCCACTAAACATGAATCTCGCCCCGAGATTCTAGGAAGAAGAAGACTCAAAGAGGGTAGGGTACTTGGCACGGAGCTCATCTTCACGTTCCCAGGTTGCTTCATCAACGGAATGGTGTGACCAGTGCACCTTGCAGAACTTGATGGACTTGTTGCGAGTCCTTCTTTCTGTGACTTCTAGAATTTTTGTGGGGTGTTCTTGATAAGACAGATCTTCTTGGAGATTAATGAGTTCATGGTCCACGGTCCTGCCGGGATCCTTGAAGCACTTCTTGAGTTGAGAGATGTGGAAAACATCATGGACTTTGAGTTGTTCAGGGAGCTCAAGAGCATAAGCAACTTCTCCTCTTCTTCCACGAATTTTGAAAGGACCGATGTATCTAGGAGCCAGCTTTCCTATGATACCAAAGCGGTGCGTACCTCTCATGGGAGTGACACGAAGGTAAACGAGATCACCCGGGACATACTCCATGTCCGTGTGCTTTCTGTCATAATTTCTCTTCTGGCGACTTTGAGCAATCTTCAGATTTTCAAGAATGATGTGAACTTTCTCCTCCGCTTGAGTTACAATGTCGGGGCCAAACAATATTCTTTCACCTGCGCCCGACCAACCAATTGGAGTTCTGCATTTGCGACCATAGAGAGCCTCAAATGGTGCCATCTTTAGACTTTTCTGGAAACTGTTGTTGTAAGAGAATTCAGCATAAGGAAGACATTCTTCCCACTTCATGCCAAAAGAGATAACGCAAGCACGGAGCATGTCTTCCAGAATCTGATTGATCCTTTCAACTTGTCCTTGCGACTGAGGGTGGTAAGCTGTGCTGAAGTTTAATTTTGTTCCCAAAGCATTTTGGAAACTTCCCCAGAACTTGGAAGTGAATATGCTTCGACGGTCTGAACTGATCTCAAGAGGAACTCCATACAGAGAGACAATTCTATTGATATAGAGCTCAGCTAACTGAATTGCAGAAATTGTTTCCTTGACTGGAAAGAAGTGAGCTACTTTGGAAAGCCTGTCAATGACAACAAAGATTGCATTGTTACCCTTCTGCGACCTTGGAAAACCAGTGATGAAGTCCATCTCTACTTTCTCCCATTTCCATTCCGGAGGCTTCAATGGCTGTAGAAGACCGGAAGGTTTCTGATGGACAGCTTTAACTCTACGACAGACATCACACTCCGAGACATACTTGGCACAATATCGTTTCAAACCAGGCCACCAATATTGTGTTTTCAAGTCCATGTACATCTTAGTGCTGCCAGGGTGGATAGAAAGAACATAATCATGCGCCTCCTTGAGAACTTGCTCTCTTAAACCCGGGTAGTTCGGAACAAACATCCGGTGTTCAAAGAAAAGAGTACCTTGGTCATCCACGTGGAAAGACTCATACTTCGGAAGCTAAATGTTGGAAATGATCTTTTTAGTGTAAGGATCACCAAGCTGAATGGAACGGACCTTTTCTTCCAAAAGAGGTGTTGCTAGAAGGTTCAGAAGATACCCTTGATCCACAATTTCAAGGTTTAGCTTGCGGAATTCCTCGCACAAGAGAGGCTGTTGTTCTTCCACCAAGAGGTTGTTGACATAAGCTTTTCGGCTGAGAGCATCTGCCATGACATTGGCTTTGCCCGGGGTGTAGTTGATGGTCAAATCGAAATCATTGATTGTTTCAATCCACCTCCTCTGACAAAGGTTGAGATCAGGCTGTGTAAAGATACATTTCAGACTCTTGTGATCAGAAAAGATCTCACAACGGTTGCCAAGCAAGTAATGCCTCCATACTTTCAAAGCAAAGACAACTGCTGCGAGTTCGAGGTCATGTGTAGGATAGTTGATCTCATGCGTCTTCAACTGATGAGATGCATAAGAAACAACTTGTTTTTCTTGCATAAGGACCGCACCCAATCCTTGCAATGAAGCATCACAGAAAATCTGGAAAGGCTTTGATGTATCTGGAGGAACTAAGACTGGAGTGGAAGTGAGCTTCTCTTTGAGTGTTTCAAAGCTTGCTTGACATGCAGGAGTCCAAAGGTATTTCTTGCCTTTCTTGAGGAGATCGGTAAGAGGCTTCGCAATCTTTGAGAAGTTTTGAACGAAGCGACGACAGTAACTGGCCAAACTAAGGAAACTTCGTACTTCTTTGACATTTATGGGTGGAAGCCAGTCCATAATTGTCTTAATAGTTTCTGGGTTGACGGCAATGCCCTTGGTAGAGATGACGTGACCAAGGTAGGTGACTTGAGGCAGCCAAAACTCACACTTGGAGAACTTTGCATATAGGCGGTTCTCACGAAGCTTGTTTAGGACACACCGAAGGTGTTCTTCATGTTCTTCTGTTGACTTAGAATAGACTAGAATGTCATCCAGATAGACCACAACGAACTTATCAAGATACTCCATGAAAACCGAGTTCATAAGCCTCGAGAAGGTGGCAGGTGCGTTGGTGAGACCGAAAGACATGACCGTGTACTCATACAGGCCATAGCGGGTGGTGAAAGCTGTTTTAGGAACATCTTCCTTGCGGATCTTGATTTGATGGTAACCACTTCTCAAATCAAGCTTAGAGAATACCACAGCTCCAGCTAGCTGATCGAAGAGATCATTAATCCGCGGAAGGGGATATTTATTCTTGATGGTTTTAGCATTAAGTGCCCGATAGTCAACACAAAGTCTATCAGTCTTGTCTCGCTTCTTCACAAAGATGGTTGGACTACCCCAAGAAGAAGTACTGTGCTGAATGAAACCCAACTTCTCTTGTTCATCCAACTGACGCTTAAGTTCAGCCAACTCAGCAGGACCCATTTTATAAGGCTGCTTGGAGATAGGAGCGGTGCCAGGTTTAAGTTCAATGACAAACTCAACCTCATGATCCGGAGGCATACCTGGCAACTCTTCAGGAAAGACATCTGGAAACTCACAGACTACATGAACACTCTGAATACCTTCCATAGCATCATCATTCAGAGCCGCCAAAGAATAAAGCTGAATTGCAGGAGTCAGACTTGGAGAATAGACTATATGGCCTTTAGGAATTTTCAAAGAAACCGAACATTCCGCACAATCAATCACAGCTGCATTTGCTGTCAACCAATCCATGCCCAAGATAACATCAATATCAGAATTGCCCAGAATAATTAAGGAAGCCGGAAACGAAGAACCACCAATCTCAATTTGATTGTTATGGCTGATTTTAGAAGATGTCATTGTTGCTCCAGGAGAAAGAACCATTAAACGCTTGGGGAGAGGATCCATAGATAACCCATTCCTATCAGCAAAACTCGTAGAGATAAAAGAATGTGATGCAGCAGAATCAAACAACACTCGTGCAGAAACTGAGTTAACAGGAAGCATACCCATGACAACTCCAGGTGCATGCTCAGCTTGAGCGATGTTGACACAGTTGGCACGAGCAACCGTAGACCCTGGCTTAGTGTTGATGTTGAGAGCCCGAGGTGGAGGTGCACGAATCATAGGAGCACTTGCCGCAGGTCTTGGAGGTGGTGGTGGAAGAGCTTTGTTATTCATTGGACAATTCCAGTGCTGATGCCCAGTGTTTCCACAAGTATAGCAAGCACCAGGTGGACGTGGAGCAACGTAGCCAGGGACTCCGCCAGGCGCTCCAGGGTAGTTGTGGTTGTAGCCCCTCGGAGCCGCAGTGAAGGAGTTTGGTGGCCTTGGTGCGTAGCTTGAAGGTCTTGGTGGAGCAGGGAGCGACGGTGGGGTGTTAGGAACCCAGACACGACGCTTAGAAGGAGCTGTCATAGCAGAAGAGCTTGCTGTATCACGACTGTGTTTCTTTGACTCCTCAAACACTTGCCTACTTGCTTCTTCCTGCAGAGCTGTGTGTTGAAGTTCTAGAAAAGATGCCGGCCTTGCATGAGTGACAGCATATTTGATGGAAGCATTGAGGCCTTGCCGAAACCTCTTTTGCTTCTTCTTGTCATCGGAGATCTCATCGCCACCATAACGAGAAAGGTTCATGAAGTTTCTGATGTAGGTGTTGACATTGTCAGTGCCCTGCTTGAGGTTGAGAAACACTTCCTTCATCCTTTTCATGACAATTTCTGACAGATATTGCTCTTTGAAAGCAGCAGTGAACCTCTCCCAAGTAGGCTGAAAACCAGAAAGATCTGCCTTGAGGTAACTTTCCCACCAGAGAGCTGCATCTCCCTTCAGAAGGTGAGTAGCACACTTGACCCATTCTTGCTCGGGAACATCCGCAGTCATCAGCAACCTTGACACTTCACGCAGCCAATCATCCGCATCAAGTGGCTGATCAGACACCTCAAATTGGCGTGGGTTGAACTTGAGAAAACTCTTGATGTCTCCTCGCTTGGGAGGTGGAGGTAGCGGAACAAACTCATTCCTCCTCACGCTTTCCTCGAAGCGCTGCTGGTTCTACTGCATAGTGCCCAAAGCATTTGCAATACTTGCCAAAGCAGCCCCGAGTTCAGGTGGTATGTCCTCCTCAGAACGGCGTGGTGGTGCCATCCTGTGATTGATATAAAACACAAGTCAGTACTATAATGGAGAATGATAATAATCCAAAATAGTACCAAAATGGAATTAACCGAGATTAAAGGATGCAATTCACTGAGATGATATTAAAATATCAACAAAGTTCAAGGCAACTAGAAGAGATTAAGCATAACGCACACGACTGAACAAGGAGTGTGGTACACAACTAACAAAGAAAAATTTTCTGCAAATTTCGGCATTAAAATACCACTATATGCGCAAAACCACTTCACGAATCAAGATTTGTACTCTACTAGTTCAATATACAAAAGCAAATGACAAAAGTAGTGGTATGGTCGCGACTCCATCCCGCACTCAAATCATTACTCCGCACATGAATCAGTAAAACACATATCCCAACACCTTCTTCTTAAGATGAACCTAAAGATTGGTAACTACGGAAACGAACACCCCAAACAAGATAACGTCGGATAACAAAGAGTAAGATAGATCGCATCGGTGTACAACGAATCAGAATAGATCGCGTCGGTTTACAAAGGCCTATCGGTATGGAATGTACCAACAGTTGATAACCAAAAGGCAGATAGTGATAACATTTGGATGCAACAGATAGACAAGGAATTCACACACACACACACAAACACAAACACAACCTATGGTACTACGGAACCCAGAACACGTGAATCCTAGTTTGAATCTTAGAAGAGGATTGAAAACGTTACACTTCCTTACCAGAAAAGGGTGGGTGGGTGGGTAAGAAGAAAAATGGAAGCAGTCCTACTCTCACGTTTGTTTTTCCCTAGTATACATAACTACCAAAATATTTGCTAGACTGACAACGACCATTTAGCTGAGACCCTGAAGGGCGGGATGGCTCTGATACCAATTGTAACTACCTCGGTGAATTACGCTCTTAGTTAATGCCTGGATGAACGAAAGTGGTTAAAATAGTACGGTGGGGCCTAGGGCCACTCACGGTAGACCTTTCGGCCGTCCTAACCACTTTCAGACAACGAGACAAGAACGAGTGGCGTAATCGGCAGGCGAAGGGATCAACTACATACACAAATGAGTATGTATGCAAGCCACATACAACAGTCCTCAGAGCCATTCCATCTAAAAGAAATAGAAATATTGCAACGCCATACGGCAAGATCCAAATGTCCTAGATAGATATAATAATTTAGGATAGCTCCTCATACATCACACATCAGAGTATCAGGCGGAAGCGGAAAACAAGATCCGAGTATGGATAAGAAGCAAATTGGCATAAGATGCCCCATAAATAAACACATCCCGCCCACAGATCTCAGGGATCCCTGTTCCCGGAATCTCTACACCGAACAATCATTGCCAACATCATCTGTCTCTTCCACCCAGTATCCATCTTGCGGGTACACCTGTTCATCTGAATCAAACAATATATCGTGTGAGACCCTAGGGGTACTCAGCAAGTCTTTATGCCGCTAAAGGGGACAAAACCTGGGATGACGCAATTGCAGCAAAAGATAATACCTAACAATCCTACAGATACTCGCTAACCATCCGCCTAACCAATGATAGACGGATGTCCGTGAATTAGGAACAACAGTTATAACAGTATAATTAACAGACCCATCCTCCTCCTCGCTTATCAACGAGGAAGCGGACGAACAAACCCATCATCCGTTGGCAGTTTTATTAACCATTCCATGAGTATTTCACTATTTACTAGTCAAGTACTTAGTCAATTTAAAAGCGGTACTTAAGTTATACTTGTCTATGATCGAGAAACTGTGCTCCAAGTCGTCCATAACCGCGGACATAGCTTTCAGAAAATTTACCTTGCAGGGGTGCACGAATAGCAACACACACTCGATCAACCTCGGAAAAACCAAATCAAAACCCAACGAGGCATTCACGACAAAGCAATCACAGGATTCAGAAATATTTCAGGGGGCCACCCCATTAAGCTACCCGCAAGGAAGTTGGCCGGCTCCGAGACGGACCCAAGGTTTGCGCCAATGGCTGTAAACGACTGGGAACCCACAAATCTGACTGGGCTTGTCGATACCGCGAAAACATTCCGCAATTCTTAAACAGTACAGGTGCTCCTCGCACAATCTTAATAAGATAGTAACATGGCATAAGTAAAGGATAGTAATAAAGCCCCAAACTACTTTGTGGCCCCAAGAAATAAGAATGAATCAAGCTCTGGCTCAGGGGGGGGGGGGGGGGTCCATAAGGCCTCCCGGATGTGGATAGTGCGAATAGTCAAGGAACAGGAATCAAGTACTCGGGGTCCTACGGGACACAAGAGAGCATGAAAAACCAAATAGCAGATATTGCTCACCGGTGCCTCTTTCATTAGTTATCCCATTACTACTCAGGTTAAGTTGTTTAGGTACCTCATTATTCATCAGACACTCACATACCCTACTCATGCTTTTCTACGACTCGCATGGCTCAAACAACTCCTGTAGTAATGGCTCATGGGATGGAGGAATAAGCTTCGGTGGGGTTTAAAAGTAAAGGCTATGTAGTACTTGGGATTCAATTTAATGCACTCGCGACTCAATAATGCAAGAATAAGATAGAGGCAATAGGTACTGTATGTATGCAAGCATGTGGTAGTGCTTGCCTGACAGCTCAGTTGAAGTGAGAGATGGATCTGGGTAATACTCCTATGATTCCTGGTAATTCTCCTGCTGGGCGTCTATTCGAAGAAGAACCAAACAAACAAGGTCCAACATAAATAAAGTGCACAAGCATATGAATTAAAATGCGACAAACAAATAAGCATGCCATGACGAATGATGCACAAATTGCATGGCATTAAAGTAGCATGGCAAAGGTGAGGTGTGGATACAAGAAATAAAGCATTTTATTATTTATTTAACCAAGTTTTATTGTCATAAGCAGTTCAGATTTTTAATAACAACATGATGCACGCTTCAATTCAGAACAAGGACTGCATAGATAGAACGGGCTCGTCGCGCTGATCGATTTAGACATATTATTTGCCCAATTTGGGGTTATAGAATGAAAGTTATTAATTTATTAAGGAAAGGGCATTTTATTGTAATTTTAATCATCTCGAAAATTTAAAGTGATCAAACAATATTTTTAATGGCATATTTGCATTCCTCACATTTTTCTGATTCCAAAACATATATTATTTGTATTATTTGGATTTGTATTTTAAAAATTATTTGAATCTGAATTGAATTTGAATTTAAATAAATTTGAAAAAGGTTTAATTAAAAACGGACAGCCAGAAAAGCTTTTGTTACCCAGGCAAATCTAGCCTCAGCCACTGACGGGTGGGCCTTGCGCTGACTGGGGCCACGCGCGGGGGAAAACTTTTGCCACCACGGCTCTGTCTAGCCCGGGCGACTGCGAGGTGGGCCAACTGGCACAGGCCCACGTGACAGCGGTGAGGATGGCAGAGGCTGACAGGTGGGGACTCGCTGGACCGCGGGTCACGGCACGAGGAAAACAGAGGGGCTTTCTGCAAGACTGCCAGGGCGGCTGACTAGTGGGGTCTCTAGGAGCGCGGGTTAAGACCGAAATAAAAAGGGGGGGCTTAATGTAAATCTACCACAACCCTGGTACTGTTCTTCTTCTCCTCGGTCTGACGAGAAATCGGCGCGCGGCGCGGGGCGGGGGATCGAACCCAGGTCGCGGGCGTGCGCGCTGAGGGGGCTAACCAGTGCGGTAGGGCGAGGGGAGTTGACAGGGGAGGGTCTGGGGCCTAGGTAAGCTCTAAGCGGCGCGGAAAGCCTGCAGACAGCGGCGAGCTCTGGCGCACGGTGGGCGTTCGACGAAACAAACGACGGCGCTAAACAGTGTCGGTGAAGCGGAGGATGTCAGGGGAAAAGAGGGGCTCACCGCGGGCTCGACGGCGGGCTCGGATCGGAGCGAGGAGCTGCGGAGCGGCGAGATCGCTGGCGCCACGGATCTAGGGTTTGCTGTAGAGCGGCGAGGTACTGGCGGTCCTGGGAGCTCCTTCCTTCACGCTAGCGGGAACGGGCGAAGCAGAGGGACGTCCACGATCACCTGGGCCACCTCCGTGACGAGCACGCCGGCTCGAACAAAGACGAGCAGAGGTAGACGGCGCGGTGCTGGCAGCGAACGGCGGCAGGAGCTGGGCGTCGGGGAGGAAGAAGGGGAAGAAGAGGGGAGGCTCGGGGTGGATCTGGCGGTGCAGGAGGCGTGTGAGAGGAGGAGAAAGGGAGGGAGAGGAAGGAGGGTTGCCGTGTGGGCACGGGCAGGTAAAGGTGGCCTCGCCTTTTCCTCCTTCTCCTCGAGCACGTGGGCTAGCTGGGGCTCGTCCTGGGGCAGGTAGCGGCAGAGGGGAGGGGCTGCAGGTGGGGCCGAGGACGAGAGAAGGCAGGTGGGGCTGGCTCGGCCGGTAGAGAAAGAAAGAGAGGAGAGGGGGTTAGCTCGGGTTAGGGTAGATGGGGCTCGGGTAGGGCTTAGCTAGGGTTAGATAGAGGGTTTAGGGTTAGCTGAGGTGGGCCAGGGAGAAAGAAGGGATCAGGTGGTGCTCATGGGAGAGAGAGAGATAGAGAGAGAGGAGAGATCAATGTTAGGGTTTAGTAGTATTAGGGTTAGGAGAAAATTAGAGAGAGGAGCTAGGTTTAGGTTTTATTAGGTATTTAGATTTTAATTTTTGTTTATGAGGCCATACCAAGAAGGAACATGGAGCTTGATCTAGCTTGAGCTAATGTGGAAGAGAAACAAGAAATAAAGAGGAAGAAAAAGATAGGTGGAAAGAGTCTCATATGATCATGCATGTAGAAAATAAAATAAAAGAAAGGGATGTGGGTGAGGATATGGAATGGTGGAATGGAAGGAGATGGTTCACAAAGAAATAGCCACTAAAGGCAAAGGCAAAAACCCATGGGATAAAAGGTGGTGGTACTTTTGCATGGCCCATGCAAAATAATAATGCCATGATTTATTTTGTGAAAACAATGATAATATGATCGCATTATTCTTATGCATTTCCCATAAGTGGAATAAAATCCAAGCAAAGGATAAGTAGGATTAGATCCACCCCACCACATGAGCTAGGGTAAAATCAAAAGAAAAGAATTGCAAGCTCATGGACTAGTAGGATGGTGGAATTATAAAGTGGTGAAAAGAAAAGATAATGGAGGTGAATAAAAGATATGCCCCCAACTCAACTTGGGCATTTGAACAATATATCAATAACCAAATACAATATCAAGAGGCAAATACAATTAATAATGCATATGAGAGAAAAACCAAAAGAAAGAGGGTTTTATATGATGCTCAAATGCAAGGTGGCATGATGACATGAGCATGATATAATTATGATGCAACAATAATATATATGAAGTAGCCAATATCTTACTAGGACAAGTAGCATTACAATTGTTAGACAATTGGGATGCTACAGGATCTGCGTTTCGAGCGGAATCTGCAAGAATCGGAATCAGCGAGACCATCGCCGTCGGTCGTATCCTCTACGCCATCGACGTCCCTCTCATCGTTCTCGACGAGACCTGGATTCCGGCTAGGGAGGCTATGACTACCTACACAATCATGTGTTTTGGTGGGATCGATGTTTAGATCAGTTTTGCTGAACCTGCCCAACCCACCCCAGCGGTGATGATAGAGGCAGAAGAATCTTCTAGGTCCCCTTTGTCCGCGGAGGCGGCAGAGTTCCGGATCTCAGAAAACCCTAATCCCACCCAGCCCGCACCAGTTGCGCAGATAGTGGAGAAATCTGAGCCTGAAGATGACCTAGCGGTTCAAGTCGAATCTAGAGTGGATATCCCTAGAGAAGCCGGATCCCAGATCGACCCACCAGTGGAAGTCGAAATCCAGGAGGAGCATATCAACGACACTGATTCTGGCTCTGATGATGCCGGGACAGACATGCCTTTCCTCAGGTACACACTAAGACGTATGATACTGCAAGGCGCTAGCGCAGATGCAATCCTCGAAACCATTAAACGTTTCGATATGGCTGCTCGCGGAAGCCGCAGGTACCTCAGGAAGCACGCATCGCACTTGGTCGGGTATGTCGGATCCGGATCTGGCTCTGCCGATGCTGGAGAAAACACCGACTCCGTGCTAGAGGCAATTGGAACAAATGCCGATGTTCCCGCATCCTCGGATGAATCCATGACGTCGGCAGATTTCCGAAAGTTCTCCGCGGAATATGAAGAGGAGTACAGCTCCAAAGCTGCAGAAGAGGGAGAAGCCATGGATGAAGGTCCGGGGAACACTCTCCCAAAGCGCAGGATGACATGGACATCAGAGATAATCCCAAAGTCCAGATGTCCGAAAGTACCGATCAGAGCTTGACTCCGGGAAATGGACCCAAAGCCGTCTTTGCTACCGGCGCTTCCAAGAAGGCAAATAAGAAGAACAAGAGGAACAAGACCCCGGCAAAAGACCCCCTCACAGAGGAGGTAATCGCCGAGGAATACGAAGAAGACTCAGATGGAGCACTTATCCTAGACAAGCCGAAAATAGAAGCATCGGTGGATGGACCCGTGATCACTGAAGGTGCGCGTAAACTCATCGATGTCGCTTTAACCACACCTATCCCTACAGCTGCAGAACTTACTGCAGATGAGCTGGACGAAAGGGCCCAGGCCCTAGAAGCGCGTCGTCAACAACTCCTTGATGAAGCCAAAAACAACGAGGTGGAGAAGAAGCGCATGTCAAACATGGAGTACATGTCCCGTCTATATCAGAACACATGGAAGCGTCACATAGATGACAACTAATTCCCACGTGTCTGTGCTGTCCTTTTCGGAGATGAGATGGGGAAGCCACGGAAGGATAGCAACGGAGATTGGGTATACCCAACACCAGTGCAAAACACCGTGGCAGCTCGTGAAATTCTATCAGCTAATCCAGGGCCAGAGGAGATACGCTTGGGTATCAAGCTACTCAACAAGGGACTGGAGCAACAGAAGATCGCCCTGTCCGGAAGTAAAAAATTGGTCTCGGATTCTGAACAATGTCGCACAGATCCGGCATGGGCTAACGTAAGATCCCATTACGTTCGGGCGCAGTACCATCACCCCGAACGCAGGGAAGACAATTATTCAAGAACCGGATCGTCGGGACAGCATCGCAGAGCTACACATAACTGGAGCAATGTCGCTCCAGCAGCCGAGAAATACGTGATCGCTGCATTGAATCCGAGGAATCCTCCCCGACGAGAATGCAATGATCGAAAGGGAGAAGATAAGGAGAAACGTCAGGAGGAGGATCGTCAGAGAATGCCACCTCCTAGACATGAGAGCCGTCCGGCTGAGCCTCACCATGGTGGGAACGACAGACGAAGGAACGACGGAAACCACGCTGGAACAAGCCGGCAGGGGGCTCGTCATAGTCAAGAACCTCCCCGGAACCGGAATAATGACGCTCCGGCTGGAGGCCAGCGATCAGCCGGAACCTATCCAGCTGCACCACCCTCTCCACCAGACAGTTATCATAACGGCCCCCAAGGAGGTCAAGGAGGACGACATGGCGGAGGAGGTGGTGGCAGAAGCCGAAGTCTGGCTCTAGGGCACCGCAGCCGCAGCCGACATTCGGGATGATCTCTATTCCCGAACGACGCAAGGCACAGGATCAACTCCAACATAGCGGCTCGACGCTATGAAAACGATGACGTGTATGTGGGCCCAAAGTGCTTTGGACCACGCATCAGAGCTACAAAATTCTCGGAAGGATTTGCTATCTTAAGACATATCCAAGCCTACGACGACATTGCTCGGCCAGACACCTGGTTACACGATTTCTTCCAAGCTTGCTGCATCGCTAAAGGCGGAAACAACCTGGTCTCAACCCGATATCTCCCACTTATGTTGCGGAAGACGGCATGATCATGGCTCAATGAACTTCCAGCAAACACCATCCACAACTGGTATGACTTGCAAAGTGCGTTCTTTCGGAATTTTTTGGAGGCCCTGTACGGTTGGAGACCTACAGCGTTGCACCCAGAAAGCCAGAGAAACTTGCCAGGATTATCTCGGATGATGGATCGACACAAAGAACTCCTGCGAAGGAGTAAACGATCAAACTGCGATTGAAGCTTTCATCGCAGGTCTCCCAATTGGTTTACTGCGCCATCGCTTGAAGTGTGACAAGGTTACTGATCTGGGAGAGATGATAGAAACAGCGAGCAAGTATGCAAATGCTGATGACGATGTAGAGGGATTACTCAATGTCCTAGTTGTGCCTCAGTCGACAAAATAACCAAAGCAACAAGCTCAGAAGCGCAAAAATACCTCGGAAGAAAAACCCAACACGGAGACAGCAGTGGTCACTACTGTTTCTGGGTCTGGAGGACGAGGACGACGTGGCGGAGGCTGCGGGCGTGGCCGTGGGATGTCAAGGGTCCTAGGCAGAGGAGAGCAACAACCAGGCAAAACCTACACTTGGGCCGACATTGCCAATAACCCATGTGTGCATCGCTTAGACGTCAATGGGGGCTCGTCCCACACCAACGCTGAATGTCGTTTTAATGACGACATCAAGAGAGATGATACCGCGAGCTACAAAGCTAAGCGGAAGAAAGGAAAGAAAAATCCCGAGAAAGACAAGGAGACCAACGAAGATTCCGACATGGAGGAAGCTGATGCTTCAAATTCCAAGCCGGAAGGGAAGAAGACTTTTCCCACCAAGAAGGACACTTATGTCACCTTCCTCGGATCTCAACCATCAAAGGTCAAGAACGCAGTTCTCCACGAGCTCAATGCAACAGTTCCAGCTGTCCCTCAATATCTGGACTGGTCGGCGGTGGCAATCACATTTGATCGCGCTGATCATCCGCCTAAGCTACACAGGCGAGGAAAATACGCCTTAATCATCAATCCACTTATTGATGGTTATGGTTTCTCCAAGACCCTCATGGACGGTGGTAGCAGCATCAATATTCTCTATGTCGAAATGCTACGCCAGATGAAGATCTCAGAATCACAACTGAACCATAGCTCTGTGATCTTTCACGGAGTTGTCCCAGGAAGACAAGCTAATTCCCTGGGAGAGATCACTTTGGATGTTACTTTTGGAACTCCAAAGAATTATCGGACGGAGGCACTTTCCTTCGAAGTGGTCCCATTCAAGAGCGCATACCACGCTATATTCGGTCGTCCGGCTCACGAAAGGGACGAGGCGGAAAGCCAGATAAACGATAAGTAGAGACAGAAAATTCCAAGTGCTTATGTGAACATTTCAGGCACGCAAAAATTTCAAAAGCCAAAAAGTGCTGAATAGATTAAAAGCTTAGCACTAGCAAAAGTCAATAGTACTTAATATTTACAAAACGCATCATGTCTTTCCGGAATAATACATAGTTTTCTGGTTTATGATGCAGGAGGAGATGAAGGAGCTGTCGGCTCGCTGGTTACTCTGCCTTGATATCGTTCCAAGATGTCCGGATCCGAGGTGGTCCGTTCATCGTCGGAAACTTCTTCAGTTTCTTCTAGAGGAGGCGGCGGAGTATCTACGCAGGTGAAGAAGGGGATCTCGTAGCTGGTCAGATCAGCTACGTGGCACCCGTATCCGGCGCAGGAGTGCATGATGGCTTGAAGGTCTTGCTCCTGGCCGTCTTCGTCTACCTTACAGTACCCTCTGGTCACTTGCCATATCTCCATGTTTCCATGGTGGCTCATGACCATGGTGAGAGCGTTCTGCGCAGCAGTCCGCGCGTAGAACATGTTCCAGTCCCGAACAAGTTGTGCCATCTCCTTGGCCTTATCCCACACCTGAAAAGCCGACATGCTTGGCATGTCCGAAATCCTGAGAGACTCGCCAATGTCTTCAATAGACTGGCGGAAGTCATGCAGAAGATCACCAACTTGAGTAAGCCGGTGGGTGCGGGGCTCGGAGGAGGAAGAATCCGTCAAGTTCAGAGGACCTATACAGAAAACAAGTCAATAAAAATCCGACATTGATGAAAGTTGAAGAAATGATAAGTCAGACAGATGGAACGTACCAAGAATGACGTTGTCAATCTGGGTCTTCTCCTCCCGGAGACTCTGGAGTTCAGCCCGAAGCGCTTCAGAGAGATCTTTCTCTCAGCCAAGCTCATTCTTGAGGTCCGAGATAATTTTATCCTAAGCAGCAATCTTGCGATCACGCTCTTCAGTGGCCATGGAGGAGGATTCAAGGACTTGAGCTATGCTCCTTTCATGATCCGCCTTGAGCTTATCCAGCTCTTGGCGAAGTCCCTTGTTCTCCACCACTAGGGTCTTGAGGTTCTCGGCCTCTTCAATCATAGTGATGGATTGTTTCACCAACGCTGTAAGTCAAAAAGAACAACAGTTCAGAAAAATTCGACATTGGAAAAGCAAAAGACAAGGTTTGAATCTTGAAATGTTTACCTTCGGCTTCATCCTTGGCTACCTTGAGCTCAGCATTTTTAAGCCGGAGAGCTTTGATCTCTCTCTGCTTATCAGAAACATTGGATAATAATTCCTGGTTATAGGAACATACTTTCTGTAAGTCAGAATACCCAAAGTCAGAAAGCTACTTAAGACTCGGGCTAATATTTTTTGCTAAATATCAGCACGAGCCTTGGGGGCTACACTAGTTCATTCTTTGGCATCCTTATGAAGCATAAACTCGGATTCTATATCCTACTTCATGCTTGGGGGCTAGAGGATATGATATAATATAATGTAAAAAAAGAGTTGGAATTCCGACTTACATATTGCTCGCGGGTGAGTTTGTCTAAACCCGCGTTCACTTCAGCTGCCACCTTCTCGGCGAGGGTAAGAGGGATTACTGGGGCTGTTGGAAGCTCGCCAGTCCTGATCCTCTCATCGTGAAGGCGGACTTGAGCGAGAAGGTCAGAGAACTTGACGTCCTCTTCTTCCTGCGCTTCCTCCTCAGGGGATAGATGGCTTTTGTCTAGGACTTGCCTGGCCAGCCGCTGGATTTCCTCTGCAGATTTCTGGGATAGGCCAAACTTGGCAAGTCCCGGATTGCTGAGGATGTTTTCGGCGAAGACTTCAGCCGAGGGATCATTACCCGAAGAGGGTTCACCCTTATCTTGAGATGATGCACCCACGGTGACGTCAGTCTGCGACCCAAGGATCGCAGGCTCCATTGGAGGAGCCGGATCTTCTGCCACCACTGGAGAAGGAATGATCACCGGAGTTGCAGAAGGTTGAGGGGTAGGAGTTGGAGGAGCCACAGTAGGAGAAGCTATGGTGAGCTTCGTCTGTCGCAGGGGCTTCGCAGGAATCCCTTTCCCCTTACCCTTGATGAGAGGCTTTTCTCTAAGAATGTAGTAAAGTCAGAAACATTACATATCAGAAAGAAATTCGAGAAAGGTACAAAGACGGAAATTGTGAATGAAAGTTACCTCTTCACAACAGGCACTTCCTTTGTGCCAACAACCACTATCATAGCTTTGTGCTTCTTGAGCGCAAGGTCCGGCAATGGGACCACTTCAGTCTCCTGAGAAAACTCACGAGGATATCCTTCGAGTGGAGCAAGCTCCGACTCGGGGAGGTCAGCAAGCTGAAAACAAGAAATCATATTAGCACTGTAGTATATAACTTAGAGATTGGAACACATAAAAGGTGTATTGATAAAAGCTTACCGGCGCCACGGGGTTTTCCGCCGTGTACATATCCAGAGAAATCTCCGGAATCCTCCTCTCGATCCGCTCCTTGATCAGCCACTTGATCTGGCTGATGTAGCCTTGAGTGGTGTAGGATTTGGGGTTGATGCGGAGGAAGTATTTTTGGGAAGACATGATGGAGTGCATCAGTCTATCCCCGTGGTACTGAAGTGGCTGGATCCGACATGAGACCCAGCACTGGACCAAGTCGGATCCCTTCAGACCCATGTGCTTGATCAGATATTCGATCCGCCTCTTAGCGAGGATCAGATCGTTGGTGAGAGCCGGAGCAGCCTCGTCCCAGGAAGGCTGGGCCGTGGCAGCTCCGTCGATAAAAGCCGGCAAAGCAGTAGCTTTGCCGGGAGCCGGAATATCCCTATGGTAGAAAAAGGTGGCTGGCCATTGTTTGACCGAATCACTGGCAGAAATTTTGGGATATGCCCGGTCACGTCTAAGTGAAAAGCTAATAGTGCCGGTGATGTAAGGAACACCGGCAGTGATGGAATTTCTCCGGACATCAAAATAATACCGGAAGAGAAGAAAACTCGGCCTAATGCCGAGAAAGCCCTCACAAAGCGATGCAAACGCACTCATCTCTAAGAGAGAGTTGGGAGGAAGATTGTGGAGTTGAACTCCATAGGGATCTATCACCTCGGAGAAGAACTCCGAGGGAGAAAAAGACAGACCTCGGTCCAGATGGGTGCCGAAGTGGACACGCTCGCCCTCGCAGCTGCTCCGCCAGTCGCCGGTGGTGAGAAGCCCCTCCTTCTCCATGTTATTGAGGCCATCCTCGTCAAGGGCGCAGGGGATCCAGATTCCCCGGAAGCTTTCCTTCTCCGCTGCTGCTTCCGCCGTCGCCGTTGCTGCCGCCAAACCGGAGGAAGAAGACGATGAAGCCATTTCTCCGGTGAGAAGATGACCTGAAAGTGGCGGCGCTGGGAGTTTCTGTGGGGGGGAAGGACGAGAGAGCTCTGAGCGCGCAGGAGTATTGGGAGGAAAAGAAATGGCAAAGACTGGTGGAAAGGAGAAGGAGAAATCCAAACCCCTTATATCCATCTAACTGCGCCAAGATTCGTGCAAATGCTACAGTGTAACCGCCACGCGTCGTGGAAAGAACTGGGAAGGACCCACGCGATGATTGTGTCTCCTCGATCTCCATGCTCGCATTGAAACGGCGCCTCGGTTCCGTGAACCGCGGACCCACCAACGGCACGCCTGTCAGATGATGTGACTTGACCATACTTGTGTTAGGTGGCGTAGAAACCAAGTTCCGGCTTAGTTTAAAATCGAGCTGGAAAATCCGAGTAACTAACTGATAGGTCCGACTTATTTTTAAGACCCGGATCATATTTTTTGTGAAGTTTCAAGAACCCTTCAAGATTCTGCAAGCCGAAGATCAAGCTAGACGATGATAAAATCCGACTTTGGATCTTGGAGGCCTCCGAGGGCTGCTGTTGGGGATATACTTTCCGGGTATCCTCATAGTTCCTCACTAACCAGGGTGGCCCACTTCAGGTTAGAGCTTTGCTTCACGAGCGGCCCAGTCAGGAGAGAAGACGGAGTCCAATCCGGCTATGGGAAGGCCTAGAAGACTTACCGACTTAGGCCCATAATGTTAGTTGTAGTTCAAGATGTACTCTGTAACCAACGCTTAGTCGTAGCCGGATTGATCTCTCCTGTAAACCCTAGGCCGGATATCTATATAAGCCGTCCTAGGGAGAGCCTTTAGGGTAGAACACCTTACAGCACAATAGTCTACAATCTCAACTCGCACAGGCGAAACCCTTGTAACCCATATTCCGTCTCTGCCGTATTACTGGATTGCTAGCAGGAGTAGGATTCGTCCAAAGTTGGCGGATTCGAACCTGGGTAAACTTGTGTGCTCACCGTCCCGGAATACCGTACGTCTCACACCCCTCTCTTCCGCACGCCTCGAGGACCCCCTCATGGCGTACTTGTCCTCAATCCGACGATAGAAATGCTAGATAGAGTTCTAAGTAATAAGATAAAATGCGAGTAATGTGTAAAAGGTGTTTTTGGGTTTCAGGTATAAGAGCAATAATAAAGTAAAGCAAAGTAACTTAATACAGAAAGTAAGTATCGCGTATGCAAAGAAAGATTGGAATTGCATTATGGAAAAAGCGTTCTCAGGGAGTAGCGGATACACCACTAATATTGTAAATATCTAAGATAAAGATTATCATCTTGAACATTCTCAACTATGTATGTGTGGGAGGACTCCGTATATGGATGATTTGCCAGCAACCGCTGCGCACCTCATCCTCATAACCACAGTAGACAGCAATCGAAATCAATTGAATTACTGCACTATTAAGGGACATAATCCCGTAGGACGTATCCCATGGCATGGATAGTGTTCCGTGAGTTTCCTCGGCTTCCCAAGTTGATACGTAAGGATTGCTAACAGCTTTATAGTCATTGTAAATGCTAGCACGCCTCCTTCTACCAACAAGTAGTTCCCTCCATCAAGTCCCTATGAGAGGCAAATATTGAGAGGTCGACTTCTCTCAACATCAAGATGTAGAGAATCTAACACATGGTCACAATGATGAATATCATAAAAGACTTTATATTATTTCAATCTCATACTAGGGTTTCTCCATCTACCCAAGAACTAATGATCTACTGAGACATGGAGGCAATCAACATCATGGCAATGATAATGGAAACAATCATAGATGAATTGTGTAACATCCCAATTTCAGCAACCCTGATTAGTTGTCCAGAATGCAAAAATCAGTGGGAACAAAAACTTTTTCTTGTTCATTGCTGAAGTGTTTGCTTGTTGTTTGGATATGCTTATACATATGAATGTGTATTAGATGATATACTCCTTACCTTATAACTAGTTGACAAAAGTTACTTCCCAAAACAAACTTGGCTTACTTTCCATATTCTCAAATGTTCTATCATTTCAAAACCTGAGCCAAGAAGCCTTTGCAAACCAACTATTTTAGTACCTTCTATTTCCCTAAACTATGGAGAGTTATATAATCTCCTTATGTTTTCAAGACAGAACCTTCTACTTTTCTTACCTCTAGATTCAACAAAACCCTTTCTATGAAGCATTTGAATTCTACTCTTGGTAGAGATACCAAGGATCTTACCTTGTATAAACTCCAACATATTTCAAAATACCCATCCTTACCTCAAGCTAAGCTTGGTGGTAACCCCAGTAGTAGTTGATTTGTTTGTAAGATGAGTTGCCTTGATCTGCTGTTTGAATTGTCTTCTTAGGAGATAGTATGAGCTACTCTAGGACCTCATCACTAGGATAAAGATGTCTCCAAAGCATCCCACCCTAAGCAAGAATACAATATGGATCTAATCCCTAGCTACTCAGTAGTGAACTAAAAACCTTAACTAGATCATCTCCTGAAGTGATCTACTTCTAAAAGCTTTCAAGTCAATGGAGACCAACCTCAAGAATGGATCCTTTCTACGCAATCTACACTTCAATATCATCCACTTGATGATTCTTGTGTACTTTACAAACCATCAAAATCATCTCCACCAATATTCTAGTCAAAAACCCTAAATCTGCCAAATTTTACCAAATCTGGAAACTGTTTCAACATCACCTTTTTGAATGCCTCCCTTTCTCAACCCTTGTGCATTTTTGGAAATGCATCTGAACCATCTTGTTAACCATCCTAAGGACTACCAAGGACCACTCTTTCCCATGGTTAGATCATCCTCCAACCCACTTGTTCTTGATGGTTTTGCAGGCAAGAAAATAACATTTCCTGCATATCTAGTCAACATGCCTAATTTGGTAGAAGCTCACATCACCATCCAACCTTCTATGGACCAACTCTCTGCATGGTTGTGATCTACTCATATAGATCTATCATTACCTACTTCACTTGTTCCAATTGGATCCCTGAGCTGTTTAAACCCACAAGGTTTTGGAAGGCTAGTTGATAATCTGCTTTGGCAGGCTTATTTTATTCAAAGTTTGAAAACTTGTCTTGGTGGCCTCAAGCAGGATCAAGCTCAAAACTCTGTACCACGTTGATGTACATCACTTGGTATATCCAGCCATCTATCCCATGCCCGAAGGGGAGCCCTGAGCTCCAAGATCCAACAAGGTTTTGGTGGCATGAAAACCATCTTACCGAAGATCCTTAAATCTCTAGTTTTCACCAAAATCAACTTGGATTCTCCAATCCTAAGGTTTAAAATGCTTGCTACACCTTGTCTACCTCATCTACCTTGATAATCAAGATTTATCAACAATTATCCATATTTATTATAGACCAAAACTATTTAATTCACATAATAAGTAAAATCTCCAAAACTCCCCTCATAAAGGAAAGTTTG